>CM035198.1:4626757-4648200 GCA_020233015.1 Callinectes sapidus | reverse complement strand
ACTATATACATTTTCTTTCACTGAAACTATATAAACTAACAATTTTTAACCTTTTTGGACGTTTAAAAACATTTTGTAGAAAAAACTTTCATGTTACAATTTACTTTTTTTTTTCTCTAAAATTTCATAAATCACATTTTTTTTTCAACGTTTTTAAGAGTATTAACGGCATTTTACATAAAACATCCTTTTACAAGTATAACATATGCAATTTGAATAAGGAAAAAAAATTCTTGAAAAGTGACTTTTTCAACGATTTTCATGGTATTTTCAGTGTTTGATGGAAGAAAATAAAAAGAATTATTGTTTTTTACGACCATATATTTTTTCTCTAAAATTGCACAAATTACCCATTTTTTATGTTTTCCTCCTTATATTACGACAATATGTTTTTTCTCTTTAAAACTGCATAACTCACCCTTTTTTTCAAGGTTTTTTGAGATTTACAACTTTTCAAGGAAAACGCACTCTAAAAAGAAAAAAAAAAAGTATGACGGCAAAAAAATAAGTTTTTTAGTATAGATTTTTTTTTTTTCTCTCAAACTCCACAAATAACCCTTTTTCAACGACTTTTTAGAGATTTACAACTTTTTAAGGAAAATGCTCTATTTTAGAAAAACCGTTTGATTTTACTTCAAAAGTGATTTTTCTATAATTTTCTATTGATTTCAATGTTTTGATTAAAAATAAGAAAAAAAAAACTGTATACATTTTCTTTCTCTGAAAGTATATAAACTACCCAATTTTAACCTTTTTGGACGTTTTAACATTTTTTAGATTTTTTTTTTTTTCATGTTACAAAAAATGTAATATATGCCGTTTCAAGGAAAGAAAATATTTTTGTTAAAAAAAAGGGATTACTTAAATGTTTTTATTTTAATTTTCATGTTTTTTTTTTTTTTATTGAAAAGGAATTAAAAAAAATAAATAATCCATTTAATTATTATGGCAGTACATTTTCTTTCGTTAAAATTCCATAAATTACCCGTTTTTCAACGTTTTTTTTTTTTCAGGGTATTAACAACATTTCAAGGAAAATCGTCTTTTTCATGTAAAAAAGATGTAATAAAGGATATTTAACAAAAAAAGTTTATTTTCTACCCTATTTTAACCTATTTAAGAGTTTTAACTATATTTTGAGGGATAAATTTTTCCACGTAAAAAAAAAGTATGCCATTTCAAAAAAAAAAAAAAAAATACATATATATATATATATATATATATATATATATATATATATATATATATATATATATATATATATATATATATATATATATATATATATATATGGTATTATTTTTGTGTTTTTCTTTTTCTATCTATGTTTTGATGGAAAATGAAAAAATACAAGTAATACAAGTAGTAATACAAGCTATTTCAAGGAAAAAATAATATTTCTTTTAGAAAAAGGATTTCTCAGTGTTTTTCTTTTCATTTCAATGTTTTGATTGAAAATGAAGGAAAAAGCAAGAAATATATCAACCTTTTTATAGCAATCAATTTGTTTCCGTCAAAATTGCATAAATTATCCCCTTTTCAGTGTTTTTAGGAATATTAACATCTCATCTAAGAAAGGCCATCTTTCTTAGGTAAAGAAAGGAATATATGCCATTTCACGAAAAAAGTTCTTTTGCACCGAAAAAGTGAATTTTTCAATGATTCTCTTCTTATTTCCATTGTTTTCATGGGAAAAAAAATAAAAAACAATGAATATTGCGATAATATACTTTTTTCTCTATAATTTCATAAATTACGTTTTTTTCAACGTTTTTAGGAATATTAACGGCATTTTACACAAAACCCCCTTTTACAAGTTTGATATATGCAATTTGAAAAAAGAAAAAAATTCAACCTAAAAAATGAGTTTTTCAATGTTTTTATCTTATTTTCATTTGTTGATGGAAGAAAAGCAAAAAAATATATATTTTTTTACGACAATATTTTTTTCTCTAAAACTGCACAAATTACCCATTTTTTGTTTTCATCCTTATTTTACTGCATAAAAGACGCTTTTTCAATATTTTATTTCAGAGATTTACAACTTTTCAAGGAAAACCCTCTCTTTTACAAAAAAAAAAAAAAAAAAATTACTCCAAAAGTGATTTTTAATAATTTTCTATTGATTTCAATGATTTGCGTAAATGCAAGAAAATAAACACTATATACATTTTCTTTCTGTGAAACTATATACACTGCCCAATTTTAACCTTTTTGGACGTTTTTGTAGAATAAAACTTTTTCATGCTACAACATACTTTTTTCTTTAAAATATTATAAATTACGTTTTTTCAACGTTTTTAACAGTATTAACGCCATTTTACACAACACCCCCTTTTACAAGTATAATATATGCAATTTGAATAAAGAACAAAATTCTGCCTGAAAAGTGACTTTTTCAATGTTTTCCATGTTATTTACATTAGTTGATGAAAGAAAAGCCAAAGACTATTTGTTTTTTACGACAATATTTTTTTTCTCTGAAATTGCAAAAATTATCCATTTTTATGTTTTTATCCGTATATTACGACAATATGTTTTTTTTCTCTAAAACTGTATTAATCACCCTTTTCTCAACGTTTTTTTTTTTTTTTTTTTTTTTTGAGATTTACAACTTTTCAAGGAAAACGCTCTAGAATGATTTTACTACAAAAGTGATTTTTCAATAATTTTCTATTGATTTCAATGTTTTGATTAAAAACAAGAAAGAAAAGACAATTTATTTATTTTCTTTCTCTGAAAGTATGTAAACTAACCATTTTTAACTTTTTTGGACGTTTTGACAACATTTTGTAGAAAAAAAATATTTTTAATGTTAGGAAAAATTTAATATATGCCGTTTCAAGGAAAAAAAATATTAAGAAAAAAAGGATTATTTAAATGTTTTTTTTTTTTTTTAAGTTCCATGATTTAATTGAAAAGGAAGGAAAAATCAATAAATCCATTTACTTCTTATGGCAGTACATTTTCTTTCCTTAAAATTCCATAAATTACCCGTTTTTCAATGTTTTTAAGAGAATTAACAATATTACAAAGAAAACTCTCTTTTTCACGTAAATAATATTGTAATATATGGAATTTAATAAAAAAAAAAGTTTATTTTCTACCCTCTTTTAGCGTAATTAGGAGTTTCAACAATATTTTGAGGAAAAATCTTTTTCATGTAAAAAAAAAAAAAAAAAAGTATGCCATTTCAAAGAAAAAAAAAATTGTCAAAAATGTTATTATTTCTTTGTTTCTCTTTTTCTATCCATGTTTTGATTGAAAATGAAGGAAAAAACATTAAATTATTATGGCAATATACTTTTTTCTCAAAACAGCATAAATTACCTCTTTTTCATCGTTTTTAAGAGCATTAACAACATTTTAGAGAAAAACGCTCTTTTTTAGTTAAAAAAAAATTTAATATATGCCATTTTGTGAAAAAATTCACTTTCCTCCAAAAGTGAACTTTTCGACAATTCTTTACATATTTTCGATATTAAAAAGAGGAAACACAACGAATGTTACGATGATATAGTTTTTTTTCTGTAAAATTTCATAAATACACTTTTTTCAATGCTTTTAGGAGTATTAACAGGATTTTAGACAAAACGCCCTTTTCAAGAATAATAAATGCAATTTCAAAAAGAAAAAAAAAGCCGCCTAAAAAGTGACTGTTCAATGTTTTTCAGCTTATTTTCATTTTTAATGGAAAGAAAGCAAAAAATGATTTTTTTACGTCAATATATATATTTTTTTCTCTAAATTACATAAAATTACTCTTTTTAGATTTTATAATCCTTCTTTTACGACGATATATATTTTCTGTAAGAGTGCATTAATCATCGAATTGTCAACGATTTTGGGGGTTTTACAATATTTTAATGACAAAACCCTTTTCTTTTAGAAAAAAAATTGTTTTTACCTCCAAAAAAGACTTTTTCATAAATTTTCTTTTGATATCCTTGTTTTAATTAAAAAGAACAAAACACTATATATATATATATATATATATATATATATATATATATATATATATATATATATATATATATATATATATATATATATATATATATATATTTTTTTTTTTTTTTTTTTTTTTCTCCTTAAAGTTACATAAACTACCCTATTTTAACCTTTTTATTAGTTTGAGCAACATTTTGAAGAAAATCCCTTTCTCATGTTACATAAAATGTAATACAAGACATTTCAAGGAAAAAATATTTCTTTTAGAAAAAAAAAATCAGTGCTTTTCTTTTCATTTTCAAGTTTTGATCGGCAATGAAGGAAAAAACAAGACATATATTAACTTTTTATTGCAATTCATTTTTTTTCTCTCAAAATTGCATAAATTATAAATAAATTTCATCGTTTTTAGGAGTATTAAGATCTTATCTAAGAGAGGCCATCTTTTTTAGGGAAAAAAAGGAATTTATGCCATTTCACAAAAAAAGTTCGTTTCACTGAAAACGTGAATTTTTCAATATTCTCTTCTTATTTAATTCTTTTCATGGAAAACAAACAAAAAACAATGAATATTGCGACAATATACTTTTACCTCTATAATTTCATAAATTACGTTTTTTGTTCAACATTTTTAGGAGTATAAACAGCATTTCACACAAAACCCCCTTTTACAAGTATAATATATGTAATTTGATTCTTCTTCATCCTTCGGCTGTTCCCATTTTGGGGTCGCCACAGCGGATCACTCGTCTTTGACGAGCTCCGCATATTGAGTTGGCAGATATTTTTACGCCGGATGCCCTTCCATGACGCAACCCTCCCCATTTATCCGGGCTTGGGACCGGCACTGAGTTGCACTGGCTTGTGCCCCCAGTGGCTGTGTGTGTGTGTGTGTGTGTGTGTGTGTGTGTGTGTGTGTGTGTGTGTGTGTGTGTCACACACTACACACAACCCCTCGAGTTACATCCCGTACCTACTTGCTCCTAGATGAACAGGGGCCAGATACACATTAAGAGGCTCACCCATTTGCCTCGCCGCCCCCGGGAATCGAACCTGGCCCCTCTCGGTTGTGAGCCGAGCGTGTTATCACTGCACTACGTGGTGTATATATATGTAATTTGATTAAAGAAAAAAAAATGTAATTTGATTAAAGAAAATTTCTGCCTAAAAGGCATTTTTTTAATGTTTTTATCTTATTCTCATTTGTTGATGGAAGAAAAGCAAAAAATACATCATTTTTTACGACAATTTTTTTTTCTCTAAAATTGCACAAATTACCCATTTTTATATTTTCATTCTTATTTTACATTTTTTTTCTCTAAAACTGCATAAATGACCCTTTTTTCAATGTTTTTTTGGAGATTAACAACTTTTCAAGGAAAACCCTTTCTTTTACAATATGATATTTACAATATGATTTTACACCATACACCATTACAATATGATTTTACACCAAAAGTGATTTATTAATAATTTTCTATAGATTTCAATAATTTGATTAAAAACAAGAAAATAAACACTATATACATTTTATTTCTCTGAAACTTTATAAACTACCTAATATTAACCTTTTTGGACGTTTAAAAACATTTTGTAGAAAAAAACTTTTCATGTTACAATATACTTTTTTCTCTAAAATTTCATAAGTTACGTTTTTTCAATGTTTTTAAGAGTATTAACGGAATTTTACAAAAAAAAAATCTTTTACAAGTATAATATATGCAATTTGAATAAAGAAAAACATGCTGCCTGAAGAGTGACTTTTTCATTGTCTTTCATGTTGTTTTCATGGGTTGATATAAAAAAAGCAAAAAATTTATTATTATATTACAACAATATATTTTTTTTCTCTAAAATTGCACAAACTACCCATTTTTATGTTTTCATCCTTGTATCACGACAAGATTTTTTTTTTTTTCTTTCTCTCTCTAATTCTGCATACATCACCCTTTTCTCAACGTTTTTGGGAAATTTACAACTTTTCAAGGAAAACGCTCGCTTTTAGAAAAAAAAAGAAAGATTTTACTCCAAAAGTTATTTTTCAATAATTTTCAATTGATTTCAATGTTTTAATTAAAAAAAACTTTAAATATATTTTTTTCTCTGAAAGTATATAAACTACCCAATTTAAACCTTTTTTGGACGTTTTAACTACATTTTGTAGAATTTTTTATATTTTCGTGTTACAAAAAATGTATTATATGCCGTTTCAAGGAAAGAAAATATTTCTGTCAAAAAAGGGATTATTTAAATGTTTCTATTTTAATATCAATGTTTTAATTGAAAAGGATGGAAAAATCAATAAATCCATTTAATTTTTATGGCAGTACATTTTCTTTCCTTAAAATTCCCTAAATTACCCGTTTTTCAACGTTTTTAAGAGTATTCACAACATTTCAAAGAAAACTATATTTTTCACGTAAAAAAAAAATTGTAGTATATGCAATTTAACAAAAAAAGTTTATTTTCTACACTATTTTAACTTATTTAGGAGTTTTAACAATATTTTGAGGAAAATTTTTTTTCATGTAAAAAAAGTATGCCATTCCAAATTAAAAAAAAAAAAACATTTGTCAAAAATGGAAATATTTTTTTTGTTTATCTTTTTATATCCATGTTTTATTTGAAAATGAAGAAAAAAATTTTTTTTAAGTCAGTACATTTTTTTCTCAAAATTGCATAAATTACCGCTTTTTCATCGTTTTAAGAGTATTAATAACATTTTAAAGAAAAACGCTCTTTTATAGTTTAAAAAAATTTAATGTAAACCATTTTATGAAAAACTTCACTTCACTTTTTTTTCTGTAAAATTTCATAAATACTCTTTTTATAATGCTTTTAGGAGTATTAAAAGCATTTTACACAATACATCCTTTTCAAGAATAATATACGCAATTTCGAAAAAGAAAAAAAATCAGCCTAAAAAATGACTTTTTCAATGTTTTTCAGCTTATTTTCTTTCTTGATGAAAAAAAAAATTTTTACGACAATATATATTTTTTTCTCTAAAATCGCATTAAATTGATCTTTTCAGACTTTTTAATCCTTTTTTACGACGATATATATTTTATCTATGAGTGCATAAATCATCCATTTTTCAACGTTTTTAGGGGCTTTACATTATTTTAATGACAAAACCCTCCTCTTTTAAAAAAAAGTATATGTTTTTACCTCCAAAAGCGAGTTTTTGAGTAATTTTCTTTTGATTTCCATGTTTTCATTAAAAACAAGAACAAAACACTATATATATATATATATATATATATATATATATATATATATATATATATATATATATATATATATATATATATATATATATATATATATTATTTTTTTTTTTTTTTTTTTTTTTTTTTTTATCTTTTAAGTTACATAAACTACCCGATTTTAACCTTTTAATAGTTTTAAAAACATTTTGAAGAAAATCCCTTATTACATTAAATGTAATACAAGCCATTTCAAGGAAAAAAATATATATTTCTTTTAGAATAAGGATTTTTCACTGTTTTTTTTTTTTTTCATTTCCATGTTTTGATTGAAAATTAAGGAAAAAGCAAGAGATGTATTAACTTTTTATTGCAATTCATTTTTTTCTCTCAAAATTGCATAAACTATCCCTTTTTCAGCGTTTACTAATATGTTATCTAAGAAAGCCCATCATTTTAGGTGAAAAAAAAAAGGAATATATATGCCATTTCACGAAAAAAGTTCCTTTTCACCAAAAAAAAGTGAATTTTTCAAGGATTCTCTTTTTATTTAATTATTTTCAAGGGAAACAAATAAAAACAATGAATATTGCGACAATATACTTTTTTCTCAGAAAAATCATAAATTACGTTATTTTCAACGTTTTTACGAGTATTTGCTGCATTTTACACAAAACCCCTTTTAACAAGTATAATATATGCAATTTGAATAAAGAAGAAAATTCTGCCTAAAAAGTGACTTTTTCAATGTTTTTATCTTATTTTCATTTGTTGATGGAAGAAAAGCAAAAAAAACAATTTTTTTACAATATTTTTTTTTTCTCTAAAATTGCACAAATTACCCAATTTTATGTTTTCATCCTTATTTTACGACATTTTTTTTCCTCTCTAAAACTGCATAAATGACCCTTTTTTCAATGTTTTTCGGAGATTTAGAACTTTTCAAGGAAAACCTCTTTTGCAAAAAAATATGATTTTACACCAAAAATGATTTTTCAATAATTTTCTATTGATTTCAATGTTTTGATTAAAAACAAGAAAATAAACACTATATACATTTCCTTTCTCCGAAACTATGTAAACTATCCAATTTTAGCCTTTTTGGACGTTTAAAAACATTTTGTAGAAAAAAAAGTTGTTCATGTTACAATATACTTTTTCCTATAAAATTTCATAAATTACGTTTTTTTCAACGTTTTTAAGAGTATTAACGGCATTTTATACAAAACCCCCTCTTACAAGTATAACATATGCAATTTGAATAAAGAAGAAAATTCTGCCTAAAAAGTGACCTTTTCAATGTTTTTCATGTTATTTTTATAGGTTGATGGAAGAAAAGCAAAAAATTAATTGTTTCTTTATGACAATATTTTTTTCTCTAAAATTGCAAAAATTACCCATTTTATGTTTTCATCCTTATGTTACAACAATATGTTTTTTTTTCTCTAAAACTGCATAAATCACCCTTTTTTCAACGTTTTTTGGATATTTGCAACTTTACAAGGAAAACGCTCTCTTTTAGAAAAAAAATAAAAGAATTTACTCTAAAAGTGATTTTTTTTAGAATTTTCTATATATTTCAATGTTTTGGTTAAAAACAAGAAAAAAAACACTTCATACATTTTTTTTATCTGAAAGTATATAAACTACCCAATTTTATCCTTTTTGGACCTTTTACCAACATTTTGTAGAAAAAACCTTTTGCCTGTTACAAAAAATTTAATATATGTCGTTTCAAGGAAAGAAAATATTTCTGTCAAAAAAATGGATCATTTAAATGTTTTTATTTTAATTTCCATGTTTTGATTGAAAAGGAATGAAAAATCAATAAATCCATTTCATTTTTATGGCAGTAAATTTTCTTTCCTTAAAATTTAATAAATTACCCTTTTTTCAACGTTTTTAAGAGTATTAACAACGTTTCAAAGAAAACCCTCTTTCTCATTTACAAAAAAATGTAATATATGCAATTTAACCAAAAAAAATCTGTTTTCTAAACTATTTCATCCTCTTTAGGAATTTTATCAATATTTTGAGGAAAAATCTTTTGCTTTAAAAATATAAGGATGCCATTTCAAAGAAAAAACAACAAATTTATGTTAAAAATGGATTTTTCCTCTCTTTTTATATTCATATTTTGATTGAAAATGAAGGAGAAAATCATTTAATTTTTATGGTAGTACATATATTTTCTCAAAATTACGTAAATTTCCTCTTTTTCATCGTTTTTAAGAGTATTAACACCATTTCAAAGAAAAATGCTCATTTTTAGTTTTAAAAAATGTAATATATACCAATTTATGAAAGATTTCACTCCCCTCCAAAAGTGAAATTTTCAACACTTCTTTATTTATTTCCATGTTTTCATGGAAAACAAATGAAAAAAGGGAAAGACAATGAATGTTACGATAATAGAGGTTTTTTTCTGTAAAATTTCATAAATACGCTTTTTTCGCTGCTTTTAGACAAAACCCCCTTTTCAAGAATAATGTATGCAATTTAAAAAAAAAAAATTTCTCTCTAAAATTGCATAAAATTATCCTTTTTAGATTTTTTAATCCTTCTTTTACGTCGATATATTTTTCTCTAAGAGTGCATAAATCATCAATTTTCAACGTTTTTAGGGATTTTAAAATATTTTTGTGACAAAACCACCTTCCCTTAGAAAAAAAAATTGTTTTTACCTCCAAAAGTGAGTTTTTTAGTAATTTTCTTTTAATTTCCATGTTTTAATTTAAAACAAGAACAAAACACTATATATTTTTTTTCTTTAAAGTTACATAAACTACCCTATCTTAACATTTTTTTATTAGTTTTAACAACATTTTGAAGAAAATCTCTTTTTCGTGTTACATAAAATGTAATATAACCCATTTCAAGGAAAAAAATATTTCTTTTAGAAAAATTATTTTTCAGTGTTTTTTTTTTTTTCATTTCCATGTTTTGGTTGAAAATGACGGAAAAAGCAAGAAATATATTAACTTTTTATTGCAATTCATTTTTTTTCTCTCAAAATTGCATAAATTATCCCCTTTTCAGCGTTTTTAGGAGTATTAACATCTTATCTAAGTAAGACCATCTTTTTTAGGTAAAAAAAAAAAAAGGAATATATGCCATTTCATGGAAAAAAGTTCCTTTTCACCGAAAAAGTGAATTTTTCAATGATTCTCTTCTTATTTCATTGTTTTCATGGAAAACAAACAAAAAATGAATATTGCGACAATATACTTTTTTCTCTAAAATTTCATAAATTACGTTCATTTCAACTTTTTTAGGAGTATTAACGGCATTTTACACAAAACCCCCTTTTACAAGTATGATATATTTTATTTCAATAAAGAAAAAAAAATCAGCTTAAAAAGTGACGTTTCCAATGTTTTTATCTTATTTTCATTTTTGATAGAGGAAAAGCAAAAAATACATTTTTTTACGATAATATTTTTTTCCTCTAAAATTTCACAAATTACCTTTTTCATGTTTTCATCCCTGTTTTACGACAATATTTTTTTTCTCTAAAACTGAATTTTTTTTTTTTTTTTTTTTTTTTTTTTTGAGATCTACATCTTTTCAAGGAAAACCATCTCTTTAAAAGAAATAAAAAATAAAAAATAAAATTAAAAAATACTCCAAAAGTGATTTTTTTTATAATTTTCTATTGATTTCAATGTTTTAATTAAATACAAGAAAAAAAACAATATATACATTTTCTTTCTCTGAAACAATATAAACTACCCAATTTTAACCTTTTTTGGATATTCAAAAATATTTTGTAGAAAAAAAAATTCATTTTACAATGTACTCTTTTTCTCTAAAATATCATAAATTACGTTTTTTTTCAACGTTATTAAGAATATTAACAGCATTTTACACGAAACCCTCCTAACAAGTATATGCAATTTGAATAAATAAAAAAATTCTGCCTGAAAAGTGATTTTTCAATGTTTTCCATATTATTTTCATTGGTTGATGGTAGAAAAGCAAAAAAATGGTTTTTTACGACAATATTTTTTCTCTAAAACTGCACAAATTACCCATTTTTTATGTGTTTATCCTTATATTACGACAATATGTTTTTTTTTTCTCTCTAAAACTGCATAAATCACCACTTTTTCAATGTTTTTCGTAGATTTACATTTTTTCAAGGAAAACGCTCTCTCTTAGAAAAAAAGTATGATTTTACTCCAAAAGTGATTTTTCAATAATTCTATATTGATTTCAATGTTTTGATTAAAAACATGAAAAAAAACAATTAATACATTTTCTTTCTCTGAAAGTATATAAACTACCCAATTTTAACCTTTTTGGACGTTTTAACAACATTTTCAAAAAAAAACTTTTTAATGTTACAAAAAAAATGTAATATATGCCGTTTCAAGGAAAGAAAATATTTTTGTCAAAAAAAAAGGATTATTTAGATATTTTATATTTTAATTTCCATGTTTTGATTGAAAAGGAAGAAAAATCAATAAATCCATTTAATGGCAGTATATTTTCTTTCCTTAAAATTCCATAAATTACCCGTTTTTCAACGTTTTTAAGAGTATTAACAGTATTTCAAAGAAATCCTTCTTTTTCACGTTAAAAAATTGTAATATATGCAATTTAACCAAAAAAAAAACAAGAACAACTTGTATTAAACTCGTTGTGTTTCACATCTACTTTGTTTTCCTAATCATCTTACTTAAGGTAATGTCAGTATTACATTAATTTGAACTCATTATTCTGTCTGATGCCTCTTGACTTTGTGTTCTTGGTGTCAAGGAGGTAAACTGATCGTGACAAGAAACTGGCAACCGTGACAGGACCCAAGGACACTATAAAGTTGCTTATTTTGATTGTACAGTGCTACTCTTTATATCCATTTTAAGAAAGCATTCATGTCTATAATCACCAGTGAAGATGATATTTGTCAGTTTTTATCTAGTGATCCTTCGAGAGAAAATGTTTGTTTACTAAGGAAACATGATTTGAGATTACTGGCTAGCCACCTGGAAGTGCATTTCATAGTAACGACCGTAGGGATGATTTGCTGAGGAAAGTGTGTGTGAAGTTGTTTGGTGAAACTGAAGTGGCTGATGGTGCGAAATGGAGTGTGGGAGTGAGAAGTGATGTAGAAGGGGATATGAGTACTTGGAGCATACAACAATTAGAACTAGCAAGATTGCAGGCTAGTATAGAGTTAGCTAAATATCATACTGCACAAGAACAAGCAAAGAATGAACAGGCAAGAATAAATTTAGAAGTAGTTAAGTTGAATAACGAACGTGAGTTACGAAGTGAACAGGAAAAATTAGAGCGGTTTGAAGTAGCACAGCAGGTTAAGCTAGTGTCGCCATTTGATGATACGGATGTTACGGGATACTTCAATTCGTTTGAGAAAGTAGCTGAGAATTTGAGGTGGCCTAGAGATAAGTGGACGGTTTTGTTGCAAAGTGTTCTAAAAGGTAGTACTTACCGTTGTCAGGCAGTGTATACTGCACTTTCAGTGAGTCAGAGTAGGGATTATGAGACCGTAAAGGACACTATATTGAAAGCATATGAAGTTGTGCCTGAAGCTTACAGACTTAAATTTAAGAATTCTTACAAAGAACCAGGTATTACGCATGTAGAGTATATGAATGACTTGGATAAGGCATTCGAGAGATGGTTGCGGTCGAAGGAAGTAGGCGGTGATTATAACAAACTGAGAAGTTTGATACTGTTAGAGAATTTTTCTTGATGCATAAACGAAGAAGGATATTTGTGACATTGAGAAGGCGGCCATTACTCTGTGTAAGGCAGGGGGAACGGTAAGTACTTATGTGAAACCCACTCACAGTAGATTTTCTTCTCCTTCATCTCACTCTCAGAGTAATTATACACAATATAGAGGAAACCATAATTTTGAGCAGAGATCAAATTTTAAAGCAGGTGATGGAAGGGAGAAGAAATGTTTCTATTGTGGGAGAGCCGGGCACTTGGAGCGTGGTTGCATGTTAAAGAGTACAAGCATGTTAAACCGGTTTCCTTTGTTTCGAAAGGCATTCAGTCAAGTGGAGGTAACGAGTTACGGGATAACTTACCAATTGTGACCATTAAAGCGAGAGCTGGAGCTGACTCTAATGCTAAGGATATGCATGTTTTTGCTGCTTTTATGTCAGATGGTGTTGTGAGTACGGGTGGTATAACTGTACCTGTGAAGATTTTGAGATACCGGGTCTGTACAATCTTTAATGTTAAAGAAGGTGCTAGGTGATCAGGGGGATGAAGGGAGGTCTGTGTTACTACAAGGTGTAAGCGGATATATAACTGCCCCTTTGATGTCTTTACGAGTAGTGATTTGGTATCTGGAGAGGTGAATATGGGTTTGGTGGATGAGCTTCCGGTGCCGGGAGGTTGAACTGTTGCTGGGAAATGACCTGGCTGGGGGTCAGGTGAGTTCTGTGCCTATTTTATCAGATGAGCCAGTAAGGAGTTTGGAAACAGAAAGATTGGAATATGAAGAACCTCACCTCTTTGCTTCATGTGCAGTTACGAGAGCTATGAAAAGTAAACAGTGCCAATTGGAAGAAAATAATGTGGATCAGGAGGGAGTAGAAATTGATTTGGCGAATACATTCATGGCTGGGTTGAATGACATAGAAGATGGGAAACAGTTGAGTAAGGAAATGAACTCCAATTTTATGGCTGCCCAAAGAGATGATCCTGAACTGCGGGAATTAATCAAGCAGGCAGATGGTGGGGGTGAGAGTAGTGAGGAGAAGTACTACCTGCAGAATGGTGCATTGATGAGGAAGTGAAAACCTATTGATTGTGAAGGTGAAGATAATGTGTGGCGGACTGTGGATCAGGTGGTGGTACCAAGCAAGCATCGTAATGAAATTTTATATTTGGCTCATAACTCTGGACTTGCAGGACACATGGGAGTGAAGAAAACGTTGTCGCGCATCTGGAAGGTGTTCTACTGGCCTGGCATACGCAAAGATGTGGCGGAGTATTGTAAAACATGTGACTTGTGTCAGAGGACAGGTAAGCCAAACCAAACTATCCCCGTTGCTCCCTTGATTCCCATTCTACACTTTGGTGAACCATTTGAGAGAATCTTAATAGATATAGTGGGCCCTCTTCCCAAGACGAGTGTGGGACATAGTTACATATTGACCATAATGGATATGGCAACTAGATTTCCCGAGGCAATCCCTATAAGTAACATCACTGCTCGTAACGTGATCAAGGAACTACTGATGTTCTTCACCCGATTTGGTCTTCCTAAGGAAGTACAATCTGACCAAGGATCCAATTTTACATCATAGGTGTTCAGACAAGTATTGAGAGAACTTAATATTCATCAGATCACCTCTACAGCTTATCCTCAGAGCCAGGGGGCCATAGAAAGATTTAATTAAACCTTGAAGTCTCTGATAAGAAAGTACTGTGAGGAAAATGACAAAATTTGGGATAAAGGATTGCCATATCTACTTTTTGCAATTAGAGAAACTCCTAATGAATCGCTGGGTTTTTCATCGTTCGAGTTAATGTTCACACATGAAGTGAGAGGACCATTGAAACTTGTGAGAGACAGGTGTTTAAATAAGAATGAAGAGGTTGAACTATTGCAGTACGTGACTAATGTGAAGGATAAGCTGAGACAGTGTCGGGCAGTGGCGGAACAACATCTTGTGAGAGCACAAAGTAGACAAAAGAAATGGCATGATAAGAAGGCAAGAGTGAGAGAGTTTCATCCCGGGGATGAGGTGTTGGTGTTATTGCTTATCCAGAACCAACCATAAAGTGCAAAGTTCTGTGGTCCTTACAAGGTGCTGAAGAAAATCTCTGATGTTAATTATGTAATAGCGACTCCTGATAGGAGGAAGAATGAAAGGATATGCCATGTGAACTTGATAAAACGGTATAATCGGAGAGAAGCACTATTTACAACCGTAGTTAACGTATCTGAGGTGACTACAGAGCAAGGTTGTGAACTGGAATTGCCTGGTGTATGGGAGGACAATTCAGAGGAATGGGATAACTTAACTGATAATCTTTCCCACTTAAACACAGATCAACAGCAAGAATTGACTGCTCTACTCTCCAGATATCAAACAGTATTTAGAGGGACGCCAGGGAGAACGACAGTGTTGGAGCACGATGTGGATGTGGGTGACACCGTACCAATCAAGCAACGATCCTACCGACTACATCACCAGATGGTTGCAGTGGTCAAGAAGGAGTTGGATTTCACGCTACGACATGAGATGGTGGAGCCGTGCCAGAGCGAGTGGTCGTCACCGGTTACGTTGGTACCTAAGTCCGATGGGTCATACAGGTTGTGTATAGACTACAGAAAAGTTAATGCTTGTACCACCACTGATTCAAATCCCATGCCTAGAGTAGATCAATGTATTGATGCCGTAGGGAATGCAAAATTCATAACTAGGATAGACTTGCTCAAATGTTTTTGGCAAGTTCCTTTAACAAGTAGGGCTTAAGAGGTCTCTTGCTTTGTTACCTTGGGTAGGACCTATAAATGTAACGTAATGCCCTTTGGGATGAATTTTTTTTTTAATATACATGAAAATAATAATAATAATAATAATATTATTATTATTATTATTATTATTATTATCATTATTATTATTATTATTTTTTTATTATTATTATTATTATTATTATTATTATTATTATTATTATTATTATTATTATTATCATTATTATTATTATTATTATCATCATTATTTTGTTATTATTAAGACCTACTTATTCATCTGAGTTAAAAAGAAAAGAATGCAGTTATTGATGTACCGAATTTATATATTTGTCGGAGAATAAGGAGTAACTTTAGAAAATAATAAAATACGTGTCGTATAAGGGGTAATTGATTTGCTTGTTTGTATTTTTATTTATTTTTTTTTCATTTTTATCAATTTATTTACTCATTTAGTATGCATTCGTTTACTTGCTTATTTATTTATACATTTTGGTACTATTAGATGTTATTGGTATCTACACTTATTTTCAACATTATTCTTGCTCACGCAGGATCAGGAGCCTTTGAGAACATGGTCTCCTTAATTACTGGATGCGAAGAGAGTTACAAAACGCCACATACAGCCCATCCCACCAGGGGCAGACCCTTCATTACAACAATCACTCCAATTTCAAGATTTTTATGGAATATTTTTTTTACTTCTAGCAGGTAGATTTTTATTATTTTTCACACACACACACACACACACACACACACACACACACACACACACACACACACACACACACACACACACCACATATACTCGCTGCACTCTAAATTGGCTGTTTTCATTTGTAACCTCCAGCTTACCGGGGACTTCCCAACATTGCCACATAACTAGTTTTCCCTCTTTCTCTAAACCCGCTCCAACTCCTTATTCTCTGTTTCTGTCTATATTTCTTTTCCTCTGTTTCTACCTAAATAAGTATGTTTCCGAATTTTTTTCTGAAATCGTTCTAAATATTGCTCCACTTCACCGCTAAGGTAAGAGTCGAGGAGTGTTTCTTGTATAAAGGTTTCCTTTTCACCTCATCAACTTCTTTTCTCTGATTCACTGTTTTCAGCTTCTCTCTCTTTGCCGGAATATTACATCTCTTGCTATCTTCTATCGCAATTTTCATGCTGACTGCTTTATTGGTCTTGCTAACTGCATGCATTCTCCAGTGACCTCGCTGCACAAGACTTTCTTCTTCTGCTCACACCTATTCTGTACAACTCTCTAATGCAAGAGTTAGCCAGTACTCTAATTAATTCACTCCTTTCTCTCCCTACCTCTGTATTTCCATCATCCTATCATTTGAGTCTATTTCAGAGAGAGGTTTCAAGACATTTTTCCCTGACTTTCAGTTAACTCTTTTATTTGGGGACTAGCATTGATACTGAGCTTTTCTGTTTTCATATTTGTTGTTGCTCTTGACCGGCTTCTCCCTCTTACATAGAAAAAAAAACTTTGGGGGCCCTCACACACAGTTTCGCTACGGACAATTCTGCTGTAAGCTCACAGCATATCCAATTTAACAAACAATTCAACCATCAAAGTGCCACGAACACCAGCAAAGGCTTCGACTAAGTTGTTTTGTCTGACCATAATCTGACAACTATCGGGCTTCGCCGGCATAATCTCCGCCCACTTTTCAATCTGTCGCATTAAAACTGTCAAAATGGTATGCTTCATGATTTTTGTTTTTTTCGTATCCCTTAGTCTCAGGCAAGAATACCTAAGTATATATTCATTATATTCCTAAAGTTAATTTTTCTCAATTACTCATTTTTAACCATATAATATTTTGAGAAAGAGAAAAAAAGTATGGAATTTTTATTTTTATTTTTAGCTTATAACGGAAAAGGATAACGGGCTCACCAAAACACACACACACACACACACACACACACACACACACACACACACACACACACACACACACACACACACACACACACACAAACACACACACCCACACACACACACACACACACACACACACACACATTGCATGTTGGTGTTGCTGCTGTTGTTCTTTCTATTATAGCAAAATATGCTCCTGTGTTGTTGTTTTTTTTTTCTTGTATCACTAATCTCTCTCTCTCTCTCTCTCTCTCTCTCTCTCTCTCTCTCTCTCTCTCTCTCTCTCTCTCTCTCTCTCTCTCTCTCTCTCCTTCGTGGCCTTGGGAATTTGACTTCCGTCCTCAAGGGAAATCCCTGCACGATAATTACTCCCAGGGAGGTCTAAAGCACTGGAACAGGGGCTGCTGTGAACTTATCAAAACCAGTTGTGACCTCACTGAACGTTTCCCTTTGTGTCTCATAACACAAGGGGGTAGTCACAGCCCGTCCTCTAAAGACATCTTCCTCCACACAAAACTACATGCACCTTGCTACACACACATCCTTCACTCAAAATTTTTACAAAATATGGCGACTCCTACACCAGCCTTGGAGTTCCCCTCTGGGGAGGGGACCATAAATGTCCCCAGGTCGGACTGCTCTTCTGGTATCGATCCTAAGTCTCTTGACACCACCCTCACATTTTTCTCCATCAACTTCTGCAACATTCGTGGTCTCCAATCTAATTTTCAATCTGCAGAACACCACCTCTCCTCCACTAAACCTCATCTTCTTTTCCTCACTGAAACACAGGTGTCTGAGGCAACTGACAGTAGCCCCTTTTCTGTTCCCTCCTACTTTCTCTATCCTCGATTTCGTTCCAGAGCTGGATGTTGCGTCTATGTCCGCAACGGCATAACTTGCTCTCGTGCCCACGCTCTTGAATCTTCTGAGTTTTCCACCATCTGGTTTCGACTTCAGAGTCACTCTCTAACTAATTTTTTCTGTGCTGTATATCTCTCACTTAACTCCTCTGACTATAGAAAATTCTTTGACTACCTAACTTCTAAAGTGGAGCACATTCTAACTCTCTTTCCTTTTCCCGAGATCTCCTTTCTTGGAGACTTCAATGTTCACCAACAGCTTTGGCTTTCTTCTCCTTTCACTGACCATCCTGGTGAACTTGCCTATAACTTTGCTATCCTACATGGCCTACAGCAACTGCTGCAACACCCTACTCGTATTCCCCATCGTCTTGGAGATACGCTCATCATTCTTGACCTTTTCCTAACCTCTCCTAACATGCTTATGCTGTCATCCTTTCTTCCCCGTTGGGTTCCTCTGATCACAATCTCATATCTGTATCTTGTCCTATCTCTCCAACTCCTCCGCAGGATCCTCCAAAGGTGCCTTTGGCATTTTGCCTCTGCTAGTCGGGGAGACCTGAGGAAGTATTATGCTGATTTTCCTTGCAATCATTACTGCTTCCGTGACACAGACCCGTCTCTGTGTGCTGAGCGCATAACAGAGGTGATAGTGTCTGGCATGGAGGCGTACATTCCTCACTCTTTTTCTCATTCGTAACCTTCAAACCCTGGTTTAACACAGCCTGCTCTTGTGCTATCCATGATAGAGAGGTTGCCCACAAAAGGTACTCGAGCATTCGTAATGATGTTTTCCATTCCCTCCTTGGCCTAATCCCTCGGAAGGCTTATGGACTTGATGGGGTCCCCCTATTTTTCTCCGACAATATGCCTCCGTGCTTGCACCTTGCCTAGTCAAGCTCTTTCAACTCTGTCTATCTACATATACCTTTCCTTCTTCCTGGAACTTTGCCTACATTCAGCCTGTTCCTAAAAATGGTGACCGTTCTAATCCTTCAAACTACCGTCCTATTGCTTTAATCTCCTGCTTATCTAAGGTTTTGAATTCATTCTCAACAAGAAGATTCTTAAACATCTATCACTTCACAATCTCCTATCTCGCCGCCAGTATAGCTTCCGCAAAGGCAGCTCTACTGGTGATCTCTTGGCTTTCCTTACTGAGTCTTGGTCATCTTTTAGAGATTTTGGTGAAACTTTTGCTGTAGCCCTAGACATATCAAAATATTTTGATAGAGTCTAGGAAAAAGCTTCAATTTTCATACTACCATCCTACCTACCATCTGATTGATTGATGCCTCAAAAACTCAATTTCCACCTATCAACTCGACACAACCTTCCAAATAATTATCCCCTCTTCTTCAATTACACTCAATTGTCCCCTTTTTCTACACTAAACATTCTTGGTCTATCCTTTACTTGTAATCTAAACTGGAAACTTCACAATTCTGTAGCTAAAACAGCTTCCATGCAGTTAGGTGTTCTGAGCCGTCTCCGCCAGTTTTTCTCACCTCCCTAACTGATAACTCTATACAGGGGCCTCATCCGTCCATGTATGGAGTATGCTTCACATGTTTGGGGAGGCAACACTAATACAGGTGTATTGAAGAGGGTGGAATCAAAAGCTTTTTGTCTTATCAACTCCTCTCCTCTGACTGACTGTCTTCAGCCTCTTTCTCATCGCCGCAATGTTGCCTCTCTTCCCCTCTTTTATCGCTATTTTCATACTAACTGGTCTTCTGATCTTTCTAACTTCATGCCTCCCCTGCTCACCCGGCTTCGCTTCACAAGATTTGCTTCTTCCTCTCAGTCCTCCTCTGTCCACCTCTCTAATGCAAGAGTTAACCAATATTCTCAGTCTTTCATCCCTTTTTTCTGGTAAACTCTGGAACTCTCTCTCTGCTTCTGTATTTCCACCTGGCTATGACTTGAACTGCATCAAGAGAGAGGTATCAAGACACTTATCTCATTCTTTTGGCACATGAATCTAGGCTTTCCGGCACTAAAGTGTTTTTTTGTTTTTTGTTTTATTTTTGTTGCCCTTGGCCGCCTCCCTTCTACATAAAAAAAAAGAAAAAATGCTACTCGGGAATTTTCACCTCCTGTTCGTTTTTTTCATTGGTCAATTTTCCTTCTTCCACGAGTCACCTCTAGCCTTAAAAATACCCTCACCGATACGATCCTCACCTCATTCACATCCAAGACTTTACTGAAGCTACACTCATTCCTATCCGAAACTCGTTCACGTACAAACTCCATTCATATTCAAGCTACTTCATTCGTCTCATCTCAGCTACGTGAATCACTGTTTCGTCCGCTCGTCACCTTTTGTGCAAGAAATATGAGTATATGTTCAGAATCATTCAAGTTTTTTCCTTCAGTTTACACATGATATGATAGCTGTCCGAACACCACCACGCGCTCCACACACTCCACTCCAGCCTGTCTGCTCCCGCTTTACACTACTACTACCACCAAAATCAACTCCAACCTAATACAACTTGGTGTCATCAAATCACGTCAAGTCATTTTTGTTGCAGTTGTTTTCATCACTTCTACTACTACTACTACTACTACTACTACTACTACTACTACTACTACTACTACTACTACCATTATTATTATTATTATTATTATTATTATTATTATTATTATTATTATTATTATTATTATTACTATTATTACCATTATTATTATTATTATTATTATTATTATTATTATTATTATTATTATTATTATTACCATTATTATTATTATTATTATTATTATTATTATTATTATTATTATTATTATTATTATTATTATTATCATCATCAATATAATTGATACTTTATCAACTCATTATACTTATTATCAATTGTTGTGAACATTATATCGTCTTTGTCAATATTGTTATAATAGTAATAATAATAATAATAATAATAATAATAATGATAATAATAATAATAATAATAATAATAATAATAATAATAATAATAGAATAATAAAAATATAATAATAATATAATAATAATAATAATAATAATAATAATAATAATAATAATAATAATAATAATAATAATAACAATA
>CM035198.1:4613864-4626657 GCA_020233015.1 Callinectes sapidus | reverse complement strand
TTGTGTGTGTGTGTGTGTGTGTGTGTGTGTGTGTGTGTGTGTGTGTGTGTGTGTGTGTGTGTGTGTGTGTGTGTGTGTGTGTGTGTGGAGACTCCAACATTTTGTTAAAAATGCCTTCTGACTTTAACCCCGAAGAGTTCGTAGGTAATCCTTCAGCTTTGGAACTAAAATCTAAGAAAGTCACTAAAGATCTACTGAAGACCGTTGCGTTGGGCCTTGGAATTAATTTTCCACGTGATATTCGTAAAGATGCCCTCATGTGTCTAGTTTTAGCCCATCTTGGTGAGGTTGAGCAAACTAGTGAAATCCAGAAGAGCTCACATCAACACCTTAGCCTTGCCCTAGAAGTCGAAAAAGTAAAGATGAATGTTGTGCAATTGAGGCAACAATCAGCATCAGCTGGAGTTACAACTGCATAAACAGGAGTTGGAATATACTGAACGGCAGAGGTTTTTCGAGGCCGAAGAACAGCAGTTACAGAGGGAAGAGGCTCGGAAACAGAGAACACGAGTTACAATTTGCCCATTTAAAGATTCAGTCTCCTCCTCCTCCAGTGTATCTTAGCAAACATCTACCTTTACTTCCTCAGTTCCTAGATGAGGACGCCGACACATTCTTCAGACAATTTGAGTCACAGGCTGAAAACTTGAAAATTGATAGAAACCAGTGGGCATTATTACTTTAGGCCAAGTTAACTAGTAAAGCTCTAATTGTAGTAAATGGCCTTGAACTCAACATGGATTATGAAGTCATGAAAGAAGGGTTACTATTAGCCTATTTAATCACCCCTGAGGGTTGCCGGCAGGTGTTCCGCAACCTCTCCAAAACCTCCGACCAAACCTATCTCGAGTTCGCTTCTGATAAGGTTCGGGCTTTTAAGAAGTGGCTCCAAACCACTACAATAACTACCTTTGATGAACTTGTAAACCTGATGGTGTTAGAGGAATTTAAACGGAAGGTGTCCTTTTCCATGAAGTTGCATATAGATGATAGGGACGAAACAGACTTGATGAAAGCTGCTGGAATGGCAGACAAATATATACTTAGCCATAGAGCTTCGGGAAAGAGGAAACAAGAGTCTCATGTTAAGTCCAGTGCAGGAAGCTCAGGGCTTGGGAAGTTAGTTTTATTTATTTTTTTTTTTTTTATCTATACAAAGTGGGCATTTTCATGGGAATTTATGGGCTAAAGGAGACCACCTAATGGAGGCCTCCTATCTGAAAGCCCACCCACTAGAGGGCCGTTACCGCGAGTGGACGCCCAATTTCCACTCAGACCGTAGTCAGTATTCGAACCTATGCGCTCTGGGATCCCAAGGCCCCCAGACCGCAAGCGGTTCCACTGTACCACGGCGGCCCCCTAAATCTATCAACAGTGGTGTTCCTCAAGGGTCTGTCCTATCACCCACTCTCTTCCTATTATTCATCAATGATCTTCTAAACCAAACTTCTTGCCCTATCCACTTTTGTGCTGATGATACCACCTTGCACTTTTCCACGTCTATCCATAGATAATCAACCCTTCAGGAAGTACACAGCTCACGTCGTAAACCTGGCCTCCTTATAAGGAATTGTCCAAACCCGAAATGTAAAATTGTAAAAGGGCAATCTTTCACCAAACCAGTAGCCATCTTTAGCATGGTGGATTCAAACCACCTATACCAGCCATTTAACACTCATGGTTCAGTAAATGTTTAACGAGACGTGAAACATCCCATCAGGATTGTTAGAGATACCATTTTTTGAATTGCGTTAACTTCTCACTCGCAAATTCTACGAACGTATGTGGATCTGGCTTTATGTATTTTCTGAACTGTTGTCTGTACCCATTTGGTGTTATTGAATAAGCATCCAGAATACCCTGTTTTAATTCTTTATACTAATTTTGATCACAAAGACTATTATACACCCTGTATGCCTTACCTATTAGCTTATGAACAAGGAGGGATACCCACTGATCTTCCGGCCATTCATTACGTCTTGCTACACTTTCGAAACCTTTAAATGATCCATCAACATCTGTTCCGTCAAACATGGGGACTAAAGGGGCAGCAATAGCAGGGTTAAATTCCTTCTTCAAGTCTAACTCTTCTCACTTGAACTCTGAATCATGTTGTAAAGTTAACTCCAGAATTCCTAACTCCTTATCTTGCCTTTGAGCCTGTAGCTGTCTGTCCTGCATTTGCAACTGAAATTCTCTTTCTTCCTTCTGAGCCTGTAACTCCCTTTCTTCCTTTTCTTTCTGAATGTCTGAGCCTGTAGTTGCCTTTCTTGTAACTGCATCTCCTGCATTCTTAACTGATATTCTATTTTTAGTTTTTCTATTTCCCACTGGCTGGGACCATTCTGGTCTTGTATAGGGGAACTGGGAGTTTTAGTTACCCTAGAGGCTGACATGGAGGTTAGGTCCTCTATAGCTTGAACTTCTAGGAGGTTGTTACTCACTAGGTGTTCGAACACAACATTCTTAATCATTTTTAGTCATGTGGGTAGTGATAGGCACTTCAAACTGCTTAGCAATGGCTTTCCACTCATTTTTTCGGGGGGGATTCTGATATCAAAGTTTTTCTAAGGAAGGGGGATCACAAAATTCATGTATGTTAAATTGTGCGGAAGCCATGTTGAAATAAATGAAAATAAAATGAAGTAGAATAAAGAAAAGCTTGACGCTCAGAGAGGTAAGTGAATTACTTAAGTGAGGATTTGGCAGAGTGATAATTAAGGCAACTCTTGGAACAATTGCCGAAATTATACTTAAGTAAACGCTTACGAGTACTTTCACTTTAATGAGGGAGAGAGTAAACTGGATAGTTACGGCATTAATAAAAGATCCGGATTAACCCAATTTACGATACTTGAGATACTTGAGAGTGAATAGCACTGATACTTGAATTTATGAGAGAGGCGGATGAAAATGAGATTAGTTAATTGGCCATCCTTGACTAATGAGAAAAAGATCCGCGAGGTGACTGAATAGAAGGGTACCGGAGACCTCGACTTATCCCGTCACTTGAATAACACCAATTTCACACCTGCCTATGTGCAAAACTAAGATAAGTGTTATTGATGACCACAACCAATGTACCACCTTTCCTGAACTCTGCGCCAGTGTAACACCAATATGTTAATGACACAAGCACTTTTAACCACGCAGGGGCAAATGTATAGGACACAAGGTAAGTTTAAGTCACACCACGTATAGCCACAGAGAAAAAAAAAATCACATCACCATATATAAGGGACACATGGGGAAGTCAGAGTATATACAAAAAAAAAATCACAGGAAAAAAAATATTTTCAGTTGAAAAAGGAATTATGAGGGAAACAAAACAATAGCAATAAGTTAACGAGCAATTAAGGGGATCAGACTTAATAGAGTCCTGTCACGGTCGCCACTTGTTACGTACTATATGTGAACCAAACTAGGAGAAGCTGACTATTTTCTCAGAAGTTATTCAGAAATAAATCTAGGATTCAATCCCCACGTAATGACAATGAAATCCACCCCAAGGTCCCCATCACCCTGAGCTCGTGCTCCCTGATCCATATCACGTAAGAGAAATCCAACTGAAAACAGGGCCAGAAGTGCTTCAAGGACACGCTGCATACACAGTGGAAACTCTTAAGTAGAGTGTTGTAAGTGTTACAAATTAAGACATGCTGGTAGGTATTGTCGTAGCTACATTGTCTGCGAAAATTTTCAACATGATGGTCATCATGAGTCAGAGTGTAGGGATGAACCATGGTGCAACTATCACAACAGGACAGGACACAGGACCCGAGACAGGGCTAGACAAGTACAGGATTTTTCCTGGAGGCCAAAAATCAACCACAACAAAGATAAGGAAAAACCCGAATAGGCATACTAATCACAGGCAAAATAATGAGGCAAATAGTAGTTCTAAAACACAGAACATCGCTAGTAATGAGTATAAAAATTAAATAGAAAATATACTAGATCCGACAGAAAATAGACTGATAATTACAGTAAATCATCATAAGGATGGTCGGCTAATAGAAGGGGAGATATCAGATAGGCCAGCCAAAATATTCCTAGATACAGGGGCTATGGTAAATGCTATTGGTCTAAAGGATTGAAAAAAGATCAAACCATGAATAAAGGTTATTGAGGAAGCGCCGTAGAGTTTGCAAAGAGTAACAAGAGACTTACTAAACACTCTAGGCAGCCCCTGGCCCCACCCCTGCCCCACGGAATAGGTATAACACCACTACCTCCGACCCAACCACCACGACCAACAACAACTACAACAATCAAACCACCAACCGGGGACGAAATACCACTCTCACCACAACCACCACCAACAACAACAATAATAACAACAACTTCAACAAGAACATAGACAACTGCTGCAGCAGCAGCGGCAACAACAACAACAACAACAACAACAACAACAACAACAACAACAACAACAACAACAGCAACAACATCAATCATACCACCAATAAGAAATACTTGCGGCCTGGCAAGTTTAGCGCCCCGCGAGGTAATTACAACCTTATCCACCACAATGCCAGCAGGTTCAACACCATCCAAAGACAGAGCAAGAGGTGGGAGGTGCCTCCGGCGAGGCCACACGCGGAAAAACTGCACGGCCTTCGTGTGTTACTTCTGTGGGAGGAGAGGTCACTACCTGGAGCACTGCAGGACTCACCAGGTGGAGGAGAGACGTAGCCTCCACTGCGACTTCTGCTTCAGGTCTGGACATACAGAGGAGACCTGCCGCACACGTGCTGCTGAAGCCAGGCAGGGGCGACTCATCCAAGCGATTCTTGCGGAGAGTCTACTGTCCCCCCAACCATACAACACCGCACTGCTGCCTCCCTAGGCACAGGCACAGCCCCTCCAGTACCCCTAGCCTCTGCTACAGACGCACCACCTTCGACCCGCCAACTACCGTGCGCCCCCTTAACAGCACCGTCCCCGCACAACCACACCAGGCATGGCATGGTATGGCTCCCAGTGGCCTCAAGATCCTATCTGCTAACATCCGAGGTTTCAGGATAAACATGGGTGAGCTCACCCATGCAGTCCTAAGGAACAGAGCAGATGTCATTGTTGCTGTTGAAAAGTTCCTGAGCGACATGTGTGTCACAACCTGCAACAAGATACCGGGCTATAGCCACTGCATGAGACAGGATCGTAAAAATGATCAGGGAGGTGGTGTGGCTGTGTGCTATCGGGAAAGTCTGCAGATACAGCAACTTTCGGTCCCGACACCACATGAGATAGAGGCTATGTTCTTCCACCTTCTACTCGCCGATAACTCTTCTGTCCTGTTCTGCACTCACTACCGCCCACAGTGGCAAAGCGGTATGCCCCTCACCTTCCTCACCGAAGAGCTAGACACCATCATGGACACACAAAACAGCCAGAACACTGTAGTCGTGGGTCACATGAATCACCATCTGGTGCACAGAGCCTTCATGGAACTGACAGTGGTCCATGGGCTCACCAATCATGTAAACTTCACCACACATGTACGTGGAGCCTCACTAGACCCTGTCCCCACTGACCTTCCTGGTGACTCCGTGTTGTGCTCCCAGGTGAACAGAGTTAGCAGCTCCAACCACAATGCTGTCCTCTGCACCTTAGAGCTAAACCCTGTACAAGAGGAGGAAAGCCAGCGTTCTATCTGGCTTTGCGAGCGAGCTAATTGGCAAGCCATTAAAGAGGCTCTGGCTGCCATGGACCGTGATGTCACATTCTTCGAGGACGTCAGTCAATCAGTGGCTGCACTCACCTACATCCTCCGATCAGTCCAGACACAACACGTCCCTCACAGAACATGCCGAAGGGAGCCTCGAGATAACTCTTGGTTTGGTTACCGCTGTCGCATGGCCGCAGCGGAGAAATACTCAGCCTGGTCCCGTTACAGGCACCGCCCCACAAACCGTAACAAGGCCCTGCATCGCACCGCTTGTAAGTCCATGACCAAGACAGCTAAGTGGGCGAGAGAGAGATGGGAGAACAGCCTAAGAGGGAAACTCTGCAGCAACCAGGTTGACCCCAAGCAGTGGTGGTCTCCCGTGAAGATGAGGCAAGGGACGGCCACACAGGAAATAATACCTCCCCACAAAAAAGCAGCTGGAGCCTTAGCGGTCACAAACCAGGAGAAGGCAGACCTGCGGCAAAATGACCACAGAGGAATCCAATAAACATCCCTCATTCTACTCTGTGATACGCGTCTGGACAGTTTGGTGGTCCACGAGAACACCACCACGCGTCTCCTCCGCAACGTTAACACCAGAAAGGCACCTGGTCTGGACGGTGTGAGCCCCTTCCTCTGACTCCGGCCGGCCATCGCTCGTAATTGCTTTAGACATAGCTGGTGCATTTGACCGTGTATGACACAGAGGGCTCTTGGCCAAGCTAAAGCAGCTCGGCGTGGCAGGTGAGCTATTGGAGCTGTTCTCTAGCTACCTGCAGGACCGGAGCCTGAGGGTCGTGGTGAGCGAATGCACATCTGCCATATACCCGATTGAGGCATCTGTTCCACAAGGTTCTATCTTAGGCCCCATCCTGTAGAATATCTACCTCAACGACCTGCTCCAGAGCCTCCCTTTTGCCATCAGCATATTGAGACGACTGCACCCTCTCCCATAGCTACACCAGGTATGAGACCGCGAATGTGATCGAAGACACCAAACGACATCTAAGGGTCATCACAGACTGTGGTGCGAAGTGGCAAGTAAAGTTTGCAGCTAAAAAGACCCAGGCTGTTCTCATATCACGTTCGCAAGAGGATGCCAGGATGCTCGAAGGTCAGATAAAGTTCGGAGTGGACACACTTGCCATCCAGGACTCAGTCAACATCCTGGGGATGGAAGTAGACTCCAAACTCTGCTTCGACAGCCATCTGGAGAGTGTGGCACGGAAAGTCTCTCTCTCTCTCTCTCGTCGGGTTAGGAATCTATTTGATGCAGATGGTTTCTTGAAGCTGTACAAGGCGCAAATGAGGCCCATCATGGAGTACAGCCTTCTTACCTGGATGAGCAGTGCCCAAGGCCACCTCTCCCTGTTGGACAAGGTGCAGCGGAGGGCTGAACGCCTCATAGCTGACACCAACAGCCACCAGCAGCAACACCATCCTGGACAACAACTGCACCACCGTCCCCGAGAGCAGCGCCCCCAGCAGCAGCATCGGCACCCGCTTCAGGTACACCAAAACGCCTCTACCTCTCTGCTGCTGGACTCCCTGGAGCACCGAAGGAGGGTCAGTGCACTCACTGTGCTGCACAAGGCCCAGGTGCAGCACACCCCTCACCTTGCAGCGCTTCAGGTCACATGAAGGTGGTGTGAGCGCACTATGAGAACGGTAGTGTCGGACCTCCGCCTTGAAATCCCGATGGTCCCCACAGCAGGGAAACAGAGCGCCTTCACGTGTGCCACAGCGTTACTGTGGAATGCCTTCACAGCTGCAGTGGAAGTGAGGCCCATATCCCGAAGTTGCGGATCTAATTTGCCGGTGAAGATTCCCGCCCATATTTGGCTATGTTCTCGATCACCCTAACAGTATCTAGTGCCACTATAGTAAACCCTGACAGTGCCAGTGCAGTGTTTATAGTTTTTCCCCCAACCCCGAACGTGAAATTGTGCCTGAAGTGACGGTGTTTGTGACTATACCATGCCTGATGGTGACATTGTAGACAAGTTGCCTGATAGAGACAATGCCAAGACACGAGTGTAACTTTTGAATAGAAGTCTCAGGATAGGGGTCTTCTTTAGCTAAAGACAATCTCCCTTCCATGTATAATACCCTATGTCATACCTATGCTTAGAGAGAGAGAGAGAGAGAGAGAGAGAGAGAGAGAGAGAGAGAGAGAGAGAGAGAGAGAGTCTTCAGCGTGAGTGTGTGTGCATTGCTCGGTGCCGAACTTGAATCTTGAAGAACATATATTTTACATAACAAAAGAAGAAAAAACAAAAGGAGGACTGCTCATTGTCCAGTGAACCAATCACCAGCTAAAACTGATACACCGCAACGGCCACGCACTTACATTACTATTACTGCTCATACTACTACTACTACTACTACTACTACTACTACTACTACTACTACTACTACTACTACTACTACTGCTCCTACTACTACTACTATTACTACTGCTGCTACTACTACTACTACTACTACTACTACTACTACTACTACTACTACTACTACTACTACCACTACTACTACTACTACTACTACTCTACTACTACTACTATTCTTAATATTTTTTTGATATTAGTTTTTAAAAAATTACAATAATAATAAGTAATAATAATAATAATAATAATAATAATAATAATAATAATAATAATAATAATAATAATAATAATAATAATAATAATAATGTGAGAGAGGAAAAAATCTTATGGGAAACCTTTGCCTTTAACTTGACGCATATAGTATTTCACTCTTTACGTTAAAGAAAACGTGTGGAAGGACATACACTTCATTGTGAAAGTTGAATGTCGTAATTATGATAGGAAACAAAATACTTTAATGGTAACTGATGTTTTTGTATCAGAAGTTGGGGACCCCGCAGGGAATGCTGGTATTATCATTTTTTTTTATCTCCTTTTATAAAAGCATTATTCAATGAACTGCAACACTATCGTCAACCTAAAGGTATGTTTTTTTTTTGTTTTTGTTTTTTTAATATGAGTTTTCAATACAGCGATTTTCACGATTCTCGTTTTTAGTGCGACACTTAAGGAACCAACAAAGCGAAGCGAAACTCGTGAAAGTGGTGGTGGTGGTGGTGTGTGTGTGTGTGTGTGTGTGTGTGTGTGTGTGTGTGTGTGTGTGTGTCACACACACAAACACACACACACACACACACACACACACACACACACACACACACACACACACACACACACACACACACACACACACAAAATCTAAGTTATTAGGTAAATAGGTTCATAAATAAATACATAAAAATATCATTCAAAATCAATTGATTCACTCGTGCTGCCTGTCAGGTACCATGTGTTTCTCTTTTGGCCAGGTGATATGCATCATGTTCTCTGATGGAGACAAAAATGCTTCCCCTTATTAAGTCATAAGTGAAAGGAAGCAAAAGAAACTTCTCTCTCGTCCTCCACTTCCTTTTCACAATTGAGGGTCAGCTTCTTCCTAGGAATATGTTCGTTTGTAAGAAATTTTCTTGTTTTTTACTAATTTTTCGCTCTCATTACCGCTACACGTCATTTAGACAATCTCCGGGATGACGTAGAACAATTATAGCCTGCCAAAGTCTTATTGCTTCCAGTATGACGATTTAAAAGTGTATGGCATACAGTTTGTGGTTTTGACATTAAGCAAAACTGAAATATCAAAGGTTTCTTAGAAATTGTAATGATGATAAGACACTAAAGTTACCAGAGATGGTGGCCTCTTGAAACCAACCGTGCAAGGTACACACACACACGTCACAGCATATAAAAAGAGTACCTTCAGTTAGATCTCTATTCCTCCACCTACCATCATTCTCCTATCACCATGAAACTGGTAGGTGCTTCTGCTTTAATTGTGAAGTTGTTCTTGGATTCCTTTAATCAAAAGTGGTCACACTACTCAATACTAGGTTTAGTGGTGTGATTGATTCTATTCAAGACTGCACAGTTTGTTTGGGGTAGAACAGCTTTGTTTTAGAAATTTACCCTAGTTGATATTCAGATCAGCTTGCCATGAAAGGTTCTGCTGCAGACCGCGCGGCTGTAGGGCGACATTCATTGGAGCCTCCTGTCGGCGATAAAGCAACTGGAAAAGATATTTTTAAGGAATTCAACTGATATATAAAAAAAAAATTACCTTTCCCTAACTCCAACCAGTGCATAAACATGCACTACACTCAGATTATACAGAATGAAAGTATTAGGATGGTTTGTCAAAGACGTGTGCAACAACATGTAAAGTGGTAAAACGTTGATGTTGCATGTAGTCAAATATTTTTTTTTTTTTTTTTTTTTTGTATTTGATAGACTTGAGTTTTGTGATTAATACCGACAAAACAATATCAAGTTTTATAGTGATATTAATAAGGAGAAGAAATTAATCAGCTTTTGATTTATCAGTCTAGTCATGTACAGTCCAACATAGTTCAGCTCGAGTCTGCATAAAAGTAGTATGGTCGTGGAAGTAAAGTATTGAATTTATGGAGCTTTAACTAGTAAGAAATTTTTTCTCATCAATTCCTTTTGCTAAATACAGTTATTCTTTATCTGTGGTGCTGGCATCCACCCAAGATAATGTAATAGATTTTAGTTAATACTGCGGGAAAGTTGCATAAGCATAAATGTTAGTTCAGTGTCGGTGTTCTTTGCAACTCATAGTGCATTTTTCTCTTCATAAACTTCAACTTAATTTCTAACTAAGAAGACAATAAACAAACTTTTCACTCTTTGGAAGGAAGTTTGTCATTAAGCTTTGTGGTACATTATGGGTTGTTGGGCTGCCCAGGATGATATGACTAAATGCATTGATGATGAAAAAGGTCAGGAAATGTTCAAACTGTGTGTGTGTGTGTGTGTGTGTGTGTGTGTGTGTGTGTGTGTGTGTGTGTGTGTGTGTGTGTGTGTGTGTGTGTGTGTGAGTGTGCGTGTGTGTGTGTGAGTGTGCGTGTGTGTCCGTGTGTGCGTGCGTGCGTGCGCGCGTGCGTGTGTGCGCGCGCGTTTTTTCTAGCACTGGTGTTTATCTTACAGGTGTCACTGCTCGTAATTGTGGTGGTGGTGGCCGTGGTGGCTCTAGTGGAGGTCGTGTCAACCTTGCCCAGGCCTAATCCATTGCCGGATCCATTCTTCATTTTCAAGAGTTACATGTACCCTCCTTTTTATTATAGGTACAGAAATATTGTCTTTGGTTAAGTAAATAATGTATATTGAAGGATGAAAACATACCACCATTATGTTAAAATATTAAGAATAGGTTACAAATACAAATATATATAATAAAAGTATAAAAAAAACGCATATGTAGTTTATATATATAAACATTAATATTATCATTATCATTACCATTACCATTATCATTATCATTATCATCATTATTATTATTATTATTATTATTATTATTATTATTATTATTATTATTATTATTATTATTATTATTATTATTATTATTATTATTATATTATTATTATTATTATTATTATTATTATTATTATTATTATTATTATTATTATTATTATTATTATCATCATCATCATCATCATTATCATTATTATCAATATTATTATTATTATTATTATTATTTTTTTTTTTTTTTTTTTTTTTTATTATTATTAAAAAGTGTGCTAATACAAAAAGGAAACAAAGCTAAGTTTACTTTTCGTGACTGTTTGATGAAATATACTGATTTGGAGCCAAAAAATACCAACGATTTCATCTCCTACATGAAATGCCACTGAAGTCACATGACTGTGTGTGTGTGTGTGTGTGTGTGTGTGTGTGTGTGTGTGTGTGTGTGTGTGTGTAATGGACAGGCCAAACTGTCAGCTGAAATCGGATGAAATTTGACATGGGATTGGGACGCGACCCCAGATTGATCAAAATAGAGTTTGGTTCCCTCGCAAATTTCCCAGCAGGACTTTTTACGGAGGGAAAGGAAAGGAAAGGTTGGTACTACAAAATGCAAATCTCGCCCTTACCTCTGTGTACTGAATTACGGAAAAGTTGTCTGGGAATCACAATAGTATGTGTGAATAAAAGATTGATGTTGATTTATGGTTCAGAAAGGTCACACAAGTTAACGTCCTACTAAAATTGTCTAACCGTCTCATCAATCACAATTATTTCTGGTACGCCCTGTGCTTGATCGCTAAATAGAGAGAGAGAGCGTAATCGAGAGAAAACGAGACATGGGGGGAGGGAGGGAGGGAGGGAAGGGGTCACTGTGCCGTTATTCTTCTGTTTAGTCAAATGCCCTCTTGTTGAAACACTTGCAATTCTATCCGTACGAACAGTAACACTAGTAGAGTTGGAAAAGACTTCACACCATCAAACAACAGCAGATTCAGGAATTAACTATTTTATTCCATCTGGCCACTTGGTAACAAAAGGCAAAAAGAAAAGAAAATAAATATTAGATGAAGGAGGCGTTATTTTTATCGATTTTGTATCTGGTGTTATAGAATTTTGTTTTGTTAATTTCCTACTATATTGGTAACCAGTTTCCATGCTAGTCACTCCTTCCCCTCACCCCACCTCCCCGACCGTCCCTCCCTCCCACCCAGCCTCTCTTCCGACGGTTCCGCTTACTCATTATCGAGCTAAACTTGTTAATAAAGTCAATCTGCATGTGATTACCTGACTCTTATATCCTTTTGCTAGCTTCCCCTCCTTCCTTTACCGTCCCTGTCCACACAACATACTCTCTCCCCCTCCCATCCCATCCCTTCATCACCTCTATTGCCATTCCCTCACTTCACGCGCTCTTCAAAACACTTTTCCTTTATTACTTTTCCCTCCCACCCTCCTCTCCATCTTTTCCTCTCTCCCTCACTCCTCCACACACAGGCTGAAAAACATTCCCCATTCTTACCTTTCTTTCATTTGCTCACCTCTCCCTCTTCACCCTGACTTTCATTCTCTCCTCCCAGCCTACTTTCTCCTTTAACTCCTCCCACCACCTTCCTAACTATGTGCCTCCTTCCTTCCCTAATTATCTCCCTCCTGCCTCCCAACTTTCATTTCTGTTCTTGTGTGACTCTTTTTCGTGTCTTGTCTTAACTTTTAACTTTTTTTTCCTCCCATTTCTCGTGTAGGCCTCACTTTTTTTTTT
>CM035198.1:4572042-4613764 GCA_020233015.1 Callinectes sapidus | reverse complement strand
TATATATATATATATATATATATATATATATATATATTGTCGTTAAAAAGAATGATTTTTTTCTTTTCTTCCATCAACAAATGAAAATAACATAAAAACATTGAAAAATTAACTTTTTAGTCAGAATTTGTTTTCTTTCAAATTGTATATATTATACTTGTAAAATGGGATTTTGTGTAAAATGCCGTTAATACTCCTAAAAACGTTGAAAAAAAACGTAATTTATGAAATTTTAAAGAAAAAGTATATTGTCACAATATTCATTGTTTTTTGTTTGTTTTCCATGAAAAAAATGAAATAAGAAAATCATTGAAAAATTAACTTTTCCGGTGAAAAGGAACTTTTTTCGTGAAATGGCATATATTCCTTTTTTTTTTTTTTTTACCTATAAAAGATGGCCTTTCTTATATAAGCTGTTAATACTCCTAAAAACACAGAAAAGAGAGAGAGAGAGAAAAAAAAAAACGAATTGCAATTAAAAGTTAATATATTTCTTGCTTTTTCCTTTTTTCAAATCAAAACATGGAAACGAAAAGAAAAACAGTGACAAATTCTTATTCTAAAAGATATATTTTTTTCCTTGAAATGGCTTGTATTACATTTAATGTAACATGAAAAAGCGATTTTCTTCAAAATGTTGTTAAAACTAATAAAAAAAAGGTTAAAATAGTGTAGTTTACGTAACTTTACAGAGTAAAAAAATATAAAGTGTTTTGTTCTTTTTTTAATTAAAACATGGAAATCAAAAGAAAATTACTGAAAAACTCACTTTTTGAGGTAAAAACATACTTTTTTTTTTTTTTTTTTTTTTTTTTTTAAAGAAGTGGGTTTTGTCATTAAAATATTGTAAAATCACTAAAAACTTTTAAAAATTTATTAATGCACTCTTAGATAAAATATATATCGTCGGGTATTTTTGTACAATTTTAGAGAAAAAAATATAATATATATTGTCGTAATTTTTTTTTGCATTTTTTTCCTTTAAGAATTAAAATAAAGTGAAAAATATAGATAAAGTTATATTTTTTTATGCCGATTTTTTAAAATTACATTTTTGTCAAAAATTCTGTTTATACTTCTAAAAGCATTGAAAAAAAGTATTTTTTGAAATTTTACAGAAAAAAATATATTATAGTAACATTCATTGTTTTTACTCTTCTTTTTACTTGTTTTCCCTGAAGACATGGAAATAAGTAAGGAATTGTTGAAAAATTAACTTTTTGAGGGGAGTGAAGTTTTTCATAAAATAGTATATATTACATTTTTTAAACTAAAAAAGAGGTTTTTCTTCTTTGAAATGTTGTAAATACTCTTAAAAACGATGACAAAGAGGTAATTTATGCAATTTAGAGAAATAAATGTACTGCAATAAAAATTAAATATTTTTTCCTTCATTTTCATCCAAAACATGAATATAAAAAAGAAAGAAAGAAATAATTCCATCTTTGACAATTTTTTTTCTTTGAAATGGCATCCTTTTTTTTATATGAAAAAAAGATTTGTCCTCAAAATATTGTTAAAGCTCCTAAATAGGTTAAAATAGGGTAAAAAATACACTTTTCATGGTTGAATTTCACATATTAATTTTTTTTTATACGTGAAAAAGAGGGTTTTCTTTAAAATGTGTTTAATACTCTCAAAAACGTTGAAATACGGGCAATTTATGGAATTTTAAGGAAAGAAAATGTACTGCCCTAAAAATCAAATGTGTTTATTGATTTTTCCTTCCCCTTCAATCAAAACATGGAAATCAAAATAAAAACATTTAAATAATCCCTTTTTTTGTCAGAGTTTTTGTAACATGAAAATTTTTTTTTCTTCAAAATGTTGTTAAAACGTCAAAAAAGGTTAAAATAGGGTAGTTTATATACTTACAGAGAAAGAAAATGTATAAAGTATTTTTTTTTCTTGTTTTTAATCAAAACATAGAAATCAATAGAAAATTATTGAGAAATCAATTTTGTAGTTAAATCATATTTTTCCTTGAAACATTGTAAATCTCCAAAAAACGTTGAAGAAAGGATGATTTATGCAGTTTTACAGGAAAAAAAATCATTGTCGTAATGTAAGGATTAAAACATAAATATGGGTAATTAGTGCAATTTAAGAGAACAAAAATTGTCGTAAAAACAATTATTTATTTTTATTTTTTTCCATCAACCAATGAAAATAACATAAAAAACATTGAAAATTTCACTTTTCTCGTAGTTTATATAACTTTAGAGAGAAAAAAAATATACAGTGTTGTTTTTTTGTTTTTAATCAAAACATGGAAATCGAAAGAAAATTACTGAAAAACTCACTTTTGGAGGTGAAAACATACTTTCTTTTTAAAAAGAAGAGTTTTGTCATTAAAATATTGTTAAACACTTAAAAACATTGAAAATTTTTATTGAAAAAATTTATGCACTTTTAGAGGAAATATATTTTGTCGCAAAAAAAGGATTAAAATTCTAAAAAGAGTAATTTTATGCATATATATATATATATATATATATATATATATATATATATATATATATATATATATATATATATATAGTCGTAAGCATTTTTTTTTTTTCAATGAAGAATGAAAATAAGCTGAGAAACATTTGAAAAATAACTTTTTAGGCAGATTTTTTTTCTTTTTTGAAATTGCATATATTATTCTTTAAAAAAAGGATTTTGTTTAAAATACTGGTAATACTCCTAAAAGCATTGAAAAAGCGTATATATGAAAATTTACAGAAAAAGAACGTAATTTATGAAATTTTAGAGAAAAAAGTATATTGTCACAATATTCATTGCTTTTTCTTTGTTTACCTTGAAAATAATGAAATAAGAAGAGAATAATTGAAAAACTCATTTTTTCGGTGAAAAGGAACTTTTTACGTGAAATGGCAAATATTACATTTTTTTGCTTGAAAAAGGTGGCCTTTCGTAGGTAAGATGATAATACTCTTAAAAACGCAGAAAAAAGGATAGTTTATGCAATTTTAAGAGAAAAAAATGAATTGCAATAAAAATGTAATATATTTCTTGCTTTTTCCTTCATTTTCAAACAAAACATGGAAATAAAAAAAAATAAAAAAACACCGAACTTTTTTTTTTTTCTGAAAGAAATATATTTTTTTCCCTTGAAATGGCTTATATTACATTTTATATAAAATGAAAATAGGTATTTTTTTCAAAATGTTGTTAAAACTAATAAAATGGTTAAAATAGGGTACTTTATGTAACTTTAAAGAGAAAAAAAATATTTAGTGTTTTTTTTTCTTGTTTTAATTAAAATATGGAAATCGAAAGATAATTACTGGAAAACTAACTTTTGTGGGTGAAAACATACTTTTTTTTCTAAAAGAAGAGAGTTTTATCATTACAATATTCCAAACCCCTAAAAACTTTTAAAAATAGATAACTTGTGATCTTCTAGAAAAAATTATATATTGTCGTAAAAGAAAGATTAAAATATCTAAAAAGGGTAGCTTTATGCAAGTTCAATATTTTTATTAGAAACAAGAAAAAAAACATTATATACATTTTCTTTCTCTGAAAGTATATAAACTTCCCGATTTTTACCTTTTTGGTCGTTTTAACAATATTTTGTAAAAAAAAAAAACTTTTTTCATGTTACAAAAAATGTAATATATGCAATTTTAAGGAAAGAAAATATTTCTTAAAAAAAGAAAAAGTAATATATAGACTACTATTTTATGAAAAAAAAAAATATTTTTATGAATTTTTCAACAATTCTTTACTTATTTCCATGTTTTCATGGAAAACAAGTAAAAAAAAGATGGAAAAACAATTAATGTTACGATAATATAGCTTTTTTCTGTAAAATTTCATAAATGCGCTTTTTTTAATGTTTTTCGTAGTATTAAGAGCATTTTAGACGAAACCCCCTTTTTATGAATAATATATACAATTTTAGTAAAGAAAAAAAAATCTACCTAAAAAGCGACTTTTTCAATGTTTTTAAGCTTATTTACATTCTTCATGGAAAACACAAAACAAGCAAAAATATATATTTTACGACAATATATATATTTGTCTCTAAAATTGCATGAAATTACCCTTTTTATATTTTTTAATCCTTCTTTTATGACCATATATATTTTCCCTAGAAGTGCATAAATCATCCAATTTTCACCGTTTTTAGGGATTTTACAATATTTTAAGGACAAAACCCTTTTCTTTTAGTAAAAAAAAATGTTTTAATCCCAAAAGTGAATTTTTCAGGAATTTTCTTTCAATTTCAATCTTTTAAATAAAAAAAAAACAAGAAAAAACACTATATATTTTCTTCCCTCTTTAAAATTACATAAACTAGCCTATTTTCACGATTTTACTAGTTTTAACAACATTTTGAAGAAAATCCGTTTTTCATGCTACATAAAATAAGCCATTTCACGGAAAAAATATTTTCTTTAGAAAAAGGATTGCAGTTCTTTCTTTTTCTCTCAAAATTACATAAATGATCCCCATTTCAGCCTTTTTGGGAGTATTAACATCTTATCTAAGAAAGGCCTTTTTTTAGGTAAAGAAAAAAGTAATATATGCCATTTCACGAAAAAAGTTCCTATCACCGAAAAAAAAAATAATGAATTTTTCAATGATTCTCTTCTTATTTCTTCGTTTTCATGGAAAACAAACAAATAACAATGACTATTTCGACAATATACTTTTTACTCTAAAATTTCATAAATTACGTTTTTTTCAACGTTTTTAGGAGTATTAATGGCATTTTACACAAAACCCTCTTCTAAAAGTATAATATATGTAATTTGAATTAAAAAAAAATTCTACATAAAAAGTGACTTTTTCAATGTTTTCATCTTATTATCATTTGATGATGGAAGGAAAGCAAAAAGAAAAAAAAATTACGACTATATTTTTTCTCTGAAATTGCACAAATTACGTATTTTTTTGTTTTCATCCTTATTTTAAGAAATTTTTTTTCCTGTTACACTGCATAAATTACCTTTTTTTCAACGTTTTTCGAAGATTTTCTATTTATTTCAATGTTTTGATTAAAAACAAGAAAAAAACACAATATACATTTCCTTACTCTGAAAGTATATTAGCTACCCAATTTTAACATTTTTAAACGTTTTAACAACATTTTGTAGAAAATTTTTTTTTTTCATGTTACTAAAAATGTTACTAAAAACAACCCAATTTTAATTTTTTTTGGATGTTTTAAAACCATTTTGTAGAAAAAAAAACTTTTCGTCTTACTAAAAATGTAATTATGTAGTTTCAAGGAAAGAAATTACTTTTGTCGAAAAGGGGATTATTTCAATGTTTTTATTTTAATTTTCCATGTTTTGATTGAAAACGAAGGAAAAATCAATAAATCCATTTAATTTTTATGGCAGTACATTTTTTTCTTAAAAATTTCATAAATTACCAGTATATAAACGTTTAAAGGATTATTTACAACTTTTCAAAGAAAACGCTCTTTTAGAGGTAAAAAAAAAGAAAAAATAATATAACCAGTTTAACAAAAAAAGTTCATTTTTAACCCCTTTTTTTAACCTAATTAGGAATTTTAACAATACATTGAAGAAAAGTATTTTTTATTAAAAAAAAGTATGCCTTTTCAAAGAAAAAAACAAATCTATGTAAAAAATTGTATTATTTTTTGGTTTCCCTTTTTTTTATTTCCATGCTTTGATTGAAAATGAAGGGAAAAAACATTTAATTTTTATGGCAGTGCATTTTTTCTGAAAATTGCATAAATTACCTCTTTTTTCATCGATTTTAAGAGTATTAACATTTAAAAAAAACTTTTTAGTAAAAAAAAAAATAAATAAATAAGTAATATATATTTTATGAAAACCTTCACTCCCCTTAAAAGTGAAATTTTCATAAATTCTTTACTTGTTTCCATGTTTTTTTTATGGAAAAAAAGTAAAAAAAAAAAAGCGGAAAAAATGAATTGGTGAATAATATATTTTTTTTTCTGTAAAATTTCATAAATACGCTTTTTTCAATGCTTTTAGGAGTATTAACTACTTTTTAGACAACCCCCTTTTCAGGATTAATATATGCAATTTAAAAAAAGTAAAAATTCTGCCTAAAAATGCCTTTTTCACTGTTTTTCATATTATTTTAATTCTTGATAAAAAAAAATACGACAATATATATATACTTTTTCTCTAAAATTGCATAAAATTACGCTTTTTAGAATTTTTAATCCTTCTTTGACGACGATATATATTTTCCCTAAAAGTTCATATATCATCCATTTCTGAACGTTTTAGTGGTTTTACAATATTTTAATGACAAAACCCTTTTCTTTTAGAAAAAAAAAAGTATGTTTTTACCCCTTAAAGTGAGTTTTTCAGTAATTATTTTTTTATTTCCATGTTTTGATTAAAAACGTGAAAAAAACATTACATTTTTGTCTTCAAAGTTACATAAACTACCCTATTTTAACCATTTCATTAGTTTTAACAACATTTTTAAGAAAATCTCTTTTTATTGTTACATACAATGTAATATAAATTATTTCAAAGAAAAAATATTTCTTTTAGAAAAATGATTTTTGTGTTTTTCTTTTCATTTCCATGTTTTAATTAAAAATTAAGGAAAAAGCAAAAAAAAAAAAAAATTTTTTTTATTGCAATTCTTTTTTTTTCTCTCAAAAATTTTTTTTAGCGATTTTAGGAGTATTAACACCTTATCAAAGAAAGGCCATCTTTTTAGGTAAAAAAAAAAAAAGGGAATATATGCCATTTCAGGAAAAGAGTTCCTTTTTCACCGAAAAAGTGAATTTTTCAATGATTCTCTTCTTATTTCATTATTTTCATGGAAAACAAACAAAAAACAAGGAATATTGCGTAAATATATCTTTTCAACGTTTTTATGAGTATTAACGGTATTTTACACAAAATCCCATTTTACAAGCATAATATATGCAATTTGAATAAAGAAAAAAAATAAAACATCACGTTTGGAGTAAAATCATATCTTTTGTAAAGGAAAGGGTTTTCTTTAAAAAGTTGTAAATCTCCGAAAAACATTGAAAAAAGGGGTCATTGATGAAGTTTTAGAGAAAAAAATATATTGTCGTAAAATGAGGATGAACGCATAAACATGGGTTATTTGTGTAATTTTAGACAAAAAAAAAAAAAAAAAAAAAAAAAAAAAAAAAAAAAAATATATATATATATATATATATATATATATATATATATATATATATATATATATATATATATATATATATATATATATATATTGCCGTTAAAAAGGAATATATTTTTTGCTTTTATTTCATCAACAAATGAAAATAACATAAAAACATTAAAAAATTAACTTTTTAGTCATAATCTGTTTTCTTTCAAATTGCATATATTATACTTGTAAAATGGGATTTTGTGTAAAATGCCGTTAATACTCCTAAAAACGTTGAAAAAAAAACATAATTTATGAAATTTTAAAGAAAGAGTATATTGTCACAATATTCATTGTTTTTTGTTTGTTTCCCATGAAAACAATGAAAGAAGAGAATCATTGAAAAATTCACTTTTCCGGTGAAAAGAAACTTTTTTCGTGAAATGGCATATATTCCAAATTTTTTTTTTATCTATAAAAGATGGCCTTTCTTATATACGCTGTTAATACTCCTAAAAACACTGAAAAGGGGATAATTTATGCCATTTTGAGAGAAAAAAGAAACGAATTGCAATTAAAAGTTAATATATTTCTTCCTTTTTCCCCCTTTTCAAATCAAAACATGGAAACAAAAAGAAAAACAGTGACAAATTCTTATTCTAAAAGAAATATTTTTTTCCCTTGAAATGGCTTGTATTACATTTAATGTAAATTGAAAAAGCGATTTTCTTCAAAATGTTGTTAAAACTAATAAAAAAAAGGTTAAAATAGTGTAGTTTATGTAACTTTGCAGAGTAAAAAAATATAATGTTTTTTTTTTTTTTAATAACAACATGGAAATCAAAAGAAAATTACTAAAAAACTCACTTTTGGAGGTAAAAACAATTTTTTTTTTTTAAGAAATGGATTTTGTCATTAAAATATTGTAGAATCCCTAAAAACGTTGAAAAATTCATTAATGCCCTCTTAGATAAAATATATATCGTCGGGTATTTTTGTGCAATTTTAGAGAAAAAAATATATATTGTTATAATTTTTTTTTTTGCATTTTTTCCATGAAGAATGAAAATAAACTGAAAAATATAAAAAATGATATATATTTTTAGGCTGTTTTTTTTTTCAAAACTTTTGCTTATACTTCTAAAAGCATTGAAAAAAAAAAAACGTATTTATGAAATTTTACAGAAAAAAAAACTATATTACAGTAATATTTGTTGTGAAAAGGTAAAAAATGCAGTGACTCTTCACAAAAGTTTAGCACCCAAGAGAATCATAAAAGAAGAAACCACCCTCACCTGCACTTGACAGTGGTTACAGGGCTGCCCTAACTAGCCAACCAGCACTTATTTCAATCACCCAGACATGCATACGGCTCAAAGTTGTTGCAACAAAATTGCCTAGCACATCTATGTTCTAAAATATAATACTACTTAGCTGAGGTAGCAGAAGTTGGTGGTTTCAAGGCAAAAGGTCCTCTTGAGTGGCCCGAATGTAGTAATTCGGAGCAGTAAGTTAGTGTAGTGGAGGTAAATTGACTTGTAACTGACGTGAAACTGACTAGAGACTAACGTGAGGAACGCCGGTCGTGATTTATATACCGCGCCACCAACACCCTCTGTCTTATATTCCCGTAAACTTCAACTACTTAATTAGCTATTTGATTTTACATGTCTCATTTATTAAGGAAACATTATTATTTATTTATCTATTATTAAATATATTTATTCGTATATTCTTATTTGTAAGCATTATACTTGTTTTATTTACAAACATTATACTTGTTTTATTTTTTCCTAGTTAAATTCCTAACATATTCCCCAGAGGAGATTGCGATTCCCCAATTCGCAATTAGGTAACTACTCTGGAGGTCAATTTATCTGTTTATTTATTTTAAATGAAGAGATGAAATGGGGATTTACTGTAGTAAGAGAGAGAGAGAGAGAGAAAGATGGAAATGCAACTCGGGGAGGTTGAGATCGCTGCTCATCTCATCCAAATAGTCATGCCCCTACCAAAATCCTCACCTTTAGGAAAGGTGTAGCATTTTATCTTAACCTACTTTATCTCACCTTAACCTAGTCTTAAATTTAAACCTTACCCCCACCTTAAGCTAATACCTTAATACTATTAATTGCATCACCTTTAGTGAAGGTGTTGCATTTTCCTCATATCCTCACCTTTAGTGAAGGTGTTGCATTTTCCTCATATCCTCACCTTCAGTGAAGGTGTAGCATTTTTTGCTAACATCCTCACCTTCAGTGAAGGTGTAGCATTTTTTACTAACACTTGAACTTAAATCCTAGAAGTCCTCACCTTCATGGGATGTAGCAGAAATTTATATTTACAAGTACTCTAAATCATCCCTAAGCTCATATTTACAAGTACTCTAAATCATCCCTAAGCATCTTATTAAATCTATCAGTAGCCTTCCTTTTTGGCCTGGCCCCCCTGAGATTGTCACCGCCGCTCCGGACTGGGGTTACATCATTAGGGGTGTCTTCTTTGGCCCTATTTGAATCTCTACCAGCATGAGTTATGGTAAGTTCAAGGGGATAGAGATTACATATTGAGTGAAATTCTACTGCACCATTACTTTGTTTAAGTTGAACTGTTCTTATTTTGCCATCAAGCCCTTTCATTGTTTGCAATACTCTGCCCATTAACCAGAAGGGTCTGGGTTTATTTAATGATCTTATTAGTACGATATCCCCTTCTTTAATTTTATTTTCCCAAGAGCACTGGTATAGGTTTCTGCTGTGTTCTCTCAGGCTGAGGAGATAACTTTCGTACCACAATTTTTTAAAACTTTCAAGGACTAGTTCTTGTTCTTCTATGGTCTTTTCTAAGGAGGGCTGGCTTTGGTCGTCCACCCATATTTCACCATTACCCCCCCTCAGTACCAGAGATGAGTCCCCATGAAGTTTCAGGAAGGAGTTAGGTGTTATGAACTCCAAGCTCTCAGAACTGGACCGGTATGTTAAAGGTCTAGAATTTATGGCTAGTTGGATGTTAGATAGAGAAGTCAACATCTCAAAATATGTTAACTTAGCCCTTCCTACTACCTTATACAGACAGGTCTTAAGCACCCTTATTAATCTTTCCCATGCAGCACCAATCCATGCAGAGTACAAGGGAATTTTTACATGCTTGATATTAATCTTTTCCAGCTCTTCCTGTACTTCTTTGGACTGAAGGGAACTTTCTAATATATTGCCACCCTTCAGAAAAGCTTTGGCATTATCACTGTACAAGTAATGTGGAATAGAGTAGCGGTTGCAAAATCTATGGAAGGCTAACAAAAAATTCTTAGTGGACATGTCGGGTAATAATTCGAAGTGGACAGCTCTAATGTTAAGGCATGTGAAAATCAGGACATAAACCTTAACCGAGTGACCACTATTTTCATCTCTGACCCAAAAATGGCCTGTATAATCCACCCCGACATGCTGAAAAGGTATAACCAGGTTCATTTGATGCTTGGGCATGTCTGTAAATTTGGGATATTTAAATGCTAAGGCATTGTACTTCTTACATATATGGCATGTGCTCAATACCTGCTTCACAGCCATTCTACCCTTGGGTATCCAGTACCCTTGTTCCCTTAAATAATTCAATGTAGTTCCTATGCCTAAGTGCTGCATTTTATTATGACAATCATTTATTATGAGTTTAGTTAACCTGTGATCCTTAGGGAGTAACACAGGATGGTGTATTTCATATTTAAAATATTGGCATTTGCTAATTCTACCTCTGGATCTTATAATGCCTCTGTCATCAAGGAATAAGTTAAGGTTAGATACCAGAAGTGGGATATTTCTTTCATTTTCATGACTTGGGTTCTGCAAAAATTTTAATTCATCTTGATAGCATTCTGTCTGAGCAACCTTAACCCAGTATTCTAAGGCTTCTTTTTTGGGTTACAATCCTTTATTTTACTTAGAAATTTAAATAGGTAGGTGGTGCACTTCAACAAGTCCTCATAAGATGAATATTTATTTATATTAAGTATTCCTGTATTTATTTTAGGAGTTTGAGAGGTACAAGCAGTGCATATTTTACTCTTTAGGGAAGGTGCTATGTTCAACAGAGGATATTGAGGCCACAGTTGGTAATCATTAGTCAACCACTGAGGTCCTTCCAGCCAGAACTTTATTTTTTCTAAATATTTGCTATAGGTCAAACCCTTGGTAATTAAGTCTGCAGGGTTATGTTCAGTGTTTACATAGTGGTATGCTACAGGCATTTTGAATTTCTTATTTATTTCAGACTTCAGTCCTTCAGCTTCCGACACTCTGTTTTTTTAGGAATTTAGATTTTACTTTAGTGTCCTTGGTCAAAAGCCAGTTTAACACCACCTGAGCATCCACACAAATATTAACAAACTGAATTTGAATGTTATTATAAGCCTCTAAAATAGTAGGTAAACATTTTAAGGCTAATATTACTGCCATAAGTTCTAGTGTAGGAATACTATGTTCCTTTCCTTTATTTAGTGGAGCTACTTTTGACTTAGAATGTAGGTATGTGCTTTTACCCTCTCCATCTAAAGCATAGGCCACAAACCCATATGCTTCAGCAGAACTATCACAAAATATATGTAGCCCATATGAATTCTGCTCATTTAAGGCTTGTCTTGGGAAAGTCACTTCAGACAGCATTTCTAAATCTCTACTTAATTTTTTCATTTCACTGCAAATTTCATCAGGCAGGGTGTCATCCCAACCTTTTTCTAACTTCCATATTTTTCTCATCAAAAGTTTACCTCTTATGGTCACAGGAAGAGTGAAATTTAAGGGATCAAATAATTTGGATGTTTGAGATAGGATTTTTCTTTTAGTATTTGCTTCAGGATCTATTTTACAAAGAGCAATGTTCATTGAATCTTGCTGGACATTATATCTATATCCTAAAACCTTCTCTTCCTCACTAGTATGTTCTACTAACCTTCCATCATTAGCCATTTGGGTTCTCAATTCAGTTGAATTAGAATTCCAAGATCTCAAGGTAAATCCACCTGCTTTCATTCTCTCATATGCCAGATGATACAACTCTTGCATTTCATTAGTTTAATTTCCTGTCACAATCAAATTGTCCACATAAAAATTATTAGCCAAAATTTTACTCAATTTGTCATCAGGAAAGGTATTAGCATGGTGTCTCATTACATAATGTAACATGAAAGGAGAAGATGTAAATCCAAAAACTATAGTCTTGAACCTGTAAGTTACTAACTTATTTCCTCTCTTCCAAAAGAAACAAAATCTATTTTGGTCTACTTCATCCTTTAATTTGATCATTAGAAAGGCTTGTTTGACATCACTTAACATGACCAACTTATTGGTTCGAAAATAAAAAAGTAATTGAAGAATGCTGTTCATAAGATCAACACCTGGGTAAGCAGCCTCATTCAAGGATGGTAAATCTTTGTTTGTTTTCAAAGAGCAATTGAAGACAGGCCTGATCTTAGTGGTAACCTGTTCTTCCATTTTGATGACTGGTCTATGAGGGATCCAGATCTTTTCATCATACTGTGCAGGTTTTACTTCAATTTCTTCTATTATGCCATCATCCAACTGTTGATCAAATACAGCCTGATAATTTTCCAGTAATTTTTTTCTTTTTAAGTAATCCAAAGTTCTATCCAACACCTTCAAAGCAACAAAATGATTAGATGGCACAGATTCTATTTCATCTTGATACCATGGCAGTTCCAAATTATAATGACCATCTTTGAAAGAAATTCCTTCCTCAAACTTCTTTATTTGCTCACTCTCAAGGGAGACTAAATCTGCTTCCGTGGTTTTTATTCCCATTGATTCGAAGCTGAAAAGGTGTTCTAGTCCGTTTTCTACGTCTGTATCCTCTAATAAATGTTCCAATGGGTTATAGTATGACTTTAAAGGATCCATCACTGCATTAACCATGGTCTAAGTTTTACTGCATAATTTAGCTTCATCTTTTTTAGCTAAAAGTCGCATTACAAACTGTCTCTCTGAAGGGGCTAGAAAGTTGAAGACATTACCTATAGGTGCTGCTTTATTGTGCATTACTAAAAAACTGCCACCTAATTTTTCCTGCCATGATACAGATGTCATGTTTTGTAAAACATCTATTCCCAACAGCATATCCACCTGGATGTGTTCATGATTTACAGGTTCATAGAAATAGTCATCTAGCAATTTCATGTTATTCAGTTTGAATTTATTTATGACTGCATTCATTCCAGGGACATAAAATTTAATATCTAAGGTCTTGTCGGAGCAGTAAGTTAGTGTAGTGGAGGTAAATTGACTTGTAACTGACGTGAAACTGACTAGAGACTAACGTGAGGAACGCCGGTCGTGATTTATATACCGCGCCACCAACACCCTCTGTCTTATATTCCCGTAAACTTCAACTACTTAATTAGCTATTTGATTTTACATGTCTCATTTATTAAGGAAACATTATTATTTATTTATTTATTATTAAATATATTTATTCGTATATTCTTATTTGTAAGCATTATACTTGTTTTATTTACAAGCATTATACTTTTTACATTTTTTCCTAGTTAAATTCCTAACACATTCATTGTTTTTACTCTTGTTTTTACTTGTTTTCCATGAAAACATGGAAATAAGTAAAGAATTGTTGAAAAATTCACTTTTGGAGGGGAATGAAGTTTTTCATAAAATGGTTTATACAGTATTACAATTTTAAAATAAAAAAGACCTTTTTTCTTTGAAATGTTGTTAATACTCTAAAAAACGATGAAAAAGAGGTAATTTATGCAATTTTGAGAAAAAAATGTACTGCAATAAAAATTAAATGTTTTTTCCTTCATTTTCAATCAAAACATGGATATAAAAAAGAAACAAAAAAATAATTCCATTTTTGACATAAATTTTGTTACAAAATATTGTTAAAGTTCCTAAATAGGTTAAGATAGGGTAGAAAATAGACTTTTCATGGTTAAATTGCATATATTAATTTTTTTTTACGTGAAAATGAGGGTTTTCTTTAAAATGTGTTTAATACTCTAAAAAAAAACGTTGAAATATGGGTAATTTATGGAGTTTTAAGGAAAGAAAATGTACTCCCATAGAAATTAAATTTGTTTATTGATTTTTCCTTCCCCTTCAATCAAAACATCGAAATCAAAATAAAAACATTTGAATAATCCCTTTTTTCTGTCAGAAATATTATCTTTCCTTGAAACGGCATATATTAGAGTTTTTGTAAATTAACAAGTTGTTTTCTTCAAAATGTTGTTAAAACGTCCAAAAAGGTTAAAATAGGGTAGTTCATATACTTACAGAGAAAGAAAATGTATAAAGTTTTTTTTTTTTTTTTAATCAAAACAAAGAAATCAATAGAAAATTATTGAAAAATCACTTTTGGAGTTAAATCATATATTTCCTTGAAACATTGTAAATCTCCAAAAAACGTTGAAAAAAGGGTGATTTATGCAGTTTTACAAGAAAAAGAATCATTGTCGTAATATAAGGATTTAAACATAAATATGGGTAATTAGTGCAATTTTAGAGAACAAAAATTGTCGTAAAAACAATTAACTTATTAAATTTTCTTCCATCAACTAATGAAAATAACATAAAAATCATTAAAAATTTCACTTTTCTGGTAGTTTATATAACTTTAGAGAGAAAAGAATTATATTGTGTTGTTTTCTTGTTTTTAATCAAAACATGGAAATCGAAAGAAAATTACTGAAAAAAACTCACTTTTGGAGGTAAAAACATACTTTCTTTTCAAAAAGAAGAGTTTTGTCATTAAAATATTTTTAAACACCTAAAACATTGAAAATTTTTATTGAAAAAATTTATACACTTTTAGAGGTAAAATATTTCGTCATAAAAAAAAAGGATTAAAAGTCTAAAAAGGGTAATTTTATCATATTTTAGAGAATATATATATATATATATATATATATATATATATATATATATATATATATATATATATATATATATATATATATATATTGTCGTAGGCATTTTTTTTCCTATTTTTGTTTTCAATCAAGAATGAAAATAAGCTGAGAAACATTTGAAAAATTACTTTTTAGGCAGATTTTTTTTCTTTTTTTGAAATTGCATATATTATTCTTCAAAAAAAGGATTTTGTTTAAAATACTGGTAATACTCCTAAAAGCATTGAAAAAGCGTATTTATGAAAATTTACAGAAAAAGAACGTAATTTAAGAAATTTTAGAGAAAAAAGTATATTGTCGCAATATTCATTGCTTTTTGTTTGTTTACCTTGAAAAGAATGAAATAAGAAGAGAATGATTGAAAAACTATTTTTTTTCGGTGAAAAGGAACTTTTTACGTGAAATGGCAAATATTCCTTTTTTTTACTTGAAAAGGGTGGCCTTTCTTAGATAAGATGTTAATACTCTTAAAAACGCAGAAAAAAGGATAATATATGCATTTTTGAGGGAAAAAAATTAATTGCAATAAAAATGTAATATATTTCTTGCTTTTTTCCTTCATTTTCAAATAAAACATGGAAATAAAAAAAAAAAAAAACACCGAATTTTTTTTTTCTAAAAGAAATATTTTTTTTTCCATTGAAATGACTTATATTACATTTTACATAAAATGAAAATAGGTATTTTTTTCAAAATGTTGTTAAAACTAATAAAAAGATTAAATTAGGGTTCTTTATGTAACTTTAGAGAGAAAAATATTTACAGTGTTTTTTCTTGTTTTCATTAAAATATGGAAATCGAAAGATAATTACTGGAAAACTCACTTTTGTGGGTAAAAACATTCTTTTTTTCTAAAAGAGGAGGGTTTTGTCATTAAAATATTGCAAAACCCCTAAAAACTTTTAAAAATAGATAACTTGTGATCTTCTAGAAAAAAGTATATACTGTCGTAAAAGAAAGATTAAAATATCTAAAAAGGGTGGTTTTATGCAAGTTCGATATTTTCATTAAAAACAAGAAAACAAAGAAAAACAATGAATGTTACGATAATATTGCTTTTTTTCTGTAAAATTTCATAAATACGCGTTTTTTAATGTTTTTCGTAGTATTAAGAGCATTTTAGACGAAACCCCTTTTTTCATGAATAATATATACAATTTTAGTAAAGAAAGAAATTCTACCTAAAAAGCGACTTTTTCAATGTTTTTAGATTATTTTAATTCTTCATGGAAAACACAAAACAAGCAAAAATATTTATTTTACAAAAATAATCTAAGATTGCATAAAATTACCCTTTCTATATTTTTATCCTTGTTTTATGACGCTATATATTTTCCCTAAAAGTTTTTAGGAGTTTTACAATATTTTAATGACAAAACCCTTTTCTTTTAGTAAAAAAAAAGTTTTTTTAACTCCAAAAGTGAATTTTTCAGAAATTGTCTTTCAATTTCACTGTTTTTAAATAAAAAAAACAAGAAAAAACACTATATATTTTTTCTCTCTTTAAAATTACATAAACTAGCCTATTTTGACGGTTTTATTTGTTTTAACAACATTTTGAAGAAAATCCCCTTTTCATGCAACATAAAATAAGCCATTTCACAGAAAAATTATTTTCTTTAGAAAAAAAGGATTTTTCAGTTCTTTTCTTTTAATTTCCATGTTTTTAAAGAAAATGAAGGAAAAATCAAGAAACATATTAACTTTTTATTGCAATTCATTCTTTTTCTCTCAAAATTGCATAAATTATCCCCATTTCAGCCTTTTTAGGTGTATTAACATCTTATCTAAGAAAGGCCTTTTTTTTAGATAAAGAAAAAAGTAATTTATGCCATTTCACGAAAAAAGTTCCTATCACCGAAAAAAAATGTTGAATCTATTTTTCAATGACTCTCTTCTTATTTCTTCGTTTTCATGGCAAACAAACAAATAACAAGGACTATTTCGACAATATATTATTTTCTCTAACATTTCATAAATTACGTTTTTTCAACGTTTTTAAGAGTATTAATGGCATTTTACACAAAAACCCCTTCTAAAAGTATAATATATGTAATTTGAATAAAAAAAATCAACATAAAAATAGACTTTTTCAATGTTTTCTTCTTATTTTTATTTGATGATAGAAGGAAAGCAAAAAGAAAAATATTTATGACTATATTTTTTCTCTGAAATTGCACAAATTACGTATTTTTTGTTTTCATCCTTATTTTAAGAAAAAAAAACGTTTTTCGAAGATTTTCTATTTATTTCAATGTTTTGATTAAAAACAAGAAAAAAAAAACACAATATACATTTCCTTACTCTGAAAGTATATTAGCTACCCAATTTTAACCTTTTTGGACGTTTTAACAACATTTTGTAAAAAAATCTCTTTCATGTTACTAAAAATGTAATATATGCGGTTAAAAAAAAGAAAATATTTCTGTCAAAAAACTGATTATTTCAATGTGTTTATTCTAATTTTCCATGTTTTGATTGAAAACGAAGGAAAAACCAATAAATCCATTTATTTTTTTTTGTCAGTACATTTTTTTCTCTCAAAATCCCATATATTACCGTATTTACACGTTTTTAAGAGTATTAACAACATTTAAAAGAAAACACTCTTTTTCAGATAAAAAAAAAAAAAGTAAAATATGCAAGTTAACCAAAAAGAGTTTATTTTCTACCTTATTTTAAGCTATTCAGGAGTTTTAACAATATGTTGAAGAAAAATCTTTATCATGTAAAAGATAAAGGATGCTATTTCAAAGAAAAAACAAATTTATCTCAAAAAAGGATTATTTCATTGTTTTGTTATTTATATTGATGTTTTGATTGAAAATGAAGGGAAAAACCATTTAATTTTTATGGCATCTTAATTTAATTAATTAAAAAAAAAAATTTTCTCAAAATTTTATAGATTACCTCTCTTTCATCGTTTTTAAAAGTATTAACATTATTTCAAAGAAAACCATCTTTTTTAGTTTTAAAAAATGTAATATATACCATTTTATGAAAAACTCAACTCCCCTCCCAAACTTAAAATTTTTAGCAATTATTTACTTATTTCCATGTTTTGTTTTTATGGAAAACGAGTAAAAAAACAATGAATGTTACAATAATATAGTTTTTTTCTGTAAAATTTTATAAATACTCTTTTTTCAATGCTTTTCAAGAATAATTTGTATTTTATTTGTATTTGTATTTTCTCTAAAAGTGCGTAGACTATCAATTTTTTAACGTTTTTACGGGTTTGACAATAATTTTATGACAAAACCCTCTTCCTTTAAAAAAAAGTATGTTTTTAACCCCAAAAGTGAGGTTTTCAGTAATTTTCTCTTGATTTCCCTGTTTTGATTAAGAAAAAGAAAAAAAAAAACCACTATATATATTTTTTTTTTCTCTTTAAAGTTACATAAACTACCCTGTTTTAACCTTTTTATTAGTTTTTACAACATTCTGAAGAAAATCCCTCTTTTCATATTAAATAAAATGTAATATAAGCCATATCAATGAAAAAATTTTCTTTAAGAAAAAGGATTTTTCAGTGTTTTTCTTTTAATTTCCATATTTTGATTCAAAATGAAGGAAAAAGCAAGAAATATATTAACTTTTTATTGTAATTTATTTTTTCTTTTAAAAATTGTAAAAATTATCCCTTTTTCATCGTTTTTAGGAGTATTAACATTTTATCTATGAAAGGCTATCTTTTATAGGTAAAAACAAGGAATAATATCCATTTCACGATAGAACTTTCTTTTTCGATTAAGTGAATTTTTCAATGATTTTCTTCTTATTTCATTTTTTTCATGGAAAACAAACAAAAATCAATGATTCTTGCGACAATATCCTTTTTCTCAAAAATTTAATGAATTACCTTTTTTCAACGTTTTTAGGAGTATTGAAGGCATTTTACACAAAACCTCCTTTTACATGTATAATATATGTAATTTGAATTAAAAAAAAAATCTTCCTAAAAAGTGACTTTTTCAATATTTTTCATCTTATTTTCATTTGATGATAGAAGAAAAGCAAAAAAAAAAATTTTTTTAAGAAAATATATACTTTTTTCTCTAAAATTGCACAAATTACCCATTTTTGTTTTCATTTTACGAATGTTTTTTTCTTTAAAACTGCATAAATCACCGTTTTTTGCACGTTTTTAAGATGTTTTCCATTTATTTCAATGTTTTGATTAAAAGCAAGAAAAACAAACACTATATACATTTTCTTTCTCTGAAAGTATATTAACTTCCCAATTTTAACTTTTTTTGGATGATTTAAAAACATTTTGTAGAAATTTTTTTTTTCATCTTACTGAAAATGTAATATATGTCGTTTCAAGGAAAGAAATTATTTTTGTCGAAAAGGTGATTATTTCAATATTTTTATTTTAATTTTCCATGTTTTGATTGAAAACGAAGGAAAAATAAATAAATCCATGAAATTTTTTATTGCAGTACATTTTTTCCTAAAAATTCCATAACCATTACCAGTATTTAAACGATTTTAGGATTATCTACAACTTTTCAAAGAAAACGCTCTTTTTGAGGTAAAAAAAAAAAAAAAAAAAAAAAAAAAAAAAAAAATATATATATATATATATATATATATATATATATATATATATATATATATATATATATATATATGATATAACCAGTTTAACCAAAAAAAGTTCATTTTCAACCCTTTTTTTAACCTGTTTAGGACTTTTAACAATATATTGAAGAAAAATATTTTTTATTTAAAAAAAAGTATGCCTTTTCAAAGAAAAAATAAATGTAAAAAATGTAAAAAATGTAAAAAATGGTATTATTTCTTTGTTTCCCTTTTTTTTATTTCCATGCTTTGATTGAAAATGAAGGAAAAAAAACATTTAATTTTTATGGCTGTGCATTTTTTTCTCAAAATTGTATAAATTACCTCTTTTTCATCGTTTTTAAGAGTATTAACAACATTTAAAAAAAACTTCTTTTCTAGTTAAAAAAAAGTAATATATATTTTATGAAAACCTTAAAAGTGAATTTTTCATTAATTCTTTACTTAGTACCATGTTTTTTTTTATGGAAAATAAGTTAAAACAAGCAGAAAAAATAAATGTTGGTATAATATAGTTTTTTTCTGTAAAATTTCATAAATACGCTTTTCTCAATGCTTTTAGGAGTATTAACTATTTTTTAAACAACCCCCTTTTCAAGAATAATATATGCAATTTCAAAAAAATTCTGCCAAAATATGCCTTTTTCACTGTTTTTAAGATTATTTTCATTCATGATGAAAAAAAAATACGGCAATATATAAATATTTTTCTCTAAATTTGCATAAAATTACGCTTTTTAGAATTTTTAATCCTTCTTTGACGACGATATATATTCTCCCTAAAAGTTCATATTTCATCCATTTCTCAACGTTTTAGTGGTTTTACAATATTTTAATGACAAAACCCTTTTCTTTTAGAAAAAAAAATGTATGTTTTTACCCCCTAAAATGAGTTTTTCAGTAATTTTTTTTTTATTTCCATGTTTTGATTGAAACATGAAAAAACATTACATTTTTGTCTTCAAAGTTACCTAAACTACCCTACTTTAACCTTTTCATTAGTTTTAACAACATTTTTAAGAAAATCTCTTCTTAATGTTACATACAATGTAATATAAACCATTTCAAAGAAAAAATATTTCTTTTAGAAAAATGGTTTTTGTGTTTACCTTTTCATTTCCATGTCTTGATTAAAAATTAAGGAAAAAGCAAAAAAAATATTGTTTTTTTATTGCAATTCGTTTTTTTTCTCTCAAAAATTTTTTTCAGCGATTTTAGGAGTATTAACACCTTATTAAAGAAAGGCCATCTTTTTCGGTAAAAAAAAAGGAATATATGCCATTTCAGGAAAAGAGTTCCTTTTTCACCGAAAAAGTAAATTTTTCAATGATTCTCTTCTTATTTCATTATTTTCATGGAAAACAAACAAAAAACAAGGAATATTGCGAAAATATACTTTTTTCTCTAAAATTTCATATATTACGTTCTTTTCAACGTTTTTAGGAGTATTAACGGTATTTTACACAAAACCCCATTTTACAAGCATAATATATGCAATTTGAATAGAGAAAAAAAATAAAAAATCACGTTTGGAGTAAAATCATATTTTTTGTAAAGGAAAGGGTTTTCTTTAAAAGTTGTAAATATCCGAAAAACATTGAAAAAAGGGGTCATTGATGCAGTTTTAGAGAAAAAAATATATTTTCGTAAAATAAGGATAAAAACATAAACACGGGTTATTTGTGCAATTTTAGACAAAAAAATATACATATATTGTCGTTAAAAAAGCATGTAGTTTTTGCTTTTCTTCCATCAACAAATGAAAATAACATAAAAACATTGAAAAAGTAACTTTTTAGTCAGAATTTGTTTTCTTTCAAATTGCATATATTATACTTGTAAAATGGGATTTTGTGTAAAATGCCGTTAATACTCCTAAAAACGTTGAAAAAAAACGTAATTTATGAAATTTTAGAGAAAAAGTATATTGTCGCAATATTCATTGTTTTTTGTTTGTTTTCCATGAAAACAATGAAATAAGAAAATCATTAAAAAATTCACTTTTCCGGTGAAAAGGAACTTTTTTTTTTTTTTTTTTTTTTTACCTATAAAAGGTGGCCTTTCTTATATACGCTGTTAATACTCCTAAAAACACTGAAAAGGGGATAATTTATGTAGTTTTGAGAGAGAGCGAAAAAAAAAACGAATTGCAATTAAAAGTTAATATATTTCTTGCTTTTTCCTTCTTTTCATATCAAACCATGGAAACGAAAAGATTAAAAACAGTGACAAATTCATATTCTAAAACAATTTTTTTTTCCTTGAAATGGTTTGTATTACATTTAATGTAACATGAAAAACCGATTTTCTTCAAAATGTTGTTAAAACTAATAAAAAAAAGGTTAAAATAGTGTAGTTTATATAACTTTACAGAGTAAAAAAATATAGTGTTTTGTTCTTTTTTTAATTAAAATATGGAAATCAAAAGAAATTTACTGAAAAACTCACTTTTGGAGGTAAAAACATATATTTTTTTTTAAAGAAGTGGGTTTTGTCATTAAAATATTGTAAAACCCCTAAAAACGTTGAAAAATTCATTAATGCACTCTTAGATAAAATATATATCGTCGGGTATTTTTGTACTATTTTAGAAAAAAAAATATATATATATTGTTGTAATTTTTTTTTTGCATTTTTTCCATCAAGAATGAAAATAAACAGTAAAATATAAAAGGTAAAGTGGGGGGCTTACGCTGTATCAGCGCGTGGCTGCGGGCGCTCATCTCCCGTCTCCTTTGGCCTTTGAGCCTGTGGTGGAATAGTCCCTTACCCCGGGACATGGGGCCAGCATGAAATCCGGGTTTCCACAGTTTACCTTCCCTAGGTTGCCCTAGGTACCCATTTATCGACCAGTGAAGGATGAAAACCTGGGTAGGGTCCGCGCCGTCCTCGTCCGGAATCGAACTCGGGCCCACGGATTCGTAGCCAGACGCGCTAGCCACTGCACCGTGGCGGCGCATATATAGAAAAAGTTATATACTTTTAGGCTGTTTTTTTAAATTTTATTTTTGTCAAAAATTCTGTATATACTTCTAAAAGCATTGGAAAGAACGTATTTATGAAATTTTACAGAAAAAAACTATATTATAGTAACTTTCGTTGTTTATACCCTTGTTTTTACTTGTTTTCCCTGAAAACATGGAATTAAGTAAAGAATTGTTGAAAAATTCACTTTTGGAGGGTAGCGAAGTTTTTCATAAAATGGTATATACAGTATTACATTTTTTAAAGTAAAATAGAGCTTTTTTTTCTTTGAAATGTTGTTGATACTCTTAAAAATGATGAAAAAGAGGTAATATATGCAGTTTTGAGAAGAAAAATGTACTGCAATAAAAATTAATTATTTTTTCCTTCATTTTCAATCAAAATATGGATATAAGAAAGAAACAAAGAAATAATTCCATTTTTGACATAAATATTGTTACAAAATATTGTTAAAGTTCATAAATAGGTTAAAATACGGAAGAAAATAGACTTTTCATGGTTAAATTGCATATATTAATTTTTTTTACGTGAAAATGAGGGTTTTCTTTAATATGTGTTTAATACTCAAAAAAAAAAACGTTGAAATATGGGTAATTTATAGAGTTTTAAGGAAAGGAAATGTACTCCCATAAAAATTAAATTTGTTTATTGATTTTTCCTTCCCCTTCAATCAAAACATCGAAATCAATTTAAAAACATTTGAATAATCCCTTTTTTCTGTCAGAAATATTATCTTTCCTTGAAACGGCATATATTAGAATTTTTGTAAAATGAAAAAGTTGTTTTTTCCAAAATGTTGTTAAAACGTCCAAAAAGGTTAAAATAGGGTAGTTCATATACTTACAGAGAAAGAAAATGTATAAAGTGTTTTTTTTTTCTTTTTTTTTAAATCAAAACAAAGAAATCAATAGAAAATTATTGAAAAATCACTTTTGGAGTTAAATCATATATTTCCTTGAAACATTGTAAATCTCCAAAAAACGTTGAAATAAGGGTGATTTATGCAGTTTTACAGGAAAAAGAATCCTTGTCGTAAAATAAGGATTTAAACAAATATGAGTAATTAGTGCAATTTTAGAGAACAAAAATTGTCGTAAAAACAATTAATTTATTATATTTTCTTCCATCAACTAATGAAAATAGCATAAAAATCATTAAAAATTTAACTTTTCTGGTAGTTTATATAGCTTTAGAGAGAAAAGAATTATATTGTGTTGTTTTCTTGTTTTTAATCAAAATTTGGAAATCGAAAGATAATTACTGAAAAACTCACTTTTGGAGGTAAAAACATACTTTTTTTTTCAAAAAGAAGAGTTTTGTCATTAAAATATTTTTAAACATCTGAAAACATTGAAAATTTTTATTGAAAAAAATTATACACTTTTAGAGGTAATATATTTCGTCATAAAAAAAGGATTAAAAGTCTAAAAAGGGTAATTTTATGCAATTTTAGAGAATATATATATATATATATATATATATATATATATATATATATATATATATATATATATATATATATATATATATATATTGTCGTAGGCATTTTTTTTCCTATTTTTGTTTTCAATCAAGAATGAAAATAAGCTGAGAAACATTTGAAAAATTACTTTTTAGGCAGATTTTTTTTCTTTTTTTGAAATTGCATATATTATTCTTTAAAAAAAGGATTTTGTTTAAAATACTGGTAATACTCCTAAAAGCATTGAAAAAGCGTATTTATGAAAATTTACAGAAAAAGAACGTAATTTATGAAATTTTAGAGAAAAAAGTATATTGTCGCAATATTCATTGCTTTTTGTTTGTTTACCTTGAAAAGAATGAAATAAGAAGAGAATGATTGAAAAACTCATTTTTTTTCGGTGAAAAGGAATTTTTTACGTGAAATGTCAAATATTCCTTTTTTTTTTACTTGAAAAGGGTGGCCTTTCTTAGATAAGATGTTAATACTCTTAAAAACGCAGAAAAAAGGATAATATATGCAATTTTGAGGGAAAAAAATGAATTGCAATAAAAATGTAATATATTTCTTGCTTTTTTCCTTCATTTTCAAACAAAACATGGAAATAAAAAAAAATAAAAAAACACCGAATTTTTTTTTCTAAAAAAAATATTTTTTTTCCCTTGAAATGACTTATATTACATTTTATATAAAATGAAAATGGGTATTTTTTTCAAAATGTTGTTAAAACTAATAAAAAGGTTAAATTAGGGTTCTTTATGTAACTTTAGAGAGAAAAATATTTACAGTGTTTTTTTCTTGTTTTCATTAAAATATGGAAATCGAAAGATAATTACTGGAAAACTCACTTTTGTGGGTAAAAACATACTTTTTTTTCTAAAAGAGGAGGGTTTTGTCATTAAAATATTGGAAAACCCCTAAAAACTTTTAAAAATAGATAACTTGTGATCTTCTAGAAATAAGTATATACTGTCGTAAAAGAAAGATTAAAATATCTAAAAAGGGTGGTTTTATGCAAGTTGGATATTTTCATTAAAAACAAGAAAAAAAAAGAAAAACAATGAATGTTACGATAATATTGCTTTTTTTCTGTAAAATTTCATAAATGCGCGTTTTTTAATGTTTTTCGTAGTATTAAGAGCATTTTAGACGAAACCCCTTTTTTCATGAATAATATATACAATTTTAGTAAAGAAAAAAATTCTACCTAAAAAGCGACTTTTTCAATGTTTTTAAGATTATTTTAATTCTTCATGGAAAACACAAAACAAGCAAAAATATTTATTTTACAAAAATAATCTAAGATTGCATAAAATTACCCTTTATATATTTTTTATCCTTGTTTTATGACGCTATATATTTTTCCTAAAAGTTTTTAGGAGTTTTACAATATTTTAATGACAAAACCCTTTTCTTTTAGTAAAAAAAAAGTTTTTTTAACCCCAAAAGTGAATTTTTCAGAAATTCTCTTTCAATTTCAATGTTTTTAAATAAAAAAACAAGAAAAAAACACTATATATTTTTTCTCTCTTTAAAATTACATAAACTAGCCTATTTTGACGGTTTTATTTGTTTTAACAACATATTGAAGAAAATCCCCTTTTCATGCAACATAAAATAACCCATTTCACGGAAAAATTATTTTCTTTAGAAAAAAAGATTTTTCAGTTCTTTTCTTTTAATTTCCATGTTTTTAAAGAAAATGAAGGAAAAATAAAAAAACATTAACTTTTTATTGCAATTCATTCTTTTTCTCTCAAAATTGCATAAATTATCCCCATTTCAGCCTTTTTAGGTGTATTAACATCTTATCTAAGAAAGGCCTTTTTTTAGATGAAGAAAAAATTAATCTATGCCATTTCACGAAAAAAGTTCCTATCACCGAAAAAAAATTTTGAATTAATTTTTCAATGATTCTCTTCTTATTTCTTTGTTTTCATGGAAAACAAACAAATAACAAGGACTATTTCGACAATATACTTTTTTCTCTAAAATTTCATAAATTACGTTTTTTCAACGTTTTTAGGAGTATTAATGGCATTTTACACAAAACCCCCTTCTAAAAGTATAATATATGTAATTCGAATAAAAAAAATTCAACATAAAAAGAGACTTTTTCAATTTTTCATCTTATTTTTATTTGATGATAGAAGGAAAGCAAAAAGAAAAATATTTATGACTAGATTTTTTCTCTGAAATTGCACAAATTACGTATTTTTTGTTTTTATCCTTATTTTAAGAAAAAAAAAATTCTTTTACACTGCATAAATTACCCTTTTTTCAACGTTTTTCGAAAATTTTCTATTTATTTCAATGTTTTGATTAAAAACAAGAAAAAAAACACAATATACATTTCCTTACTCTGAAAGTATATTAGCTACCCAATTTTAACCTTTTTGGACGTTTTAACAACATTTTGTAAAAAAAATCTTTTTAATGTTACTAAAAATGTAATATATGCGGTTAAAAAAAAAAAAATTCTGTCAAAAAATTGATTATTTCAATGTGTTTATTCTAATTTTCCATGTTTTGATTGAAAACGAAGGAAAAACCAATAAATCCATTTATTTTTTTGTCAGTACATTTTTTTCTCTCAAAATCCCATATATTACCGTATTTGCACGTTTTTAAGAGTATTAACAACATTTAAAAGAAAACACTCTTTTTCAGATAAAAAAAGTAAAATATGCAATTTAACCAAAAAGAGTTTATTTTCTACCTTATTTTAAGCTAAATATGTTTTAGTTTTAACAATATGTTGAAGAAAAATCTTTGTCATGTAAAAGATAAAGGATGCTATTTCAAAGAAAAAAACAAATTTATCTCAAAAAAGGATTATTTCATTGTTTTGTTATTTATATTGATGTTTTGATTGAAAATGAAGGGAAAAACCATTTAATTTTTATGGCATCTTAATTTAATTAATTTTTAAGAATTTTTTTTCTCAAAATTTTATAGATTACCTCTCTTTCATCGTTTTTAAAAGTATTAACATTATTTCAAAGAAAACCATCTTTTTTAGTTTAAAAAAATGTAATATATACCATTTTATGAAAAACTCAACTCCCCTCCCAAAATTAAAATTTTTAGCAATTATTTACTTATTTCCGTGTTTTGTTTTTTTGGAAAACGAGTAAAAAAACAATGAATGTTACAATAATATAGTTTTTTTCTGTAAAATTTTATAAATACTCTTTTTTCAATGCTTTTCAAGAATAATTTGTATTTTATTTGTATTTGTATTTTCTCTAAAAGTGCGTAGACTATCAATTTTTTAACGTTTTTACGGGTTTGACAATAATTTTATGACAAAACCCTCTTCCTTTAAAAAAAAGTATGTTTTTAACCCCAAAAGTGAGGTTTTCAGTAATTTTCTCTTGATTTCCCTGTTTTGATTAAGAAAAAGAAAAAAAAAAACTACTATATATATTTTTCTCTTTAAAGTTACATAAACTACCCTGTTTTAACCTTTTTATTAGTTTTTACAACATTCTGAAGAAAATCCCTCTTTTCATATTACATAAAATGTAATATAAGCCATATCAATGAAAAAATTTTCTTTTAGAAAAAGGATTTTTCAGTGTTTTTCTTTTAATTTCCATATTTTGATTCAAAATGAAGGAAAAAGCAAGAAATATATTAACTTTTTATTGTAATTTATTTTTTCTTTTAAAAATTGTAAAAATTATCCCTTTTTCATCGTTTTTAGGAGTATTAACATTTTATCTATGAAAGGCTATCATTTATAGTTAAAAACAAGGAATAATATCCATTTCACGATAGAACTTTCTTTTTCGATTAAGTGAATTTTTCAATGATTTTCTTCTTATTTCATTTTTTTCATGGAAAACAAACAAAAATCAATGATTCTTGCGACAATATCCTTTTTCTCAAAAATTTAATGAATTACCTTTTTTCAACGTTTTTAGGAGTATTGAAGGCATTTTACACAAAACCTCCTTTTACATGTATAATATATGTAATTTGAATTTAAAAAAAAATCTTCCTAAAAAGTGACTTTTTCAATATTTTGCATCTTATTTTCATTTGATGATAGAAGAAACGCAAAAAAAATAAAAAAAATTTTTAAGAAAATATATACTTTTTTCTCTAAAATTGCACAAATTACCCATTTTTGTTTTCATTTTACGAATGTTTTTTTTCTTTAAAACTGCATAAATCACCCTTTTTTGTACGTTTTTAAGATGTTTTCCATTTATTTCAATGTTTTGATTAAAAGCAAGAAAAACAAACACTATATACATTTTCTTTCTCTGAAAGTACATTAACTTCCCGATTTTAACTTTTTTTGGATGTTTTAAAAACATTTTGTAGAAAATTTTTTTTTCATCTTACTGAAAATGTAATATATGTCGTTTCAAGGAAAGAAATGATTTTTGTCGAAAAGGTGATTATTTCAATGTTTTTATTTTAATTTTCCATGTTTTGATTGAAAACGAAGGAAAAATAAATAAATGCATTAAATTTTTTATTGCAGTACATTTTTTCCTAAAAATTCCATAACCATTACCAGTATTTAAAGGATTATCTACAACTTTTCAAAGAAAACGCTCTTTTTGAGGTAAAAAAAAAAAAAAAAAAAAAAAAAAAAAAAAAAAAAAAAAAAATAATATATATATATATATATATATATATATATATATATATATATATATATATATATATATATATATATATATATATATATATATATATATAATATAACCAGTTTAACCAAAAAAAGTTCATTTTCAACCCTTTTTTTAACCTGTTTAGGAGTTTTAACAATATATTGAAGAAAAATATTTTTTATTTAAAAAAAAGTATGCCTTTTCAAAGAAAAAATAAATGTAAAAAATGTAAAAAATGTAAAAAATGGTATTATTTCTTTGTTTCCCTTTTTTTTTTTTATTTCCATGCTTTGATTGAAAATGAAGGAAAAAAAACATTTAATTTTCATGGCTGTGCATTTTTTTCTCAAAATTGTATAAATTACCTCTTTTTTCATCGTTTTTAAGAGTATTAACAACATTTAAAAAAAACTTCTTTTCTAGTTAAAAAAAAAGTAATATATATTTTATGAAAACCTTAAAAGTGAATTTTTCATTAATTCTTTACTTAGTACCATGTTTTTTTTATGGAAAATAAGTTAAAACAAGCAGAAAAAATAAATGTTGGTATAATATAGTTTTTTTCTGTAAAATTTCATAAATACGCTTTTCTCAATGCTTTTAGGAGTATTAACTATTTTTTAAACAACCCCCTTTTCAAGAATAATATATGCAATTTCAAAAAAATTCTGCCAAAATATGCCTTTTTCACTGTTTTTAAGATTATTTTCATTCATGATGAAAAAAAAAATACGACAATATATATATATTTTTTCTCTAAAATTGCATAAAATTACGCTTTTTAGAATTTTTAATCCTTCTTTGACGACGATATATATTCTCCCTAAAAGTTCATATTTCATCCATTTCTCAACGTTTTAGTGGTTTTACAATATTTTAATGACAAAACCCTTTTCTTTTAGAAAAAAAATGTATGTTTTTACCCCCTAAAATGAGTTTTTCAGTAATTTTTTTTTTATTTCCATGTTTTGATTAAAACATGAAAAAACATTACATTTTTGTCTTCAAAGTTACATAAACTACCCTACTTTAACCTTTTCATTAGTTTTAACAACATTTTTAAGAAAATCTCTTCTTAATGTTACATACAATGTAATATAAACCATTTCAAAGAAAAAATATTTCTTTTAGAAAAATGGTTTTTGTGTTTACCTTTTCATTTCCATGTTTTGATTAAAAATTAAGGAAAAAGCAAAAAAAATATTGTTTTTTTATTGCAATTCGTTTTTTTTTCTCAAAATTTTTTTTTTCAGCGATTTTAGGAGTATTAACACCTTATTAAAGAAAGTCCATCTTTTTCGGTAAAAAAAAAAGGAATATATGCCATTTCAGGAAAAGAGTTCCTTTTTCACCGAAAAAGTATATTTTTCAATGATTCTCTTCTTATTTCATTATTTTCATGGAAAACAAACAAAAAACAAGGAATATTGCGAAAATATACTTTTTTCTCTAAAATTTCATATATTACGTTCTTTTCAACGTTTTTAGGAGTATTAACGGTATTTTACACAAAACCCCATTTTACAAGCATAATATATGCAATTTGAATAAAGAAAAAAAATAAAAAATCACGTTTGGAGTAAAATCATATTTTTTGTAAAGGAAAGGGTTTTCTTTAAAAGTTGTAAATATCCGAAAAACATTGAAAAAAGGGGTCATTGATGCAGTTTTAGAGAAAAAAATATATTTTCGTAAAATAAGGATAAAAACATAAACACGGGTTATTTGTGCAATTTTAGACAAAAAAATATACATATATTGTCGTTAAAAAAGCATGTAGTTTTTGCTTTTCTTCCATCAACAAATGAAAATAACATAAAAACATTGAAAAGTAACTTTTTAGTCAGAATTTGTTTTCTTTCAAATTGCATATATTATACTTGTAAAATGGGATTTTGTGTAAAATGCCGTTAATACTCCTAAAAACGTTGAAAAAAAAACGTAATTTATGAAATTTTAGAGAAAAAGTATATTGTCGCAATATTCATTGTTTTTTGTTTGTTTTCCATGAAAACAATGAAATAAGAAAATCATTAAAAAATTCACTTTTCCGGTGAAAAGAAACTTTTTTTTTTTTTTTTTTTTTTTACCTATAAAAGGTGGCCTTTCTTATATACGCTGTTAATACTCCTAAAAACACTGAAAAGGGGATAATTTATGTAGTTTTGAGAGAGAGCGAAAAAAAAACGAATTGCAATTAAAAGTTAATATATTTATTGCTTTTCCTTCTTTTCATATCAAACCATGGAAACGAAAAGATTAAAAACAGTGACAAATTCATATTCTAAAAGTATTTTTTTTTCCTTGAAATGGTTTGTATTACATTTAATGTAACATGAAAAACCGATTTTCTTCAAAATGTTGTTAAAACTAATAAAAAAAAAGGTTAAAATAGTGTACTTTATATAACTTTACAGAGTAAAAAAATATAGTGTTTTGTTCTTTTTCTTAATTAAAATATGGAAATCAAAAGAAAATTACTGAAAAACTCACTTTTGGAGGTAAAAACATACTTTTTTTTTTTTAAAGAAGTGGGTTTTGTCATTAAAATATTGTAAAACCCCTAAAAACGTTGAAAAATTCATTAATCCACTCTTAGATAAAATATATATCGTCGGGTATTTTTGTACTATTTTAGAAAAAAAATATATATATATTGTTGTAATTTTTTTTTCATTTTTTCCATCAAGAATGAAAATAAACAGTAAAATATAGAAAAAGTTATATACTTTTAGGCTGTTTTTTTAATTTTATTTTTGTCAAAAATTCTGTATATACTTCTAAAAGCATTGAAAAGAACGTATTTATGAAATTTTACAGAAAAAAAACTATATTATAGTAACTTTCATTGTTTATACCCTTGTTTCTACTTGTTTTCCCTGAAAACATGGAATTAAGTAAAGAATTATTGAAAAATTCACTTTTGGAGGGTAGTGAAGTTTTTCATAAAATGGTATATACAGTATTAAATTTTGTAAAGTAAAATAGAGCTTTTTTTTCTTTGAAATGTTGTTGATAGGCTACTCTTAAAAATGATGAAAAAGAGGTAATATATGCAGTTTTGAGAAGAAAAATGTACTGCAATAAAAATTAATTGTTTTTTTCTTCATTTTCAATCAAAATATGGATATAAGAAAGAAACAAAGAAATAATTCCATTTTTGACATAAATATTGTTACAAAATATTGTTAAAGTTCCTAAATAAGTTAAAATACGGTAGAAAATAGACTTTTCATGGTTAAATTGCATATATTAATTTTATTTACGTGAAAATGAGGGTTTTCTTTAAAATGTGTTTAATACTCTAAAAAAAACGTTGAAATATGGGTAATTTATAGAGTTTTAAGGAAAGGAAATGTACTCCCATAAAAATTAAATTTGTTTATTGATTTTTCCTTCCCCTTCAATCAAAACATCGAAATCAATTTAAAAACATTTGAATAATTCCTTTTTTCTGTCAGAAATATTATCTTTCCTTGAAACGGCATATATTAGAATTTTTGTAAAATGAAAAAGTTGTTTTTTCCAAAATGTTGTTAAAACGTCCAAAAAGGTTAAAATAGGGTAGTTCATATACTTACAGAGAAAGAAAATGTATAAAGTGTTTTTTTTTTCTTTTTTTTTAAATCAAAACAAAGAAATCAATAGAAAATTATTGAAAAATCACTTTTGGAGTTAAATCATATATTTCCTTGAAACATTGTAAATCTCCAAAAAACGTTGAAATAAGGGTGATTTATGCAGTTTTACAGGAAAAAGAATCCTTGTCGTAAAATAAGGATTTAAACAAATATGAGTAATTAGTGCAATTTTAGAGAACAAAAATTGTCGTAAAAACAATTAATTTATTATATTTTCTTCCATCAACTAATGAAAATAGCATAAAAATCATTAAAAATTTAACTTTTCTGGTAGTTTATATAGCTTTAGAGAGAAAAGAATTATATTGTGTTGTTTTCTTGTTTTTAATCAAAATTTGGAAATCGAAAGATAATTACTGAAAAACTCACTTTTGGAGGTAAAAACATACTTTTTTTTTCAAAAAGAAGAGTTTTGTCATTAAAATATTTTTAAACATCTGAAAACATTGAAAATTTTTATTGAAAAAAATTATACACTTTTAGAGGTAATATATTTCGTCATAAAAAAAGGATTAAAAGTCTAAAAAGGGTAATTTTATGCAATTTTAGAGAATATATATATATATATATATATATATATATATATATATATATATATATATATATATATATATATATATATATATATATTGTCGTAGGCATTTTTTTTCCTATTTTTGTTTTCAATCAAGAATGAAAATAAGCTGAGAAACATTTGAAAAATTGCTTTTTAGGCAGATTTTTTTTCTTTTTTTGAAATTGCATATATTATTCTTTAAAAAAAGGATTTTGTTTAAAATACTGGTAATACTCCTAAAAGCATTGAAAAAGCGTATTTATGAAAATTTACAGAAAAAGAACGTAATTTATGAAATTTTAGAGAAAAAAGTATATTGTCGCAATATTCATTGCTTTTTGTTTGTTTACCTTGAAAAGAATGAATTAAGAAGAGAATGATTGAAAAACTCATTTTTTTTCGGTGAAAAGGAATTTTTTACGTGAAATGTCAAATATTCCTTTTTTTTTTTACTTGAAAAGGGTGGCCTTTCTTAGATAAGATGTTAATACTCTTAAAAACGCAGAAAAAAGGATAATATATGCAATTTTGAGGGAAAAAAATGAATTGCAATAAAAAAGTAATATATTTCTTGCTGTTTTCGTTCATTTTCAAACAAAACATAGAAAAAAAAAACCGAATTTTTTTTTCTAAAAATTTTTTTTTCCCTTGAAATGACTTATATTACATTTTATATAAAATGAAAATGGGTATTTTTTTCAAAATGTTGTTAAAACTAATAAAAAGGTTAAATTAGGGTTCTTTATATAACTTTAGAGAGAAAAATATTTACAGTGTTTTTTTCTTGTTTTCATTAAAATATGGAAATCGAAAGATAATTACTGGAAAACTCACTTTTGTGGGTAAAAACTTACTTTTTTTTCTAAAAGAGGAGGGTTTTGTCATTAAAATATTGGAAAACCCCTAAAAACTTTTAAAAATAGATAACTTGTGATCTTCTAGAAATAAGTATATACTGTCGTAAAAGAAAGATTAAAATATCTAAAAAGGGTGGTTTTATGCAAGTTGGATATTTTCATTAACAACAAGAAAAAAAAAGAAAAACAATGAATGTTACGATAATATTGCTTTTTTTCTGTAAAATTTCATAAATGCGCGTTTTTTAATGTTTTTCGTAGTATTAAGAGCATTTTAGACGAAACCCCTTTTTTCATGAATAATATATACAATTTTAGTAAAGAAAAAAATTCTACCTAAAAAGCGACTTTTTCAATGTTTTTAAGATTATTTTAATTCTTCATGGAAAACACAAAACAAGCAAAAATATTTATTTTACAAAAATAATCTAAGATTGCATAAAATTACCCTTTATATATTTTTTATCCTTGTTTTATGACGCTATATATTTTTCCTAAAAGTTTTTAGGAGTTTTACAATATTTTAATGACAAAACCCTTTTCTTTTAGTAAAAAAAAAGTTTTTTTAACCCCAAAAGTGAATTTTTCAGAAATTCTCTTTCAATTTCAATGTTTTTAAATAAAAAACAAGAAAAAACACTATATATTTTTTCTCTCTTTAAAATTACATAAACTAGCCTATTTTGACGGTTTTATTTGTTTTAACAACATATTGAAGAAAATCCCCTTTTCATGCAACATAAAATAACCCATTTCACGGAAAAATTATTTTCTTTAGAAAAAAAGATTTTTCAGTTCTTTTCTTTTAATTTCCATGTTTTTAAAGAAAATGAAGGAAAAATAAAAAAAACATTAACTTTTTATTGCAATTCATTCTTTTTCTCTCAAAATTGCATAAATTATCCCCATTTCAGCCTTTTTAGGTGTATTAACATCTTATCTAAGAAAGGCCTTTTTTTAGATGAAGAAAAAATTAATCTATGCCATTTCACGAAAAAAGTTCCTATCACCGAAAAAAAATTTTGAATTAATTTTTCAATGATTCTCTTCTTATTTCTTTGTTTTCATGGAAAACAAACAAATAACAAGGACTATTTCGACAATATACTTTTTTCTCTAAAATTTCATAAATTACGTTTTTTCAACGTTTTTAGGAGTATTAATGGCATTTTACACAAAACCCCCTTCTAAAAGTATAATATATGTAATTCGAATAAAAAAAATTCAACATAAAAAGAGACTTTTTCAATTTTTCATCTTATTTTTATTTGATGATAAAAGGAAAGCAAAAAGAAAAATATTTATGACTAGATTTTTTGTCTGAAATTGCACAAATTACGTATTTTTTGTTTTTATCCTTATTTTAAGAAAAAAAAAATCTTTTACACTGCATAAATTACCCTTTTTTCAACGTTTTTCGAAAATTTTCTATTTATTTTAATGTTTTCATTAAAAACAAGAAAAAAAAAACACAATATACATTTCCTTACTCTGAAAGTATATTAGCTACCCAATTTTAACCTTTTTGGACGTTTTAACAACATTTTGTAAAAAATTTTTTTTTAATGTTACTAAAAATGTAATATATGCGGTTAAAAAAAAAAATTCTGTCAAAAAACTGATTATTTCAATGTGTTTATTCTAATTTTCCATGTTTTGATTGAAAACGAAGGAAAAACCAATAAATCCATTTATTTTTTTTGTCAGTACATTTTTTTCTCTCAAAATCCCATATATTACCGTATTTGCACGTTTTTAAGAGTATTAACAACATTTAAAAGAAAACACTCTTTTTCAGATAAAAAAAAGTAAAATATGCAATTTAACCAAAAAGAGTTTATTTTCTACCTTATTTTAAGCTAAATATGTTTTAGTTTTAACAATATGTTGAAGAAAAATCTTTGTCATGTAAAAGATAAAGGATGCTATTTCAAAGAAAAAAACAAATTTATCTCAAAAAAGGATTATTTCATTGTTTTGTTATTTATATTGATGTTTTGATTGAAAATGAAGGGAAAAACCATTTAATTTTTATGGCATCTTAATTTAATTAATTTTTAAGAATTTTTTTTTCTCAAAATTTTATAGATTACCTATTTTCATCGTTTTTAAAAGTATTAACATTATTTCAAAGAAAACCATCTTTTTTAGTTTAAAAAAATGTAATATATACCATTTTATGAAAAACTCAACTCCCCTCCCAAAATTAAAATTTTTAGCAATTATTTACTTATTTCCATGTTTTGTTTTTTTGGAAAACGAGTAAAAAAACAATGAATGTTACAATAATATAGTTTTTTTCTGTAAAATTTTATAAATACTCTTTTTTCAATGCTTTTCAAGAATAATTTGTATTTTATTTGTATTTGTATTTTCTCTAAAAGTGCGTAGACTATCAATTTTTTAACGTTTTTACGGGTTTGACAATAATTTTATGACAAAACCCTCTTCCTTTAAAAAAAAGTATGTTTTTAACCCCAAAAGTGAGGTTTTCAGTAATTTTCTCTTGATTTCCCTGTTTTGATTAAGAAAAAGAAAAAAAAAAACACTATATATATTTTTTTTTCTCTTTAAAGTTACATAAACTTTCCTGTTTTAACCTTTTTATTAGTTTTTACAACATTCTGAAGAAAATCCCTCTTTTCATATTACATAAAATGTAATATAAGCCATATCAATGAAAAAATTTTCTTTTAGGAAAAGGATTTTTCAGTGTTTTTCTTTTAATTTCCATATTTTGATTCAAAATGAAGGAAAAAGCAAGAAATATATTAACTTTTTATTGTAATTTATTTTTTCTTTTAAAAATTGTAAAAATTATCCCTTTTTCATCGTTTTTAGGAGTATTAACATTTTATCTATGAAAGGCTATCTTTTTAGGTAAAAACAAGGAATAATATCCATTTCACGATAGAACTTTCTTTTTCGATTAAGTGAATTTTTCAATGATTTTCTTCTTATTTCATTTTTTTCATGGAAAACAAACAAAAATCAATGATTCTTGCGACAATATCCTTTTTCTCAAAAATTTAATGAATTACATTTTTTCAACGTTTTTAGGAGTATTGAAGGCATTTTACACAAAACCTCCTTTTACATGTATAATATATGTAATTTGAATTTTAAAAAAAATCTTCCTAAAAAGTGACTTTTTCAATATTTTTCATCTAATTTTCATTTGATGATAGAAGAAAAGCAAAAAAAAAAATTTTATTAAAGAAAATATGTACTTTTTTCTTTAAAATTGCACAAATTACCCATTTTTGCTTTCATCCTTATTTAACGAATATGTTTTTTTTCTTTAAAACTGCATAAATCACCCTTTTTTGTACGTTTTTAAGATGTTTTCTATTTATTTCAGTGTTTTGATTAAAAGCAAGAAAAACAAACACTATATACATTTTCTTTCTCTGAAAGTATATTAACTTCCCAATTTTAACTTTTTTTGGATGTTTTAAAAACATTTTGTAGAAATTTTTTTTTCATCTTAGTAAAAAAATATAATATATGTCGTTTCAAGGAAAGAAATTATTTTTGTCGAAAAGGTGATTATTTCAATGTTTTTATTTTAATTTTCCTTGTTTTGATTGAAAACGAAGGAAAAATCAATAAATCCATTAAATTTTTTATTGCAGTACATTTTTTCCTAAAAATTCCATAACCATTAGCAGTATTTAAACGATTTTTGGATTATCTACAACTTTTCAAAGAAAACGCTCTTTTTGAGGTAAAAAAAAAAAAAAAAAAAAAAAAATATTTATATATATATATATATATATATATATATATATATATATATATATATATATATATATATATATATATATATATATATAATATAACCAGTTTAACCAAAAAAAGTTCATTTTCAACCCTTTTTTTAACCTGTTTAGGAGTTTTAACAATATATTGAAGAAAAATATTTTTTATTTAAAAAAAAGTAAGCCTTTTCAAAGAAAAAATAAATGTAAAAAATGTAAAAAATGTAAAAATGGTATAATTTCTTTGTTTCCCTTTTTTTTTTATTTCCATGCTTTGATTGAAAATGAAGGAAAAAAGAACATTTAATTTTTATGGCAGTGCATTTTTTTTCTCAAAATTGTATAAATTACCTCTTTTTTCATCGTTTTTAAGAGTATTAACAACATTTAAAAAAACTTCTTTTCTAGTTAAAAAAAAGTTATATATATTTTATGAAAACCTTAAAAGTGAATTTTTCGTCAATTCTTTACTTAGTACCATGTTTTTTTTTTATGGAAAATAAGTTAAAAGAAGCAGAAAAAGTAAATGTTGGTATAATATAGTTTTTTTCTGTAAACTTTCATAAATACGCTTTTCTCAATGCTTTTAGGAGTATTAACTATTTTTTAAACAACCCCCTTTTCAAGAATGATATATGCAATTTCAAAAAAATTCTGCCAAAATATGCCTTTTTCACTGTTTTTCAGATTATTTTCATTCATGATGAAAAAAAAAATACGACGATATATATATATTTTTTCTCTAAAATTGCATAAAATTACGCTTTTTAGAATTTTTAATCCTTCTTTGACGACGATATATATTCTCCCTAAAAGTTCATATTTCATCCATTTCTCGACGTTTTAGTGGTTTTACAATATTTTAATGACAAAACCCTTTTCTTTTAGAAAAAAAATGTATGTTTTTACCCCCTAAAATGAGTTTTTCAGTAATTTTTTTTTTATTTCCATGTTTTGATTAAAACATGAAAAAACATTATATTTTTGTCTTCAAAGTTACATAAACTACCCTACTTTAACCTTTTCATTAGTTTTAACAACATTTTTAAGAAAATCTCTTCTTAATGTTACATACAATGTAATATAAACCATTTCAAAGAAAAAATATTTCTTTTAGAAAAATGGTTTTTGTGTTTACCTTTTCATTTCCATGTTTTGATTAAAAATTAAGGAAAAAGCAAAAAAAATATTGTTTTTTTATTGCAATTCGTTTTTTTTCTCTCAATTTTTTTTTCAGCGATTTTAGGAGTATTAACACCTTATTAAAGAAAGGCCATCTTTTTCGGTAAAAAAAAAAGGAATATATGCCATTTCAGGAAAAGAGTTCCTTTTTCGCCGAAAAAGTAAATTTTTCAATGATTCTCTTCTTATTTCATTATTTTCATGGAAAACAAACAAAAAACAAGGAATATTGCGAAAATATACTTTTTTCTCTAAAATTTCATATATTACGTTCTTTTCAACGTTTTTAGGAGTATTAACGGTATTTTACACAAAACCCCATTTTACAAGCATAATATATGCAATTTGAATAGAGAAAAAAAATAAAAAATCACGTTTGGAGTAAAATCATATTTTTTGTAAAGGAAAGGGTTTTCTTTAAAAGTTGTAAATATCCGAAAAACATTGAAAAAAGGGGTCATTGATGCAGTTTTAGAGAAAAAAATATATTTTCGTAAAATAAGGATAAAAACATAAACACGGGTTATTTGTGCAATTTTAGACAAAAAAATATACATATATTGTCGTTAAAAAAGCATGTAGTTTTTGCTTTTCTTCCATCAACAAATGAAAATAACATAAAAACATTGAAAAAGTAACTTTTTAGTCAGAATTTGTTTTCTTTCAAATTGCATATATTATACTTGTAAAATGGGATTTTGTGTAAAATGCCGTTAATACTCCTAAAAACGTTGAAAAAAAACGTAATTTATGAAATTTTAGAGAAAAAGTATATTGTCGCAATATTCATTGTTTTTTGTTTGTTTTCCATGAAAACAATGAAATAAGAAAATCATTAAAAAATTCACTTTTCCGGTGAAAAGGAACTTTTTTTTTTTTTTTTTTTTTTTACCTATAAAAGGTGGCCTTTCTTATATACGCTGTTAATACTCCTAAAAATAATGAAAAGGGGATAATTTATGTAGTTTTGAGAGAGAGCGAAAAAAAAAACGAATTGCAATTAAAAGTTAATATATTTCTTGCTTTTTCCTTCTTTTCATATCAAAACATGGAAACGAAAAGAAAAAAACATTGACAAATTCTTATTCTAAAAGAATTTTTTTTTTCTTGAAATGGTTTGTATTACATTTAATGTAACATGAAAAACCGATTTTCTTCAAAATGTTGTTAAAACTAATAAAAAAAGGTTAAAATAGTGTAGTTTATATAACTTTACAGAGTAAAAAAATATAGTGTTTTGTTCTTTTTTTTAATTAAAACATGGAAATCAAAAGAAAATGACTGAAAAACTCACTTTTGGAGATAAAAACATATATTTTTTTTAAAGAAGTGGGTTTTGTCATTAAGATATTGTAAAACCCCTAAAAACGTTGAAAAATTCATTAATGCACTCTTAGATAAAATATATATCGTCGGGTATTTTTGTGCAATTTTAGAAAAAAAAATATATATTGTTGTAATTTTTTTTTTTTGCATTTTTTCCATCAAGAATGAAAATAAACTGAAAAATATAGAAAAAGTTATATATTTTTAGGCTGTTTTTTTTTTTGTATTTTATTTTTGTCAAAAATTCTGTATATACTTCTAAAAGCATTGAAAAGAACGTATTTATGAAATTTTACAGAAAAAAACTATATTATAGTAACTTTCATTGTTTTTACCCTTGTTTTTACTTGTTTCCCCTGAAAACATGGAATTAAGTAAAGAATTGTTGAAAAATTCACTTTTGGAGGGTAGTGAAGTTTTTCATAAAATGGTATATACAGTATTACATTTTTTAAAGTAAATTAGAGCTTTTTTTCTTTGAAATGTTGTTAATACTCTTAAAAATGATGAAAAAGAGGTAATATATGCAGTTTTGAGAAAAAAAATGTACTGCAATAAAAATTAATTGTTTTTTCCTTCATTTTCAATCAAAATATGGATATAAGAAAGAAACAAAGAAATAATTCCATTTTTGACATAAATATTGTTACAAAATATTGTTAAAGTTCCTAAATAGGTAAAAATACGGTAGAAAATAGACTTTTCATGGTTAAATTGCATATATTAATTTTTTTTACGTGAAAATTAGGGTTTTCTTTAAAATGTGTTTAATACTCTAAAAAAAAACGTTGAAATATGGGTAATTTATGGAGTTTTAAGTAAAGGAAATGTACTCCCATAAAAATTAAATTTATTTATTGATTTTTCCTTCCCCTTCAATCAAAACATCGAAATCAAAATAAAAACATTTGAATAATCCCTTTTTTCTGTCAGAAATATTATCTTTCCTTGAAACGGCATATATTAGAGTTTTTGTAAAATGAAAAAGTTGTTTTCTTCAAAATGTTGTTAAAACGTCCAAAAAGGTTAAAATAGGGTAGTTCATATACTTACAGAGAAAGAAAATGTATAAAGTGGTTTTTTTTTTTTTTAATCAAAACAAAGAAATCAATAGAAAATTATTGAAAAATCACTTTTGGAGTTAAATCATATTTTTCCTTGAAACATTGTAAATCTCTAAAAAAACGCGTAAAAAAGGGTGATTTATGCAGTTTTACAGGAAAAGGAATCATTGTCGTAATATAAGGATTAAAACATGAAAATGGGTAATTAGTGCAATTTTATAGAACAAAAATTGTCGTAAAAACAATTATTTTTTTTTATTTTCTTCCATCAACCAATGAAAATAACATTAAAAACATTAAAAATTTCACTTTTCTCGTAGTTTATATAACTTTAGAGAGAAAAAAAACATATAGTGTTTTTTTCTTGTTTTTAATCAAAACATGGAAATCGAAAATAAATTTCTGAAAAACTGACTCTTGGAGGTAAAAACATACTTTCTTTTTAAAAAGAAGAGAGTTTTGTCATTAAAATATTGTTAAACACCTGAAAACATTGAACATTTTTATTGAAAAAAATTTATGCACCTTAAGAGGAAATATTTTTCGTCTTAAAAAAAAAGGATTATAAGTCTAAAAAGAGTAGTTTTATGGAACTTTAGAGAATATATATATATATATATATATATATAT
>CM035198.1:4554520-4566025 GCA_020233015.1 Callinectes sapidus | reverse complement strand
TATTAACGGCATTTTACACAAAACCTCCTTGTACAAGTATAATATATGCAATTTGAATAAAGAAAAAAAAAAATCTGCCTTAAAAGTGACTTTTCAAAGTTTTTCATCTTATTTTCATTTGTTTGTGTAAGAAAAGGAAAAAAAATAATTCTATTGTATGACAATGTTTTTTTCTCCAGAATTCCACAAATTATCCATTTTTATGTATTCATCCTTATTTTACGACAATATGTTTTTTTTTCTCAAAAAACATCATATATCACACTTTTTTCAACGTTTTTTTCGGAGATTGTAAACTTTTCATGGAAAACCCTCTCTCTTAGAAAAAAAGTATGATTTTACTCCAAAAGTGATTTTTCATTAATTTTCTATTGATTTCAATGTTTTGATTAGGAACAAGAAAAAAATATATAAACATTTACTTTCTCAGAAGATGTATAAACTACCCAATTTTAACCTTTTTGGACGTTTAACAACATTTTGTAGATAAAAAAAACTTTTTCATGTTTCAAGGATAGAAAATATATGTTAAAAAAGGGATTATTTGAAGTTTTTATTTAAATATATATCTTTTGACTGAAAAGAAAGAAAAATCAATAAATCCACTTAATTTTTATGGCAGTACATTTTTTCCTCAAAATTCCATAAATTACCCGTTTTTTAACGTTTTTAAGAGTATCAACAACATTTAATGAAAACCCTCTTTTTCAGGTGAAAAAAATGTAATATAGGCAATTTAACCAATTTTTTTTTTTTTCTACCCTATTTTAATCTATTCAGCAGTTTTAACAATATTTTGAAGAAAAAAAGTATGTAAAAAAAAGAATGCCATTTCAAAGAAAAAAAATTATGTACAAAATGGGATTATTTCTTTGTTTCTCTTTTTATATCCATGTTTTGATTGAAAATGAAGGAAAAAAACATTTAATTTCTATGGCAGTACATTTTTTCTCAAAAAATGCATAAATTACCTCTTTTTATCGTTTTTAAGAGTATTAATTAGCAGCATTTCAAAGAAAAACCCTCTTTTTTAGTTAAAAAAAAAAGTAATATATACCATTTTATGAAGTACTTCACTTCCTCCCAAAAGTTAATTTTTCAACAATTTTTTTTACTTATTTCCATGTTTTCAAGAAAAACAAGTAAAAAAAAAAAAAAAGGGAAAAACAATGAATGTTACGATAATATAGTTTTTTTTCTGTAAAATTTCATAAATACGTTTTTTTTTTTCAAATCTTTTAGGAGTTTTATCAGCATTTTAGACAAAACCCCATTTTCAAGAATAATAATTGCAGTTTAAAAAAAAATAAAAAAATACTTCTAAAAAGTGGCTTTTTCATGGTTTTTCAGCTTATTTTCATTATACATGAAAAAAAGCAAAAAAATATTTTTTACGACAATATATATTTTTTCTTTAAAATTGCATATAATTGCCCTATTTAGATATTCTAATCCTTTTACGACGATATATATTTTCTCTAAAAGTGCATAAATCAACCATTTTTCAATGTTTTTAGGGGTTTTACAATTCTTTAATGACAAAACCCTCTGCTTTTAGAAAATAAGTATGTTTATACCCACCAAAATGAGTTTTTCAATAATTTTCTTTCGATTTCCATGTTTTGATTAAAAACAAGAAAAAACACTATATATCTTTTTTCTCTCTAAAATTACATAAACTACTCTATTTTAACTTTTTTATTAGTTTTAACAACATTTTGAAGAAAATCCCTTTTTCATGTTACATATAATGTAATTTCAAAGAAAAAAATATTTCTTTTAGAAAAAGGATTTTTTTTCAGTTTTTTTTTTCTTTGGAATTCCATGTTTTGACAGAAAATGAAAGAAGAAGCAAGATATATATATTAACTTTTTATTGTAATTAACTTTTTTCTCTCAAAATTACATAAAGTATCCCCTTTTTCAGCGTTTTTAGGAGTATTAACATCTTATCTAAGAAAGGCCATCTCTTTTAGGTAAAAAAAAAAAAAAAGAATATATGCCAATTCACGAAAAAAAGGTTCTTTTCACCGAGAAAGTGAATTATTCAATGATTATCTTCTTATTTGATTGTTTTCATGGAAAACAAACAAAAACGGCATTTTAATTTTAACGGCATTTTACACAAAACCCCCTCTTACAAGTATGATATATGCAATTTGAATAAAGTAAAAAATTCTGCATAAAAAGTGATTCTTTCAATGTTTTTCATTTTATTTTCATTTGTTGATGGAAGAAAAGATTTTTTTTTAGGACAATATTTGTTTTCTTTTTTTTTTAATTGCACAAATGATCCATTTTTATGTTTTCAAATTTATTTTACGACAATATGTATTTTTTCTCAAAAACATCATAAATCACCCCTTTTTCAAGGTTTTTCGGAGATTTAAAATTTTTCAAGAAAAACCCTGTCTTTTAGAAAAAAAAGTATGATTTTACTCCAAAAGTGATTTTTGAATAATTTTCTATTGATTTCAAGGTTTTGCTTAAAAACAAGAAAAAAAAAACACTATATACATTTTCCATATCTGAAAGTATATAAACTACCCAATTTTAACCCCTTTGGACGTTTTAACAATATTTTGTAGAAAAAAACGTTTTTCATGTTACAAAAAATGTAATATATGCTGTTTCAAGGAAGGAAAATATTTTTTGTCAAAAAGGGGATTACTTAAATGTTTTTATTTTACTTTCCATGTTTTGACTGAAAAGGAAGGAAAAATCAATACATTCATTTAATTGTTATGGCAATACATTTTTTCCCTCAAAATTCCATAAATTATTCGACGTATTTCAGAGTATTAACAACATTTCAAAGAAAACACTCTTTTTGAGAGAAAAAAAAAGTAATATATGCAATTTCACAAAAAAAGTTCATCTTCTACCCTATTTTAACCTATTTAGGAATTTTTACATGATATTGAAGAAAAAAATATGTAAAAAAGTATGCTTTTTCAAAGAAAAAAACAAATTTGTCAAAAATTTTATGGCAGTACATTTTTTTTCTCAAAATTTTCTAAAAAATATATAACATTTATGAAAAAATTCACTCCTCCCAAAAAGTGAATTTTTCAACAAATCTTTACTTTTTTCTATGTTTTCATGGAAAAAAAGTAAAAGAAAGGGGAAAAAATTAATGGTAAAATGCAATTTTGAGAGAAAAAAATTGTAATAAAAAGTTAATATATTTCTTGCTTTTTCCTTCATTTTCAATCAAAACATGGAAATGAAAAGAAAAACACTGAAAATCCTTTTTCTGAAAGAAATATTTTTTCCTTGAAATGGCTTATATTACATTTTATGTATCATGAAAAAAGGGATTTTCTTCAAAATATTGTTAAACCTAATAAAAAGATTAAAATAGGGTAGGTTATGTAACTTTAAAAAGAATATATATAATATTTTATATATAAGATATATATATATATAAGAGAATATTATATCTATATATAATATATATCTATAAGATATATATAATATATGATATCTCGATATATATATATTTTTTTTTTTTTTTTTTTTAATCAAAACATGGAAATCAAAAGAAAATTAGTGAAAAACTAATTTTCGTGGTAAAAAATTTTCTTTTCTAAAAGAGTGTTTTGTCATTAAAATATTGTAAAACCCCTATAAACCTTGAAAAAAGAACTATTTATGCATTTCTAGAGAAAATATATATCGACGTAAAAGAAGGATTATATAATCTAAAAAGGGTAATTTTATGCAATTTTAGAGAAAAAAATATATATTGTCGTACAAATTTTTTTTCATCAAGAATGAAAATGGGCAAAAAAACATTGAAAAAAGTCAAATTTTAGGCAGATTATTTTTTTCTAAATTTGCATATATTATTCTTGAAAAGGGGGTTTCGTCTAAAATGCTGTTAATGCTCCTAAAAACATTGAAAAAAGCGTATTTATGAAATTTTACAGAAAAAAAACTATATTATGGTAACATTCATTGTTTGTTTTGACAGAAATATCTTTCCTTTAAATGGCTATTATTGCTTTTTTGTGTAAAATAAAGTTTTTATTTTTTTACAAAATGTTGTTAAAACCTCTAAAAAGGTTAAAATTACTTAGTTTATATACTTTCAGAGAAAGAAAAGGTATATAGTGTTTTTTCCTGTTTTAATCAATACATTAAAATAAATAAAAAAATATTGAAAACTCACTTTTGGAGTATAAACATTATTTTTTTTCTAAAAAAAGAGGGTGTCTGTTCAAAAAGTTGTTAATCTCTTAAAAACGTTGAAAAACGGGTGATTTATGATGTTCTGGAGAAAAAATATATTGTCGTAAAAGAAGGGTGAAAATGAAAAAAAAAGGGTAATTTGTGCAATTTTAGAGAAAAAAATATTGTCATAAAAAGAAATTATTTTTTGCATTTCTTTAATCAAAAAATGAAAATAAGACGAAAAACATTGGAAAAGGCAGAATGTTTTCCTTTTTCAAATTGCATATATTATACATGTAAAAGAAGGTATTGTCTAAAATGCTGTCAATACTCCTAAAAACTTTGAACAAAACGTAATTTATGAAATTTTACAAAAAAAAAAAAAAAATATTGTCGAAACATTCATTGTTTTTTTTCTTTTTTTCATGAAAACATGGAAATAAGAAGAGAATAATTGAAAACTTCACTTTTTTGGGTGAATTTTTTTTTTTCATGAAATGGCATATATTCCTTTTTTTTTTTTTTTTTTTTACCTGAAAACGTAGCCTTTCTTAGATATGTTGTTAATACTCCTATAACCGTTCAAAAGGGAGTAATTCATACAATTCTGAGAAAAAAAGTATTGCAATAAAAACTTGATGTTTCCTGCTTTTCCCTTCAATTTCAATCAAAACATATAAATGAAAAGAAAAAAAACACTGAAATAATCGCTTTTCTCACAGAATTATTTTTTTCCTTGATATGACTCAAATACAAAGTATGTAACATGAAAAAGGGATTGTCTTCAAAATGTTAAAACTCCTAAAAAGGTTAAAATAGGGTAGTTTATATAATTTTAAAGAAATAAAAACTATATATAGTGTTTTTTATTGTATTAATTAAAACATGAAAATCAAAAGAAAATGATTGAAAAAATAACTTTTTCCGGTAGAAAACAAAGTTTTTTCTTTCTAAAAGAGGGTTTTGCCTTTTAAATATTGTAAAACCTTAAAACACGTAAGATGCTGTTAATACTCCTAAAAACATAAAAAATACGTTATTAATGAGATTTTACAGAAAAAAAAAAATTGTCATAATGTTCGTTGTTTGTTTTCCATTTTTTCCATCAAATCATGAAAATAAGAAGAAAATTGTTGAAAAATCCAATTTATGGGTGAAAATAAACTTTATTGGTGCAAATGCATATATTACATTTTTTGTTTTTACCTAAAAAAAGAGGATTTTCTTTGGAATTATGCTAATACTCTTAGAAACGTTGAGAAAGGGGTAACTTATGGAATTTTGAGAAAAAAATGTAATGCCATAAAAATAAATGGATTTATTAATCTTTCCTTCCTTTTCAATCAAAAGATAGAAATTAAAAGAAAAACATTTAAATAATTTATTTTTTGACAGAAATGTTTTCTTTCCTTGAAACGGCATATATTACATTTTTGTAACATGGAAAAGGTTATTTCTACAAAATGTTGTTAAAACCGCTAAGAAGGTTCAAATTGTGTAGTTTAATACTTTCTGAGAAGGAAAATGTATATGGTGCTTTTTTTTATGAAAACATTGAAATCAAAAGAAAATTAATGAAAAATCACTTTTGGAGTAAAAACCTACTTTCTTTCTAAAAAAAAAAGAGGGATTCTCTTTAAAAAGTTTTATATTTCTTAAAAACGATGAAAAAAGGGTGATTTATGCAGTTTTAGAAAAAAAAAAAATACTGTCGTAAAAGAATGATGGAAACATATAAAAAGAGTAATTCGTGCATTTTTAGAGAAAAAAAATATTGTCGTAAAAAATAATTTTATTTTTGCTTTTCTTCCATAAAAAAATTTAAATAAGTTCAAAACATTGAAAAAGTCAGAAAATTTTTTTTTCTTTCTTCAAATTGCATATATTATACTTGTAAAAAGGGTTTTTGTTTAAAATGCCGTTAATACTACTAAAAATGTTGATAAAAAGTAATTTATTAAATTTTACCGAAAAAAGTATATTGTCGCAACATTCATTGTTTTTTTTTCTTTTCCATGAAAACTAGAAAATAAGAAGTCATTGAAAATTTCACTTTTTTGGTGAAAAATAACTTTTTTTCGTAAAATGGCACTTATTCCTTCTTTTTATCTAAAAAAAATGGTGTTTCTTAGATTAGTTGTTAAAACTCCTAGAAACGTTGAAAAGGGGGTAATTTATGCAATTTTAAGAGAAAAAAAATGTATTGCAATAAAAAGTTAATATATTTCTTGCTTTTTCCTTCATTGTCAATCAAAACATGGAAATGAAAAGAAAAACACTGAAATAATCTCTTTTCTAACAGAAATATATATATTTTTTTCTTGAAATGACTTATATTACATTTTATGTAACATGAAAAAGGGATTTTCTTGAAAATGTTCTTAAAACTATTAAAAAAGTTAACATAGGGTAGTTTATATTATGTTTTTTTCTTGTTTTTAATAAAAAGATGGAAATCAAAAGAAAATTTTTGAAAAGATCACTTTTTGTGGTAAAAACATACTTTTTTACTAAAAGAAGAAAGTTTTGTCATTAGAATATTGTAAAACCCCTAAAAAAGCTGAAAAAAGGGTTGAATTATGGACTTTTAGAGAAAATATATATCGTCGTAAAAAAGGATTAAAAAATATACAAAAGGGGAATTTTATGCAACTTTACAGAAAAAAATATATATATTGTCGATTTTTCTAATCTTGTTTTCAATCAAAAAATGAAAATAAGCTGAAAAACGTTGAAGAGTCACTTTTTGGACAGAATTTTCTCTTTTTTAAAATTGCATATATTATTCTTAAAAAGGGGGCTTTGTCTAAAATGCGGTTAATACTACTAAAAGCATTGAAAAAGGCGTATTTTATGAAATTTTACAGAAAAAAAACTATATTATCGTAACATTAATTGATTTTCCTTTTTTTTTTTTTACTTATTTTCCATCAAAACATGGAAAAAAGTAGAGAATTGTTGAAAAATTAGCTAATTTAGGAAATGAACTTTTTATCATAAAATGGCATATATTAAATTTTTTTTTTTTACCTGAAAAAGATTTTTCTTTGAAATGTTTTAATACTCCTAAAAAACGATGAAAATAAGGGTAATTTATGCAATTTTGAAGAAAAAAAAAAATACTGTTACAAAAATCAAATGTTTTTTACCTTCATTTTCAATGAAAACATGAATATAAAAAGAAAAACATAAGAATAATTCCTTTTTTGTCATAAGTATGTTGTTTTTCTTTTAAATTCCATACAATGCTTCATTTTTTTTTTTTACAATAATAAAGTTTTTTTCTTCAAAATGTTGACATTCCTAAATAGGTTAGAACAGGGTAGTTTATTTAAATTTAGATGATAAAATATATATATAAAGTCTCGAGAAAATAATTTATTCATAGTTTTCATGTTTTTAATCAAAATATGGAAATCATAAGAAAATTATTGAAAAACATAATGTGGTAAAAAGATACTTTTGTCTAAAAAAGATGATTTTTCTTTAAAATGTTGCAGGACTGCTACAAACGTTGAAAAAGAGGTATTTGTTGTAAATACAGGATTAAAAAATATAAAAAGAGTAATTTTATTCAATTTTAGTGGAAAAAATATAGATTTTCGTAAAAAAAAAGAAATCATCGAAAAAAGAAAAAAAGCTGAAAAAAATTGAAAAGTAACTTTTTAGAGACATAATTTGTTTCTATTTTGAAATTGCACACATTATACATATAAAAGTGGCATGTTACTAAAATGCTATTAATACTCCTAAAAGCGTTGAAAAAAGCATTATTCATGAAATTTTACAGAAAAGAACTATATTATCATGACATTCTTTGTTTCTTTTACTTGTTTACATTCAAAACATGGAAATAAAAAAAAAGTTGAAAGACTCACTTTTTGATGAAAATCAACTTTTTTTTTAACGTGAAATGCATATATATATATATATATATATATATATATATATATATTGTTGTAAAAGAAGGATTAAAAAATTAAAAATGTTGATTTTATGCAATTTTAGATAAAAAAAAATACAGATATTGTTAAATTTTTATTTTATTTTTTATTTTTTTGCTTTATTTGTTTTTCATCGAAAAATGAAAATAAGTTGAAAACCGTTGAAAAAGTCAATTTAAATTTTTTTTAAGTTTTTTTCTTTCTTGAAATTGCATATATTATAAATGTAAAATGAGGGTTTTTCTAAAATACTGTTAACACTTCGAAACGTCGAAAAAACTGAATTTATGAAATTTTACGGAAAAAAGTATATTGCCGTAACATAATTTTTTTTACTTGTTTTCCATAAAAAAAAGGAAATAAGAAGAAAATTGTTGAAAAATTCACTCTTTCGGTGAAAATAACATCTTTTTCGTGAAATAGACTGTATTATATTTTATATCTATACCTGAAGAAGAGAGTTTTCTTTGAAATGTTGTTAATTCCTAAAAGACGCTGAAAAAGGAGTAATTTGTGGAATTTTTAGAAAAAATGTACTGCCATAAAAAAATAAATGGGTTTATTGTTTTTTCTTCCTTTTCAATCAAAACATGGAAATTATTAGAAAAAAAAAAAACATTGAAATAATCCCTTTTTTGACAGAAATATTTTCTTTCCTTGGAAAGGTGTATATTTCATTTTTTGTAACATGAAAAAGGTTTTTCTTTCTTCAAAATGTTAAAATTTCTAAAAAGATTAAAATAGGGTAGTTTATATAACTTTAGAGGAAAATAAATTATGTAGTGTTTTTTTCAATTTTTTTATCATAATATGGAAATCATAAGAAAATAATTGAAAAAATCACTTCAGGGGTAAAAAACATACTTTTTTTTAAGAGGGTTTTTTTCTTTAGAATGTTGTAAAACTCCAAAAAAACGTTAACAAAGGGTGATTTATGCAGTTTCACAGAGAGAAAAAAATATTGTTGTAAAAGAAGGATTAAATTATTCAAAAAAGGGTAATTTTATGCCATTTTAGAGGAAAAAAATATATATATTGTCGCAAAAGAAATTATCATTTGTTTCATCAAAAAATGAAAATAAGCTGAAAAACATTGAAAAATTAACTTTTTCGGAAGAAGTTTTTGCTTTCTTGAAATTGCATATATTATACCCGTAAAAGGGGGTTTTGTCTAAAAGGCAGTATTTCTATAATAATTTTTTTATCATCGTAACTTTCACTTTTTTACTTGTTTTCCATTAAAACATAGAAATACGAAGAAAATTGTTCAAAAATTCAATCTTTTTGTGTAAATACTTTTTTCCTGAAATAGCATCTATTACAATTTTTTTTTTTTTTTTATCTGTAAAAGAGGATTTTTTAAAGAATGCTGTTAATAATCCTAGAAATTTGAAAAAGGGGTAATTTATGGAATTTAGAGAGAAAAATATAGTGACAAAAATTAAATGGATTTATTGTTTTTTCCTTTCTTTTCAATCAAAACATGGAAATGAAAAAAAAAACAGTGAAATAATTTTTTTTTTGACAGACATATAATCTTTGTAACATAAAAAAGGTTTTTTTCTTCAAAATGTTGTTAAAACTTCTCAAAAGGTTAATATAGGGTATTTCATATAACTTTAGAGAAAAAAACTATACAGTGTTTTTTTTCTTGTTTTTAATCAAAATAGGGAAAACAAAAAAAAAAACTTGAAAATATAACCTTTGGGGTAGAAATACACCTTTTTTTTTAAAAAAAAGAGGAATTTTCTTTAAAATGTTGTAAATCTCCTAAAATTTTGAAAAAAGGGGTGATTTATGCAGTTTTAGAGAAAAAATATTTTCAAAAAAGAAGAATGAAAATTTTTTTTAGGAGGGTAATTTGTGCATTTTAGAGAAAAAAATATATATTATCGTAAAAAAGAATTTATGTCTTTTTTAGTTTTCCATAAAAAATGAAAATAAGATGAAAAACATTGAATTATTCACTTTTTAGTTAAGCAGAACTTTTTCTTTCTTCAAATTGCATATATTATATAAAATGTTGTTAATACTCCTAAAAGCGTTGAAAAGCGTAATTTATGAAATTTTACAGAAAAAAATTTATTGTAACATTCACTTCTTTTTTATATGTTTTCATTGAAAACATGGAAATGGAAAAAAAATGTTCAGAAATTTAATTTTGGTGAAAATAAACTTTTCTCGTGAAATGGCATATATTACTTTTTTTTTACCTGAAAAAGAGAGATGTATTTGAAATGTTGTTAATACTCCTAAAAACGTTGAAAAAGAGGTAATTTATTGAATTTTGAGAAAAAAAAATCCTGACATAAAAATTGAATGGATTTATTGGCATTACCTTCCTTTTCAATCCAAACATGGAAATTTTAAGAACATTTATTTATAGAAATATTTTCTTTCCCTGAAATGGCATAATTTTGTTTTTTTTAAACATGAAAAAAGGGTTTTCATTCAAAATGTTGTAAAACTCCTAAAAAGGTTAAAATAGTATAGTTTATATAACTTTAGAGAAAAAAATATGTTTTTTTTTTTTTTTTTTTTTTTTTAATAAAAACATGGAAATCATAATAAAATTATTGAAAAAATAATTTTGGGGTAAAGAAACATTTTTTTTTTCTTTAAAACGTTGTAAACTCCAAAACATCTTATAAAAGGGGTGATTTATCCAGTTTTAGAGAAAAACATATTGTCGTAAAAGAAGAATTAAAAAGTTTAAAAAGGCTTGTTTAATGCAATTTTAGAGGGAAATATATATATTGTCGTAATTTTTTCTTTTTTTGCTTTTTTTCACCGAAAAATGAAAATAAGCTGACAACATTGAAAAAGTTACTTTTTAGCTGGACTTTTTTTCTTTCTTGAAACTGCATATATTATACCTGTAAAAAGGGGTTTTTGTCTAAAATGCTTTTAATACTCCTAAAAACGCTGAAAAAAAGATATTTTATGATATTTTACAGAAAAAAAATATTGTTTTCATTGTTTTTTTCCGTTTTTTTCATAAAAATATGGAAATAACAAGAAAATTGTTCGAAAATTCCCTTTTATGAAGAATTTTTTTGTGTGTGTGAAATGGCATTTGTTACATTTTTTTTCTTGGAAATATTTTTTATACGCCTAAAATCGTTAAAAAGGGGATAATTTATGGAATTTTGAGAAAAGAATCTACTGCCATAAAAGTTATATCGATTTATTGTTTTTTCGTTCTTTTTCAATTAAAACATGGTAATTAAAATAATACCTTTTTTGACAGATATATTTTCTTTCATTGAAAAGGCATATATCACATTTTTTGTAACTTGAAAAAAGGTTTTTGCTTCAAAATGTTATTAAATCTCCTAAAAAGGTTAAAATATAGTAGTTTATATAACTTTACAGGAAAAAAAAA
>CM035198.1:4512576-4537476 GCA_020233015.1 Callinectes sapidus | reverse complement strand
CTCTCTCTCTCTCTCTCTCTCTCTCTCTCTCTCTCTCTCTCTCTCTCTCTGTCTCTCGGCGTATAACCAACAGCTAGATTGTTGAAGAATAAGGAATAAGCACCGAATCAGTTCATACAATTTTAACAGAAAATCTGGCTATGTGACAAGTGTCTGCGAAATTCATTCCCACGTTGCTGGTAGAACAGCAGAAACATCTCCGGCTCAAAATTGCCTAAGACGTGCTTGACTGCATTGGCAACTTCACCATGACGATGCACTTGTTCACTCTCCCCACCTGATCCAAGCTTATCTGTCCAAAAACACTCCACTTACTCGGCACTCCCTTTAGTGTCCAGACATGGCACCTTGTGACTTCTGGCTCTTCCATTAATTGAAAACAACTCTAAAATGGAAGCATTTTGAGTCAAAGAGGAAGTTATGAGAAAAATGACAGCAGAACTCTTCAACATTACAATTTCGGCAATTCCAGATATGTTGCAAGCAGTTGGATCATCACTGGGAAAAGTGTGTGTACTCCCGAGGGGAATACTTTGAAGGTGATTATATGAAACTTATGAAAAGTACAATATTGTTTTCTTTTAGACCAAGGTCGGATACTTTCAAATATAAACTTAAAAGTAAAGTTCGAGACATAATACCACGTTACATTAATAATCCTAAATTGTTTGGTACAATAAATTATGAGGAGGTTTCCTGTCTGAAACCCTCTCATTCGAACACTTTTGTAATGTATAAGCTCCCTAAAGTACAAAGGTATTATATTCCACTTACACTACCATCGTTGCGTATACGTAATACTGTTTCATATAAACTTGATAAATTCTTTGTTCTCATTGTCAGCCCAAATAACACTAATAACTTCATTGAATAAAATATATATATATATATATATATATATATATATATATATATATATATATATATATATATATATATATATATATATATATATATATATGTACAGTCTGTGCCATTGAATTAGGCCGCGGTGCGACCGACAGCATGCATTTACTTACTTTCGCTTAGCTCCTACTATCATGGTTATGCACAATTAGTTGCATTTATCGTACATCCGGCATTTAATTAAGATAATTGGCAACCCAATGAGGCATGTCTCATAGATGGATCAGTTGCATCTTGTATGGTGACAGGGCTACACGCACTGAGCTCCAGGATTTAAAATTTCCCATAACTGAGCGTTACATTTCGGATGCTCTCCTCGCTCACCGGGATATGGGGCGTAAGCCAGACTTGAGCCAGGAGACTATCACCCGTATTCACACCCTGCACAAGGCTCATTTTAGCACAAAAGAAATTGAGGATGCAACAGGAGTGTCTTCAAGGAGTGTGAGGCGTGGGGTAAGAAAGTGTCGCGATTGTCCCGATGAACTTACACCCGCTCATTCAAAACGGCCAGGAAAAGCCAGAAAAGTTAGTAAGCGAACATTGAATGTTATCAAGAGGCAACTGACGAGTCATCCTACGAACACAGCGCGTGACATTAAACAAAGTAACACAGAACTACTACAAAATGTGTCATTGAGGAGTGTTTCGCGCTACATTCATGACGAACTGGCGTTACCCTCCCGCCGTGCAGCACGGAAGCCTTTATTAACAGCCCGCCACAAAAAGAATCGCATCGCCTTTGCCAAGAAATGCTTGTCGTGGCCACTGGACAAGGTTCGAAGTGTTCTGTGGTCAGACGAAAGTACTTTTACTGTCACAGGAACACCTTACAGATACGTCCGTAGACCGAAGGGTGCCGACCGCTACGATCCACTCTACACAGTAAAGTCTGTAAAGCACCCTCCCTCCCTCATGGTGTGGGGTGCTTTTTCATACCACGGTGTTGGGCCCCTGGTGTTCTTTGAAAAAGGGGTTCGAGTGAACACAGAAAAATATCTTGATTTGCTGATTGATAATTTAGAATACTGTTTTGACATTTGCCATGCAACAGTTTTCATGCAAGATGGAGCTCCATGCCATACTAGTCATGCTGTAAAAGAGTGGTTGGACAATTGTGCCATAGATTATATTCAAGACTGGCCAGCAAACAGTCCAGACTTAAATCCCATAGAAAATCTGTGGTCAATAGTGAAAAAAGAACTTCGTGAAAAGGACACCAGCACCGTAGCGAAACTCAAGGCGGCAATCACAAGTGTGTGGGAAAACCTCAATGAAGACGTTATTCACAAACTTATTGACTCAGTTCCACACCGACTACGCGAGTGTATAAAAAAGAAAGGCAACACAACAAAATACTAGTGGATGGTAAGTACTAATTTTCTTTTTTAGGTAGATTTTGTGTTGCGCAACAGTAGATACGTTTACATGTTATTGTGACTGACGCGTCGCGGCCTAATTCAATTGCACAGACTGTACATATATATATATATATATATATATATATATATATATATATATATATATATATATATATATATATATATATATATATATATATAAATCAAACACTTTCTTAATCCCGTTCAAATTACAGACTACCAGATTCCTGCTTTATGGTTAGCTATGATGTCCAGTCACTTTTCACTAACATACTTTTAGATGAGACGGTAGGTATCTAAATTAATCTTGTGTTCTCAGGTCTGGATATAATTATGCATATAAATAAAAAAAGGATTGTGGGGTGGGGGGGGGGGGGGAGAGAAATCGACTAGATTTGTGTGCTTATGCGTGTGTTTATCTATTTGTATTCAACAATGACTTGTATAAACAGATAGACGGTTTGGCGATAGGTTCGCTACTCGGACTCACCTTTGCTAACATTATCATTATCATAAACAAAAATGGATTAATGACTGCCCTAGCATCTCCAAACCTATTTTAAACGGAATATAATAGTTGTAGTAGTGCCAGCTATGCTCACCTGAGCTTCCCTGATACTATGTTTCCAGGATGGATTAACTCCCCCCCGCAACCCCCCTTCCGAGAAGACTTAGGTAGGCCTGGCAACTTCCTACTTATTTCATTACCTTTTACTTATATCATAAGATCCCCATGACCTCATTAAAAGTCCCCCCCCCCTTCCAGCTTACCTGTGGTATCCTGGCACGGATAAAAGAAGAGAGAAGAAACAAGAAATGAGAGAAAAATAAATAAGAGGAGAAGTAATATAATAACAGTACCAGAGTAGGTAGGAGGTGAAAACTTGACAAGGATTGATGGAAAGGTCCCCTAAGTGTGACCGTTTTATGAGAGGGCACTGCAGGCATGACCCAGAGGTAAACACAGAGTCAGGGGAACTGAGATGTCTGGTCCTGGGAAACCGGAAGGAGCGGTAAACCTCAGGAGAGGGGACATTTATAAGCCTAACTTTGAGAGATGCATTGTCTTAACTCCGTCCCCATACTGCAGTGGGTGTGTCTACTTTTAAATATTGACCAGTGCCATGATACCCAGGCTGGGTATGTCACGTTTGGCCACGCCTGATTTTATATGTGTGGTATGTGTTTTGCTGTGACATTAACATTGAATTATTTTGAGTTGAATATTGAAGAGAGATTGATGAGAAACATTAATAATATCGTGTGTTACGTATATTGGCGTGAGATGTATTTCGACATTGATAGTGAATTATTTGGAGTTAAATGTTGATGTGAGATTGATGAGAAGCGTTGATAACATTGGGTGTTACGTACATTGATGTGAGATATATTTGACATTGATATTGAATTATATGGAGTTGAATTTTGATGAGAGATTTGGTGAGAAACTTTGATAATCTTGTGTGTGAAGTATATTGAGTTGAATTGTGAGGAGAGACTTGAAGAGAACTTCGGGGATATTGTGCGTTATGTGTATTGGAAGTCATCAGGTGGTTGCTGGAGTAAGGCTTAGGTTAATAACTTGTGTACTTAGCTATTAAGTCAATTAAATGAGAAAATGTTAGCAGTGTATATTATCTTACCTCGTGGTTATTGATATTGAGTGATAGTCTTACACAACTATGCAATTGCAACGTGCATGGAAGAAATTGCAGGGCACGACATTTGGTGGCAGCGGTGGGATAGATTGATGCAATTACATAGTTGCAATATACTGAAAATTTGTGCAAGATAAGAATTTTGAGATCAAAGTGCAGTGGATGTAACGTTAGACATTTGTTAATATTGTGGATTGAACATTGAGATGATTCATTGATTGCAGTATTGTTGAATTGCAACGTTTGTAAATGAAGCATATAGTGCATAGACTTCGTCATAACAGCCCATCACGTAATGATCGAGTAAATCCGTTGTCATCCAGACCCGGTTTTAGAATGGCAAAGTCACCCATTTTTTTTCCCATACGATCTAACATCACCATGTATTAGCACTGGATAAATAGGTGTGGGTATAACTGATAATTCCAATGTGATTGGGTTGATTTACTTAGTAGGGGAGAAGAAAGAGCCAAAAGGTCTTCAATGATTTAGTAAAAAAATATAAATATGGATAAGACAGTTAATTTTTTTTTGTCAAGTGGAGAAAGTCCATCGTTGGAAAATAAAAATATAGCTTAGGAAGTGTTGTAGTTTCACCAAAAAAATATATAGAGCAGGAATTTGTATAAACTTTATTCGCAACATAGTAAATTAGATATTTCTTCTTTAAGTTTCAAATGTTTGGAGAATATTGTGAGTTGAGGTATTAGCTATACATTTTAATGTCATAATCGAGACCAGATTTATGGATAGATGAAATTTTAACAATCTTCAACAGCGAAGGAAATGTTACAGTGGCCACAGATTGATTAAGAGTTTTCCTAAAGGTATTGCAAATAAATATGAATTTCGTTTTAATAGCAGTGATGATATATCAACAGAGATGATGTATATATTTAAAACCTAAATTTGTTACTTCATGATTTAATCATGGTGTTAAGATTAAAGATAGAAACAAGAGGACAAAAGTGCCACAAAATATGAAAACAATTGAAATGAAGGAAAAAAGCGTTTGTTGAGATTTATACTGAGAATAACTCGCTTCCCAAGCCTAGTCAGTGAATTAGTATCTGTGACTCGTCAGCCAAGAGAAATCATTACGGAGTTGTTATTAGAATAGAAGGAATTGTAGCAAAATTAGAGACCTTGAAACTAGCAGATAAAGAAATGTGTAATGATATTTTGTCTCCATTCTCGTGAATGACTTACCGAAGAAATTTTCATATATTCTGGTTAATTTAGATATAAAGAAGTTAAATTAAGTGTATAAAAAGGTTCTAATATATGTAGCCGAAATCCCAACGTTGAAGTAAGATCAAGATCAAGATAACAGAGGTAAACATTGAAAGTGAAAGAGTTTGAGTTTGGGTTCACACCGGAGCAGCAGGAGCTGGAGTATCGTTATATCAAGTGTGAAACGGGGGTGAGCTTTCAAGACTACAGGCGGCTTCAGCGAGGGGAATGGGAGCTTCCGGACTGGCGCTGTGCACTGTGTCTTACAGCTCCTGATTTCAACATCAGCAGTTCTGTTCATCAAGAGCCAGAAGTAATGGAAGAATTGCACACTCCTAATCTGTCTGTGACTTCCATTACATCACTTGACGCGCGCCATGAAGTACAAGCAGATCAAGAATTCAACATCAGTACTTCTTTCCACGTACATCAGGAACTAGATGAAGACGTAATGGAAGAGGAGCACATTCCTGATGTCTCTCTGACCTCAAGTATGTCATCAGACCTGCACTACGAGGTAATGGAAGATGCCTCTCTGAAAGGTAAGCCACTATTGGTGGACAGCAATGGTAACACTTTCAACATAAAAAGCAACAGACATGCAGGGCCAAAAAAGACCACGTGGCGATGTAGTGTACGAAATAAAACCACAACGTGCAAAGCTACTGTAATTCAAGATGGTGAAACCTTCACAGCTGGTCTCAACAATCACTGCCACCCCGCTCAACCAGGAAAACAGAAGGCCATTAAGATCGTTGCTGATATAAAGAATAAGGCAAGAGAAGATGTGTTTAGATCAGCAACAGCAATTGTGGAAGACGCAATATTGAAAGAAATAAAACCTAAAGACCCTGAGGCCAGTGTACCAAAACCTGGATTACTTATTCGTCGGGCCAACCGACTTCGACAAGCAATGCGTCCCGAGGATCCAAAGGACCTTGAATTTGACATTTCAGAAAACTTTCTTCCACCTAACTTCCTCCAACGAGACATTTACGTTGATGAAGCCAGACATTTGCTATTCGCTATAACCCAGCAGCTAGAAGTGCTTAAGAAGGCAAGAACATGGTACATGGATGCTACTTTTAAGATTGTTTCAAAGCCTTTTTACCAGCTGTTCTCCATCCATGCATTTGTGAGAGGAGAAGACAAAAATACGAAACAGGTACCTTTGTTATTTGCTTTCATGTCACATAGACGCACCAAAGACTACAAAGCGGTCATGAACGCTGTTAAAGAACTGATACCCGAAAACAAACTCCAGAAGGCTGTAGCCGACTTTGAGCGGGCTATGTGGAAAGGCATACAAGCGATTTTCCCTCATATTCATGTGAGTGGTTGCCTGTTCCACTGGGCACAGTGTATCTGGAGAAAGACACAGGATCTTGGACTCGCCGTTGCGTACAAAGAGAAGGGTTCCATACAGAGTTTCATACGCAAACTGTTTGCCCTGCCATGTTTGCCACAAACATACAAGCAGCATTTAGTAAATTGAACGATGCTGCACCACCTGCTGTACAATTACTATGTCATTACATTAGCAAAACGTGGATTGACAGCACTCTCTGGCCGCCAGCAGCTTGGAGTGTCTATGGGAAGTCGGTGAGAACAAATAACGATGTCGAAGGGTGGCACAGACGGATTAACGAAAAAGCCCGGAACCATTCTCACCAACTCTACAAATTAGTCCCCCTGCTGCACCATGAGTCACAACTCGTAACCCTGCAACTTCGCCTGGTAAGAGAGGGGAAATTAAGAAGATACAAGAGGAAAAGAACAACAACTACAGAAGGGAAACTATTCAAGCTCTGGGAGAGTTATGAGACGGGTGAAATATCCACATCTTCTCTTCTTAGGAAATGTTCTAGGCTGCTTGGTGTGTAGGCCTAGGTGAATTGATTTTTAATGCAATAAAATGTGTAATTTTAGATCTTTTAAAAAATTATTACTTCCTATTGTATTTTACGTCTCTCTAGAAGATTGGACATGTACAGGAGCCCCGATTTATATTTTATTTATATTTATTTTATATTTATATTTATTTTTATTTTATTTTATATTATTTTATATATTTTATTTTATTTTATTTATTTTATTTAATTATATTATATTTATTTTATTATATTTTGCTGTTTATTTTTAATTGGTATGTATGTGTGAGAATTGAGAATGTAATAAACACGTGTGAATTATTATTATCGTCTTACAAAATGTGGCCATCCTGGTAAACAAAGGGCCGTCCTGGTAAACACGGGGCCGTCCTGGTAAAGACAGGGCCGTCCTGGTAAACACGGGGCCGTGGGAGAGGGCCGTCGTGGAGGGCCGTCGTGATTAGGGACCGTCTTGACTAGAATTCATTATGAACTGGCTTGGGAATAGAAAATATTGTGCAACACATAAAGTGGTTCGAAATGCGAGTGGATGAGTAATGTTGACCTCAGGATAATGTCAACTGAAGTTGAACATGAAGAAAGGAAGTAAACATGGTTTGTGGTCAGTGAAGATGAAGTTTGAGAGCAGAGATAATATGAGGTGTAAATTGCGAGAAAATTAATATGAAGTGAATACCAAACCTTTACAATTGTATATTGAAGGAGAGAGAAGATTGTGAGTGCAAGGAGACAGGAAACATACATTATTAGTATTGATGAGATAGACGGAAACAGAGTTGGTTGTAAATGATTCGAAATATGACACCAGATATAAATGCTCGGTAGCTCAGACATCAGTGATAGAAGTCAGAGGGTGAAATATGTGACTTAGAAACTAGGCTAGTTGAGAGAGATACATTTGAGTCAGTGCCAGGAATTTTAAGAGCTCAGTTTTGTGTCCAGACTTAGTGAAGTTAGAAAATGATGAAGTTAAGAAGAGATCCAGATTTTTTATAAGTTATAGAAGTATCTCCAGGAAAATATTCAGCTAGAGCCAGAGAAAAAATATAAGGATATATGCAATCTTGTATGAAAGGAAACCTTACCAATGGGTAATGATAAATGTGAGGTTAATAATATAGCAGAGAATATAAGGAAGAGAAATTGAAGCATATTGTGAAACTATTAATTATATTTATCATGAGTAGATTGATGAAAGCCAAAATTTTAAAGAAATTAGTGCCACCATACAGTTACAGTCCATGCATAAGCCCAGAAAAAAAAATAAGGATGGCAGAATGAGGGTATGCATTGATTTTTGAAAATTAAATCAGCATGTACAGAGTGATCAATATCATATTCATAACTTGGAAAAAGGAATAATTTTTTTTCATGTCAGATTAAAGCAAGGCTACCAAGAAACTCAGTTAAGTAAAGAGAGTTAACCACTTACAATCATATATAGGAAGGGCAAATTAGTAAAGAAAATTTGTGAGGAATTATGTTGATATAGGAGCCCCTATATAAAGTTAACTGCAAAAAAAATGTGTAGATGAAGGGAAAAATAATACAGTAAAAGGATGATGTGAATAAGGTAAGACAATTTTTTTGTAGAAAGTTACATAAAGCTGAACTGAATTGTAGCAAAATTGAGAGAGAAGCTCTTGCATAATTATGGATTTCAGATAAATAGAGATTTGTGCCTAGGATATCAAATTTTGATTCTGACATATAACTGCCTATTGGTCTGTTTATTACTAATTAAAATGCAAATTAGTATAAGTAGTTATTGATATCAATGTGGATTATATTCCTGGAAATGTTAATAAGGGGGCTAACCGTTATATAGATTGAGGGAACAAGAGATATATGATGGTTATATCAGAAAAAGGAGTGAAACATATGGTGGATTGGAATTGAAGGATATTGGATATAATTATGAAGTGGGTGAAATATTCAATGGATATTGAAAATATGAAGTGGGTAAGATATTGAGTGGATATTGAATACATATAGTGGGTGAGATATTGAATATATGGAATTGGGGAGCTATTGGAAAATATGGAATATATGAAGTGGTGAGATATTGAAGGAAAGTTGTGAAATATATGAAGTTTTGAGATATTGAAGGAATATTTGTGAGATATTGTATTATATTGTGTGAAATATTGAAAGATATTGTGAAACATTGAAGATATATTGTGAGATATTGACGGAATATTGTGAGATATTGTAGGGATATGGGATATATGAAGATGAGAAATATTGAATGGATATTGAGTATTACATGTTGGTGAAAAGGATACCTTGCAAGGATATTTGAATCAGATAGAGATGAAGAGAAAGTTAAGTAAGCACAATATAAAAATAAAAATATGTATAAAAGATTGAAAATAGCAAATCTGTCTTTAGAAGGTAATATATTGTAAAGAGTAACAAGTAATGTATATGGAGAATAAACGCGTCAGATATTGATTCCGGAATCATATGTAACAGCTGCAATGCACCTGAGACGCTCCTTGCCACTGCAGGGCTTGGGGGTGTACAAGTTACCTTAAACAGGTGTCATAAAATGGCTTATTGGTCAGAAATGAAAAGGATATTGAAGAATTATTGCCAATATTGTCTTGTGTACTCGTCTCATAGGAGTTGGGGGACGCCTCAGCACCACTGAAACAATATTCAGAGGTAGAAAGACCATTCCAGCACAAATATATAGATGTCATTGGAGCAATGGGAAAATCAGATAACAGATATATACATTGTTTTGTTGTTATGGATGTGCTTACTTGATATTTAGTGAAAAAAACACTTAGGAGTAGGACAGCTGTGGAAATTGCAAAGACATTTTGATTGTGTGATAGGAACATATAGAGTATTTGGTATACATTAGCTACAGATAAAGGAAGAAAAAGGTTGATATAATATTGAGGATTTTAAACAGGAAATGGCAGTAAAGGTTAATAGAGTGTAGGCAAGAGATAACAAATATTTAAAAGAAACTGAAGGTATGGCAGAAAAGGCTCAATCTAAAAGAATTTAAATAAAGAAAATTAAAATTGGTGATACAGTTATGTCCACAGAGCAGTGACAGCCCAGACCCACTGTACGTTGAAACAAAAAGTTACAGAGAGAGAGTGATATAAGGTTAGAATTAGAAGTACTAGAACTAGGAATACAAAAAACATTACAAACTGATAGAAAGACAAATTTAATTAGGAGGCAATTATATACCACAGATGAATCAAAGTGTCAAAGGGCATATCTTCTACATAAGGCAGGTGAGCCAGGAGAATATAAGGTAACAGTGAAATAGTAAATCTCTTTCCATATTTTTGGCAGAAGATACAAATGGGAGGACAGACACAGATGAAGATGATATATTACTATCAGATGAAGGTAATGATATTGGTAAGATAGTGAAAATATTACAGAGAGAGTATAGAAAAAATCTAAAGGAGAATACAGTGATTCAGACCGATTTAGTTATGGTCAAGAAAAATGTTCCAAGTATTAAATTGATATTGATACATATGCCTCTAGAATATAATAAGAATAAGTGGTATGATAAGATATTCTTGCAGACTTTAAGACTATGTTTGGGGATCATTCAAAAATTCAATTTTACCCCACTTATTATCTCGTTGTAAAGAGACAAGGTCATTTCGTGTGATTTTTTACTGAGACTGGATGACATTTATGAATCTATAAGTAAGGCCAAAAAATTAACTCAAAGTATACTAGATGAGTTCAATGAAATGAAAAGACCAGATTACATTTTACTATATTCGATAGCCCAACATGTTATGTTATTTCAAGAAAAGTTAAAAGAAAATTGGCATGATAATATACAAGATTTTATACTGAATAATTAAGCAATAAAGGTTATAATTATACTTTACAAGGAAAAACTAAGAATTTCATTAATTTTGAGGAGATTCGGGCTAACACTCCTGTTGGAGCGATATATGAGCTCAGATTGATTCATCCACAAATGTTGCATTTAGAGTATACCTTAAGTAAAGAAGAAAGAAAAATTCTCAATGTTCACTCTAAGGTTATTAATGTTATTTTCAAGGAATTAACCAATGTCCAACAAGTGCTATAGAAACTGGAGACTGTTACCCATATCTCTCAAACATTTATGCATGTAATGAAGTCAGATATTGAACAGAATCAGTACTCAGTTATATCATTAAAAATATTATAGTATGTACAGTTCGCTTTGACATCCATTGCAACTGATCATATTAATTTTACAATAGAATAACAAGAATTTATGGAAACAAACTTTTCTCCAGATATTATTACAAATGCCTCTGTATTAAAAATTTTAGATGAGATATTAGCTAAATATGAATTACTATTTCCTCCAAAACCAGAATTTTGGGATTACACAGAACTTCTTTAGAGTGATCCATAAGACTGCATTACACAATTTAAGCTCCCACTTACTCGTTCCTTTATGAGGGATTTCAGTTGACACCTTTTGATGTCTTCAGAATTACTCCCTTCCATTTCCTTTTTCTAAAGTAGATGTTTTTCTAGTGAATAACCTCTCAAAGAAATATTGGATGATAAATAAGGCAAGAACAAATTATTCTTGTCCAATGGTTTTCATGATTGTAATATGTGTTATAGTTATTGATATATATATATATATATATATATATATATATATATATATATATATATATATATATATATATATATATATATATATATATATATATATATATATCTATATATATATATATATATATATATATATATATATATATATATATATATATATATATATATATATATATATGATAAAGGTACTTGATTAACAATTACTGAGACTTGTCAAAACTCCTGCATTCCTACAACTACACATGTTAATGGTACTGGACTTATGAAAGTAAATCAAGGATGTTGTGTATATAGTAAAATATTCTCTCTTCTGACTTCTTCCACATATATGAATGAAGCACCACTGATTATAATGCCTTATCCATTTTCCACTCCAATTGCCTTCTCCTCATGGGAGCACTCTGTAATTGTGAATTCGACTAACATCAGTCTTCCCGACAGTTTTGGTCTGGAGCCCTGGTCGGTGCCCCAGTATATTGACCATATACAGCTGTTACAGAAGCAGTCTATTCCAAAGGAATGCACCTACCAAGAGTGGAAAAATTGGTTGTGGATCTTGCTGCCAGTCGGGGTCATTGCCGTAGGCCCGATAGCATACTACATACACCATACCTGTGCTGTCCTAGGCTTAGCAAGGTCTGTGCCTGCACAGATCACAGTTAACCCCCACATTGGAAAAAAGGAAATTGGCGCAGCGTACCCCTCGTGCCCCCATCATTAGCTGTAGCGCGGGACGCGCTACTGAGGATGGGGGTATGTGGTATCCTGGCACGGATAAAAGAAGAGAGAAGAAACAAGAAAATTAGAAGAAATGAGAGAAAAATAAATAAGAGAAGAAGTAATATAATAACAGTACCAGAGTAGGTAGGAGGTGAAAACTTGACAAGGATTGATGGGAAGGTCCCCTAAGTGTCACCGTTTTGTGATAGGGCACTGCAGGCATGACCCAGAGGTAAACACAGAGAGTCAGGGGAACTGAGATGTTTGGTCCTGGGAAACCGGAAGGAGCGGTAAACCTCAGGAGAGGGGACATTTATAAGCCTAACTTTGAGAGATGCATTGTCTTAACTTCGCCCCCATACTGCAGTGGGTGTGTCTACTTTTAAATATTGACCAGTGCCATGATACCCAGGCTGGGTATTTTGCGTTTGGCCACGCCTGTGGGCGTGACTTTTGTAAGAGATGTAATTACTGCATGTTGGAGTATGTGAAATGTATAGAATATTCGACCTTAGTTATAAGGATAGTTTTTCTGAGGAAAATATGTGACAACTGAAATATAAAATGAGATGTAACGGAGAAAAGAACGTCTTTTAGAAACAGCTTGTTGAGAGTTCAAGAGAGAGAGAGAGAGAGAGAGAGAGAGAGAGAGAGAGAGAGAGAGAGAGAGAGAGAGAGAGAGAGAGAGAGAGAAGCTGAGGAGGTCGTAGCTTCCCTGACCAGAGGAGGGTCAGGGACGACATGGAGACACATAAACTTGTATCAGTAAGTGGAGTTTCGAATGTTGGTAATGCAGTCTAATTCATTTATTGTGTTTATGAAATGTAAGGAGGAAAATGGTGGTTAGGATATTATATTATTAGGATGTTCAGAGTTAATGTGTTGTTTTTGATTTTATATGTGTGGTATGAGTTTTGCTGTGACATTAACATTGAATTATTTTGAGTTGAATATTGAAGAGAGATTGATGAGAAACATTAATAATATCGTGTGTTACGTATATTGGCGTGAGATGTATTTCGACATTGATAGATATATTTGAGATATGAGATATATTTGACATTGATATTGAATTATATGGAGTTGAATTTTGATGAGAGATTTGGTGAGAAAGTTTGATAATATTGTGTGTGAAGTATATTGAGTTGAATTGTGAGGAAAGACTTGAAGAGAACTTCGGGGATATTGTGCATTATGTGTATTGGAAGTCATCAGCTAGTTGCTGGAGTAAGGCTTAGGTTAATAACTTGTGTACTTAGCTATTAAGTCAATTAAATGAGAAAATGTTAGCAGTGTATATTATCATACCTCGTGGTTAATGATATTGAGTGATAGTCTTATACAACTATGCAATTGCAACGTGCATGCAAGAAATTGCAGGGCACGACATACCTTTTGAGGGGTGAGTGATAGAGGACTTCCGCGGTCACGTCTTGAAGGGGGGTGCTGAAAGGGGGAATGTATTTTTTTTTTTTTTTTTACCTACGCGACCGATCGCACATCCTCCAGGAAACTTGATACTTTGTCCACTATTAGGTCATTTTTGCTCATGTCACAAGATCCTCGTGACGTGATTAAACAACTCCCCCCCCCCTCCCCCAAGCTTACCTTTTGAGGGGTGAGCGATGGAGGATTTCCGCGGTCACGTTTTGCCCCTAGCAAGAATGAAACGGAAACGAAGGAGGGAGGTGAATGGGGGAAGGTATTTTTTTACCCATGCGACCGACCGCCCATCCTTCAGGAAACTTGATACTTTGTCCACTGCCAGGTAGACCTGGTAACTGTTAATTGTTTGTTTAATGATTATTTCCTTTACTTACGTAAAAAGAACCACATGACTTGATTAATTTCCTCCCCAACTTACCTTTCGTACCACCAAAAGAAAATTATGGTAAATCTACCACCAGATATAGGAGGATGGGGAGGGGGTGGGGGGTAGAAGGTACGCACGTGCCCACAGAGCCTTGGTAGGCCTGGCAAGTTGATACTTGCTTTATGATTATTTACCTTTTAATTATGTCACAAGACCACTGGTGGATGGCTACATGCCTGAGGTGTGAATGGGAATAATGCGGAAGTGGGGGAAGGTACCTTTAAAGTTCCACTTCCCTGACGGGTCACCAGATAGGTCTATAAAACTAGATCAGGCATTTTGAAATACAAATACTGGTTAGTATTTTGTGAAATATTATGTTCCTACAGTGAGGTGTTGTACACAGTTATATGTATCTTTAATTTTTTTAACTTGAAGTTAAAAGCTGATTAACCTGAAAAATCCTACTTCAAAAAGATAAAAAGCACTGTCAACTCTCACATGACTTTGATATATATTCTGAGAAGCTTCATATTCCACTTTTTTTTTTTTTTTTTTTTCTGTAATAGCGTGTTACCATTCACGACGGTGTCCAAAGTGTCTTGGAAAATTGAGCGAAAAGTTTCATTATTGTATTCAGTGTCATAATTGTGGAAAATATGATAATATTAACAGTCAGCAGTTCCACCGACGAGTATGTTTTCAAGGTAAGTTGAATTTTTAAAAGTAATGGTAATAATGATGATCATATTAATAATAGTGATAATAATAATAATAATAATAATAATAATAATAATAATAATTATTATTATTATTATTATTATTATTATTATTATTATTATTATTATCATCATCATCATCATCATCATCATTATTATTATCATTATTATTATTATTATTATCATTATTGTTATTGTTACAGATGGTGCAGGTGGTTCTACATATATGCAGTCCTTTTATGCAGAGGCAAATAGATAATGATCTGTCTTCTCACGCATCAACTAGTCAAGCTTCTACAAGCAATAAGTGGATTTATTTTAGATAGTACTAAATCCATGGACATTCTAATATCTAGGAATGCTGTTCCCCTTGTTGTTCGGGCTATGTAAAGTATCCTACAGGGAAAAACAAAACAAAACCGATATTTAATCCTCTCCCAGTGATAAGCAAAAAAAAAAAAAAAAAAAAACGCTGAAATTTTGCAATGCCTGGCAGCATATAGGTTGTATAAACACAAGATAACTAAGAACATGCAAAGACATGTATATACCTGGGCAAAATGCAGAAATGTTATCATGATACCTGAAACTAAAATATCTTCTTGGGAGAATTTAGATACATTGGAAAGGAAAAACAACATTTCCATATTTGTGTATTGCTTGTGCAAAAATTAATCGAGATATGATTTAACAATATCTAGAATAGGTAATAGTAAATACCATGAAAAGGTGTCCTTATTGATTTTAAACAAAACAAGGAGGAGGCAGTAGACACCTGCCGAAACGATAATTGCTCCCTGAAGCTGAATCCTTCGCTCAAACCATTGCTAATAACTCTACCTTGGACGATTCCGGGCTTGTTCCTCTTTCTCCTCCCCCCTCTGACTACTTCATGCTACCTGTTAAAATCCTTCGAAATGATGTTTCCCATGCCCTCGCTGGCCTAAACCCTCGGAAAGGTTATGGGGTCCGTCTTATTGTTCTCCGACAATATGCCTCCAAGTTTGCCTAGTCAAACTCTTTCAACTCTGTCCATCTATATATACATTTCCTTCTTAATGGAAGTTTGCCTACATACAGCCTGTTCCTAAAAAGGGTGACCGTTCTAATCCTTCAAACTACCGTCCTATTGCTTTAATCTCCTGCTTATCTAAAGTTTTTAAATCTACTCTCAACACAAAGATTCCTAAACACCTATAACTTCACAATCTTCTATCTGACCGCCAGTATGGCTTCCGTCAAGGCCACTCTACTGGTGATCTGGCTTCTTTTAGGGATTTTGGTGAAACTTTTGCTGTAGCCCTAGACATATCAAAAGCTTTTGATAGAATCTGGCACAAAGCTTTAATTTCCAAACTACCCTCCTTTGGCTTCTATCCTTCTCTCTACAACTTTATCTCAAGTTTCTTTTCTGATCGGTCCATTGCTGCTGTGGTAGACGGTCACTGTTCTTCCCCCTAAATCTATCAACAGTGGTGTTCCTCAAGGGTCTGTCCTATCACCCACTCTCTTCTTATTATTCATCAATGATCTTCTAAACCAAACTTCTTGCCCTATCCACTCCTATGCTGATGATACCACCTTGCACTTTTCCACGTCTTTCCATAGACGGCCAACCCTTTAGGAAGTACACAGCTCACGCAGGGAAGCCTCAGAACGCCTAACTTCTGATCTCTCTAAAATTTCTGATTGGGGCAAACCAAACCTAGTGTTGTCCAATGCCTCAAAAACTCAATTCCTCCACCTCTCAATTCAACACAACCTTCCAAATAACTATCCCCTCTTCTTCAATGACATTCAACTGTCCCCTTCTCCTACACTAAACATTCTAGGTCTATCCTTTACTTGTACTGGAAACTTCACATCTCTCTAGCTAAAACAGTTTCCATGAAGTTAGGTGTTATGAGCCGTCTCCGCCAGTTTTACTCACCTCCCCAACTGCTAACTCTATACAGGGGCCTCATCCTCCCATATATGGAGTATGCTTCACATGTTTGGGGAGCCTCCACTCATACATCTCTTTTGAACAGGGTGGAATTAAAAGCTTTTCGTCTTATCAACTCCTCTGACTGACTATTTTCAGCCCCTTTCTCATCGCCGCAATGTTGCCTCTCTTGCTCTCTTTTACTGCTATTTTCATGCTAACTGCTCTTCTGATCTCGCTAACTGCGTGCCTCCTCTGCTCCCGCGGCCTCGCTGCACAAGACTTGCTACTTCCTCTCACCCCTATTCTGTCCACCTCTCTAATGGAAGAGTTAACCAGTATTATCAGGCCTTCACCCCTTTCTATGGTAAAATCTGGAACGGTCTCCCTGCTTCTGTATTTCCACCTGCCTATGACTTGAACTGTTTCAAGAGAGAGGTATCATGATACTTATCTCATTCTTTTGGCTACTGAATCTGGACTTTCCAGGCACTACAGTGGGCTTTTTTGTTTTATTTTTGTTGCCCTTGGCGGCCTCCCTTCTACATAAAAACAAAAAAACAAAAAAACTGTGTTCTAATTCGGAATCTGAAAGTATTTTGCGAATGTTTCACGAGAAAAAACATTCCATGACTAATAATTTGTGTAACATTTGTTTTATAGAATTTGGAAATAATTCTAATAAACTTGCTCACTCAAATTTCTGCACATCATTACAAAAGGCTCCTCCTCCCCCAGGATCAAAATTAATTTTTCTTGTTTTGCAAAGACATATTCCACAGACATGATTTTTTTTTTTTTTTTTGTGTGTGTGTTTACTAGTTCATGGGGATACAGGATCTCATATATTGAATAAGCACTATCCCATTGCTTATATCTTTATAATTATGGATAGGGATGATAAATTTCCTGATCATTATACTTACGTTAGAGAAGATGCTGCAATACATTTTATACATAAAATCACCTTGTCCTACGAAATTTTAAAAGCAGTTTTACCAAGCTATTCTATAGATATGTCAGACAAAGATAAACAAAAAAATAAGAATCAGGACGTGTGTGAACTCTGTAAATGCCCTTTTAAAACAGATAATGACAAAATTATACATCATGATCATCACTTACGTTATAACAACTAAATAGGAGCTTATTGTACTTGATGTAACTTACAGATCAGAGACAAATCAAGAAGATTAGTTCTTGTAGCTCATAATGTTAGTTATGATTTAAGTTTAATTCTTAAGGAAATTAAACAAGATCTTCCTATTGATGTATTGTGTAAGCATATTCTGATGTTTTAAGGTTGATATAGGACAACTCCGATTTATTGACAGTCTAGAATTTACGAATGGAAGTTTGGCTAACATAGCAAGAGTTCATATTCAGTAAGGAAATTCTCGGAAGTCCACTAATACTATATTTGGTAGTTTGGATAATCAAACAAAGAAAAATCTTAATTGCGGAAAACAAGTTTTTCCATGTGAATACATAAATTCTTTACAAAAGCTAGAGGAAAATGCCTACCTCCTCGCGAAGCATTTAACAATGAATTAAAAGGGTCACATATTACTAATTAAGATTATTTATATACTCTTGAAGTTTGGAAAATTTTCAAATGTGAAAATATCAAAGATTACCTTTGCCTTTATCTAAAAAAAAAATTATAGTGGTTTACTTGCTGACACATTCACAAGATGGAGAAGAACAGTGCAAAGACAGTATGAACTAGACATTGCCAATTGTTTCTCTGCCATCTTTTTGCTATGATAGTCTTCCAAGGCTGAAATAGAGCTCATGTCAGATACATCTTTAATCAATTTGATTCAGAGAAATAACAAAGATATCAATCCTGCTTTTGATGCCAAAAAGACAAATCGAACTATATTTTGTACCTAGATTTCAACAGTCTGTATGCATCTGTAATGTGTGACCCTTTACCTATAAGCTACATAAGTAAGCTTTGTGAAGCAGAAATGAATGAATTAGTTTTCCAGGGTTTAATGTCACTTCATACAGATGATGATGTAGGCTACTCGATATTATGCGACACTAAAAATCTAACAGCTGAGGTGGCATACCTGACATGATTTCCCACTTGGGATGGAACATCAGAAAATCAGTGTTGATGATTTATCACCTTACTCAAAAGCGGTACTAAAAAGGGAGGGAAAAAAGTACCCACGCACCACAACAAAACTGGGAGCTTCTGATCTGATTGCACTTCCTTTCCTACAGATCTTTCTAAAGCATGGGCTAGAAATTGATAAAGTACTTGCCATATTCAGATCTAAACAAGAACCATTTTTGAAAGTTTTTTTGTAAAGAAACGTTGAATGACGCAAAAAAGCAACAACAAAAAACAAGAAAGCTATGTATAAATTGTGTTCAACTTAGTAAATTTTTGTTTAATCCAGAAAATTATGTTACAGTTACTAAAGTATGCCATGACCAAAAGCAGTTTTTTGAGATGTATCAGGAGCCCATACTTTAAAAGGCACTCCACAACGGACCGAGTGCCGGAGCTGTCCTACTCCGGTACCAGCTTCAAGTCGAAGTAGCCTCCTGCGGCTTGGCCCTCCATACTGCCTAGATAGCTTGAGGCAGTGATGGAAACACCTCACAAAAGTCTTCTCTTTATTGAGAGAGAAAGTGCAGGAATAAGCTTGTGTCGGCTGCAGGTACAATGTGGGGAGTGGCGGTGACTAAGCCAGTGCTCGTCCAGTCTCGCTCTGCCCTCCCCGCTCGTCACCACATGCCTTCACTGTTTCGTAGGCTGATGACATGGCAGCTCCATTCATTCCAGCTGAAGCTTCTATCAGAAAACAAAACAACCCGAATCCCCAACAATACACGAAACACCCAATTAATAAATAGTCATTACATTACAAATGGAAATAGACACTGACGCTGCATCTACTATAATAAAAACGCAGCTGTTCAGGGAAATACAATGTAACACGAGGTGTCCTCTTGATAAAAAACAATTTGCCTGTTCTTCGTACCTACTCGGGGGATGTAATTCATCCCCTGGGTCGGGCCATGCTAGATGTTGTCTACGGAGGACAAACTCATAAGCTTTTTGCCTTGGTGGTGCCGAGCACGGGACCGTGTTTGCTTGGCAGGGATTGGCTTCAGCATATACGAATTGACTAAACCGAAATGAAATTCCTCCAAACAGAGGATTATGTGAAATTGTTTCCAGATTTGTTCAAACCTGGGTTAGGGACGCTGAAGAATTATGAAGCAAAGTTATGGATCGCCCTGAGGTACAGCCAAAGTTCTTCAAACCCCGCCCTGTTCCACACGCTCTATGCTCGAAGGTGGAAGAAGAGTTGGATCGTTTGCAGAGGGAAGGCGTCATCAGACCGGTGGGGTACTCTGACTGGGGTGCTCCGATCGTACCTGTTCTGAAGCCCAACGGTGAGGTGAGGATATGTGGGGATTACAAGTTAACTGTTAATCTTCCTTCAAAGGTGAACAAGTACCCTCTACCAAATATTGACTATCTATACAATAAGTTGTCTGGGGGGATATACTGTTCTAAGTTGGATCTAAGTCATGCATACCAGCAGTTGTGTCTAGAAGAAGCTTCACAATTGTTAACTACCATTAATACAAGCAAGGGATTATTCTCCTATACAAGACTGTGTTACGGGATAGCTTCATCTCCAGGAATCTTTCAAAAGGTTATGGATCAATTGCTTCAAGGTATTTCTATGGTAACAGTATATTTGGACATAGCTATGAAGAAGCTTATGGGAACTTTTTACGGGTGTTTCACAAACACCAGAATTGGGGACTCCGCCTAAGACGAGAAAAGTGCAGCTTCATGATGAAATCCTGCATTTACCTGGGGCACAGGTGTCCACCATACAGAGGAGAAAATTGCTGCCATCATTAACGCTCCTATTCTGAAGACTGTTTCGGAATTACGGAGCTATCTTGGACTTGTCAATTACTATCACAAGTTTCTTGGGAACTTGAGCACAATTTTGGCTCCTCTATATGAGTTATTACGTAAAGACGTAAAGTGGAGAAGGGGTAAAGATCAAGAGAAGGCTTTCAAAGAGTCCAAGCGATTATTGCAAGAATCTCAAACGCTTGTGCATTATAACCCTAAGATTCCTTTATTCCTCAGTTGTGATGCATCGCCTTACGGAGTGGGGGCGGTACTGTCACACTGTCAGAACCAGGACAAAACAGGCCGATAGCCTTCGCATCAAGGACCCTCTCAGCAGCAAAGAGAAACTATGCATACATCAAGAGAGAAGGTTTGGCAATCATGTTTGATCTGCAAAGGTTTCACAAATACCTTTATGGAAGAAATTTCACCATTCTCACTGATCATAAGCCTCTCTTGCGTTTACTGAGCGAAAATAAATTGATATCGCCAATGTCAAGCGCACGACTTCAGCGCTGGGCACTTAAACTATCAAACTATGAGTACCACCTACAATACAAACCCGGCAGTAAGATTGCCAATGCTGACTGTTTAAGCAGATTGCCCCTACGTGACGAGACCGTGAGAGACTACGTTCCGGAGGAGGTGGTGCTCTCGATGACTTTACTTGAGGACACGCCAGTTATGGCGGCCAGGATAGCTGCATGGACATCTAGGGATCCTGTATTAGCTGTAGTGAAGGAGTTTACGCTGCAGGGTTGGCCGGAGGACGTCGATTATGACTTCCAGACGTATCATCGACGCAAATTCTGAGCTCTCTGTGCATCATGGGTGCTTAGTGTGGGGATCCAGAGTGGTGATCCCTGCTCGAGGCCGAGAGTTTCTACTGTCGGAGTTGCACGAGGGGCACCCAGGGGTGAAGCGGATGAAAGCACTGGCAAGGAGTTATTTTTGGTGGCCAGGCTTAGATTCTGAAATAGAAGCTAAAGTAAAAGATTGTTTTTTCCAACAGCATGTTAATACCCCACCTCAAGCAACGGTGCACCTGTGGGAATGGCCTTGGTACAGGATTCACGTTGATTATGCTGGACCTTTCGAAGGCAAGATGATACTAGTGATGGTGGACGCGCACAGTAATTACATAGATGCTCATATTGTACACTCTAGCACCACTTCAGCAACCTTGGCAAAGTTTAGACAAACATTTGCGACACATGGCATTCCTAGGAGTATTGTGTCCGATAATACAAGTACATTTACTAGTCAAGAATTCCAGAGCTTCTGCAAACACAACGGAATTAAACACGTGTGCAGTAGTCCTTACCACCCTTCCACCAATGGATTAGCAGAGAGAGAGCTGTACAGACATTAAAGAATGGACTAAAGGTGGAGATTTGGAATCAAAATTATATACATACCTTGCTAGGTATCGACTAACACCTCACTCCACGACAGGTCAGACATCAGCTGAATTATTAATGAAAAGGAAGCCAAGATCAAGGCTGGACTTGGTGTATCCGTGGTTGGAAGGAGAAGTACTGAAAAAGCAAGCAGCAGCAGTAGCCGGTCGAGGGTCAGTAAGGCAATTAATTTTATGAAGGTGATACTGTGTGGGCAATGAATTTTTCAGGTTGCCCAAAATGGATGCCTGGCGTTCTCTAGCGACAGTTGGGTCTGTGTCCTTCATGGTGGGCTCGTTGACGGTCGACTGTGGAAAAGGCACACCGATCAGACGAGGACAGCATTCCTGCTCGGTAACAACGAGAAGCTGAGCTCCCGTGGCCGCCCTGTGATGCCAAGCGGAGTCCCTGACACCCAGGGGCTATGGTTCCTACGGGGGTGACTGAAGATTCTGGAAACACTGTAGTCCCTCCAAGCGAGCCTGCCAAACTCTTCCCTACGACAGCGACAGGGAGGGAAGCAGTGGCACCCGCCGCCACCACGACCAGCCACACTCCAAGCGGGCCTGCCAAAGGCTTCCCTACGACAGCAGCAGCAGCAGCAGCAGGGAGGGAAGCAGTGACACCTGCCGCCACCAAGACCAGCCACCCGCCAACAGAACCCAGTGCCAACCGCTCACCAGGTCGGATGTCGACAATACAAGCCAGAGGCGGTTCTGCAGCTTTGCAACCGGATGTAACAGGACCTGGAGTTATGGATAAGCCCCCGCTTCGTCGCTCGACAAGGATTAGAAAGGAACCCAATAGCTTAGGAATTTCATAAACAAAATAATGTATCATTGTTTGCTTAGTTTCTTTTTACAACGTGTATATTTTATGTGTTTGATCTAAAGGTGGAGGGATCTTATGTATTCTAAAAGAAGCTTCACTGATTTGTATTGGTTCAGTGTAATTTGTTTGTATTGGTTCATTGATTTGTATTGGTTCAGAAACTGTTTCCTACGAACCATTAATTAACATGATTTCTGAAAGTATGAACGGCAAAACAGCAGCCCGTAAAGGGAGCAACACACACTCGTTCTCTCTCTCTCTCTCTCTCTCTCTCTCTCTCTCTCTCTCTCTCTCTCTCTCTCTCTCTCTCTCTCTCTCTCTCTCTCTCTCTCTCTCCTGCACCCAGCGCCCCACTCACCACTACAGGTCCCTCCTATTGTTCTCCAAAACTGTGCCTCTGTGCTTGCACCTTGCCAAACTCTTTCAACTCTGTCTATCTACATCTACCTTTTCTTCCTGCTGGAAGTTTGCCTGTTCAGCCTGTTCCTAAAAGGGTGACTGTTCTAATCCTTCAAACTATAGTCCTATTGCTTTAATCTCCTGCTTATCTAAAGATTTTAATCTATTCTCAACAAGAAGATTCTTAAACATCTAACACTTCACTATCTTCTATCTGATCGCCAGTATGGCTTCCGTCAAGATAGCTCTACGGGTGATCTTCTTGCTTTCCTTACTGAGTCTTGGTCATCCTCTTTTAGAGATTTTGGTGAAACTTTTGCTGTAGCTCTAAACATATCAAAAGCTTTTGACAGAGTTTGGCACAAAGCTTTAATTTCCAAACCAACCTCCTACGGCTTCTATCCTTCTCTCTGCAACTTCATCTCATATTTCTTTTCTGATCGTTCTATTGCTGCTGTGGTAGACGGTCATTGTCATATCACCCACTCTCTTCCTATTATTCATCGATTATCTTGTGAACCAAACTTCTTTCCCTATCCACTCCTATGCTGATGATACCACCTTGCTGTTTTCTACGTCTTTTCATAGACGAACAACTCTTCAGGAAGTATACAGCTCACGCAAGGAAGCCTCAGAACGCCTAACTTCTGATCTCTTTAAAATTTCTGATTGGGGCAAAGCAAACCTAGTGTTGTTCAATGCCTCAAAAACTCAATTCCTCCACCTATCAACTCGACACAACCTTTCAAATAACTATCCCCTCTTCAATGACACCTAACTGTCCCCTTCTCCTACACTAAACATTCTTGGTCTATCATTTACTTGTAATCTAAACTGGAAACTTCACATCTAAACAGCTTCCCTGAAGTTGGGTGTTCTGAGCCGTCTCCGCTAGTTTTACTCACCTCCTCAACTGCTAACTCTGTACAGGGGCCTCATCCGCCCATAATATATGGAGTATGCTTCACATGTTTGGGGAAGCTCCACTCATACAGCTCTATTGATCAAGGTGGAATGAAAAGCTTTTCGTCTTATCAACTCCTCTCCTCTGACTGATTGTCTTCAGCATCTTTCTCATCGCCTCAATGTTGCCTCTCTTGCCCTCTTTTACCGCTATTTTCATGCTAACTGCTCTCCTGATCTCGCTAAATGCGTGCCTCCCCTGCTCCCGCGGCCTCGGTGCACAAGACTTGCCTCTTGTTCTCACCCCTATTCTGTCCGCCTCCCTAATGCAAGAGTAAATCAGTATTCTCAGTCTTTCATCCCTTTCTCTGGTGAACTCTGGAACTCTCTCCCTGCTTTTGTATTTCCACCTGCCTATGACCTGAACGTTTCAAGAGAGGTATCAAGACACTCATCCCATTCTTTTGGCTACTGAAACTGGACTCTCCAGGGACCGGAACTACAGTGGGCCTTTTTTTAAATTTTTGTTGCCCTTGGCCGACTCCCTTCTACATAATCATAAAAAAAAAATATATATATATATATATATATATATATATATATAT
>CM035198.1:4469593-4497952 GCA_020233015.1 Callinectes sapidus | reverse complement strand
TATATATATATATATATTGGTTGATGTGGCAGTGGGCAGAAACTGGAATACATTTGTTTTAGTGTGGTTAACTTTGTATTTGTGTGTTGTGGAATTATAGCTCTTATGTTAAGGTTGACATATTTCTGGATTTTCTCGGATATGTTGGGAATTCACATGTTAAAATCGGTGTCTGGGGTATTTCTGAATTTTTTTTCAAGGGTCTGGATTTTCATCTTTTATCACTAACTGTAAAACACACACACACACACACACACACACACACACACACACACACACACACACACACACACATATATAGTAATATGATATATATATATCTCTATATATAGTATATATCTATATATACTATATATATATATATATATATATATATATATATATATTATTTCCTTATTTATTTATTCATTTATTTATTTATTTATTTATCCATTTGTTTGTTTATTTATTTATTTGATATTGGCATATATTACAGTATCAAAAATAGTTATGGGTTTAGTGTATAGGGAGGTGAGGGAGGACGAAGAAGGTGGGAAATAGTGGCGAGGAGTGGGGTGAGGAAGTCGCCTCGCTCAGAGAGGTCAGCGGTCTTATGTAATGTGACAAAGATGACTGAAGTAGGAAAATCATAATTTTGGTGAGAAACAATATCTTTTGGAAGCTCTCTGTACCAAATTATATGGCATGTACGGATATACTGCGCAGCACTGCCAGCTGCTAAAGCGTCATTTTGGCCTCTAAATTCTACGCACTAGAGATCTAAACTTATTTGCACTTATGTATTTTTAAATTCTCCTGCATGTTTCTTTCGTATTTTTTCATGTTTGTAGTTATTCAGGGTGCAGTGTGATACTTTCCACGTGATAACGAACGGCAGTGGAGCGCATGGTCTAGTCTGTGATTGATCCGGGAGGTAGGGGGAATTGGGACATGGGGTTGAGGACGACAATATTTAATTTAACACGCCCAGTCTTGCCGTTTTCGGTCGTGATAATACCCTCCCTTCCCAGGGACTAATATTTTGTTCCCCTTAATTTATGTACAATATGCATGCACTATAAAAGACAAAAGGGAGACAAGAGTGCAGAAACGCACTATGAGGACAGTCTGATGTGAAAACACCTTCCTATATATTATATATTCATATATATATATATATATATATATATATATATATATATATATATATATATATATATATATATATATATATATATATATTTATTTATTTATTTATTTATTTATTTAAAGTACATAGTTACCAAAATATAAAAGTAAGTTTTTCTCAAAAAAAAATTTCAAGCTTTTAAAGTGGTAAAGCTACACTACTATTGTTCCGATTCTAATATTCTGAATCTGAAACAATCCACGATTTTTTGTGATAGTTCTTATGAAAAAAAATGCAATGTTTACATTTATTCTGTGACCTTATTATTTGTGATACAAAATATAAGAATACTAACAATAAGTCACTTTTTTCCTTATGCTGTCTATTAGCTCTCATTTAAAAGAAGTTCTACTCCTTCGAATAATTTTCGAGGAGTAGCATTTTTTTTTTCTGCGTGTGTGTGTGCATACGTAAAAAAAATAATAAGGGAGTTAGATGAAAAAATTGGACATCCTTTTTTGATATATATATATATATATATATATATATATATATATATATATATAGTATATATATATATATATATCTATATATATATCTATATATATATTCTATATATATATATATATATATATATAAAGTACATAGTTACCAAAATATAAAAGTAAATTTTTCTCAAAGATAAAATTTCAAGCTTTCAAAGTGGTAAGGCTACACTACTATTGTTCCGATTCTATTATTCTGAATCTGAAACAATCCACGATTTTTTGTGGTAGTTCTTATGAGAAAAAATGCAATGTTTGCATTTATTCTGTGACCTTATTATTTGTGATACAAAATATCATTTAAAAGAAGTTCTACTCCTTCCCATGTCCCGGGGTAAGGGACTATTCCACCACAGGCTCAAAGGCCAAGGAGACGGGAGATGAGCGCCAGCAGCTACGCGCTGATACAGCGTAAGCCCCCCATTTACTACTCCTTCGAATGTGTGTACATATGTAAAAAAAATAATAAAAATAAAAATAAATAAATAAAATAATAGTAAATAAATTTATCTAATAAGTAATACATGTTTTTTTTATTTTTATTTATTTTATTTTATCATAAGTACATCTCAATATACTACATAAGCTGTAAAAGAATCTTTATGCTAGACGAAATGGTATGGCCACAATAAATCAAAATGTTCTAGGACGATCGTAAGAATTATCCACATGTATAACAGGAGGTATTACCAGTTGATCAAGAGTAAAAGTCAGACAGACATAGATGCGGAGACGGAGAGTACAATACTATTGAACTCAATAATATTGTATCTAGTTCGCTTGTGCAAGATGAAACCTCACAAGTTCTACCTAGTGCATCCTTCTCCACGGAGTTTTACCAATCTCTTGGCGACGACACTGCAGTACACGAATACTGCGAGGATCCCACACACGTGCCCAGAGAAACATTGGTGTCAGGAATTTAGCCTTACCAAAAATGTTCTCACTGATAGTGCCTGTGCCATCAATCATTTGGGATACCATTTAAAAAGAATGCTGAGGAATTTGACGGTAAGGTTTCCTGGAAAGGCTATAGAGAACAGTTAGATGTCTTGGCAGGTTAGAATTGATGGAATGACGACAATGAAGTCCAGTTAACAATCATTCTCAGGGATGGGGCATTGGAGGTTCTTGTGCAGCTTGATAACATGGTAAGAGCCAGCTACAACAGGCTAATACAAGTCTTGGAGCAGCGGTATGGAGGCAATATACCAGAATGAAGTCTTCAAAGATAGATTCCAAACATGCACCAAGAGGGTTGATGAGTCCCTGAAAGTGTTAGCTCAGTACCTGACGAACGTGGTATTTGAGGGTTACTCATGGGCCATCTTCCACATGATGACAATCCTGCTGCTTGACAATTTCATTGACGCTCTGGACAGCTCCCAACTAAAAATACTCATAGAAGAGGTTAAATCATCATTGATGGAGGAAACTCTGATCACTGTAAATGGTGGATGCCAGTTTGTTAAATTGCAGGGACAGCGCGAGCTCTGACTTTAAGGCACAAAAGAGCACAGTCCATGAGGTAGACAAATTCGAAAGAGCTTGTTGATACTGTTAGAACGTGGCACACCCAAAAGAAGATTCGTATAAGAGGAGGATGGAAGATGATACGATTAAAAAAGCCCAGAAAAGGACCAGAGTGCCAGAATTATGGGCATTAAGAAAGGAATGAGGCTCTCGTCAGAAAAAAAAAAAAACTGAAACATGGTTGGTGGCTAGGGTAAAAAAAAAAAAAAAAAAAAAAAAAAAAAAACTCTCTTTTACATGGCTCGAAGAAAAGACCGAGAAGAAGGCCACCATTACTAGCTGTTAGGAGGAAGGGAAGATCAGCGGAGTCCTTTTGCTTTATGTTATTGACCTCGGTTCTAATAGGACACTGGTACAGCCGTATGTGGTGTCATTAGCACCTCCTAGTAAGATCACAAAGACTGTGAGAAGTCAATCGACGCTGCAGAACTCTGAGGTGCAGTGGATGTGAAGTTCCAACTCAAGGAAAGGAGCTCCTCTCACTATACATGGTGGGCATGGAAAAACCTGCATCCTGGATATGGCTTATCTTGTATTCCACAGGTGTGAGCTGGATTTCCATGAGCAGTAGCTGACTGCAAAGGAAAGGAGGGTGCCGCCAAAAATGGTGGACAAGAGAGGACAGGCAGTGATGGCCAAGCGCATTACCGTCATGACCCCAAAGTTGACCTTGTGAAGTTAAGAGCGCGTGGGTGTAGTAGAGCATGGGAGTCGATGTTCGATGGAAGACAGAATCATAGTAAGCAAAACTTTGGTTAACACTGCAAGAGAAGAGGCCTGTCATCGTGACGAAATTTCTCCATCTTTCAAAAAAGTAGAAGTAGTCTTTGTGGGACAGTTTCAGAAAGTCAATTAGGAGCCATTAAGCAACCAAAGAATCTTCTGAAATCCTGGACCTTGGGAGAACGGACCTGGTAGAGCAGTGGATCGATACAGCGAGTCATCGCCCAGTGAAGCCAGCTCCTCGCAGGATTGCACGAACCCGTTGTCAGTAAATGGAAAAGGTGATAACAAGTTAAAGCAGCAAGGGGTAATTGAGCAGTCCAGCAGCCCCTGGGCTTTTGTTATCGTGCTGATGAGGAAAATATGGTTACCTCAGGTGTAGTGCAGACTACCAGGTCGTCAATGACATCATCATGAAGAATTAGTTTCCCCCTGTCACAGATCAGTGACACATTTGACATTGGTTGGTGCTAAATAGATACTGTCTGTTTCAGATGGAGGTTTGATATCTAGGTCACATCGTAAGTGAGGCTGTAGTATGCAATGATTCTGTAAAGGTTACCACAGCGAGGGATTAGCTGGAACCCATCAACTTGAAGGAGTTTTGGAGTTTCCTCAAGTTGTGCCCCCATCAGCTCTCCACTCTCAGACCCTTCTATGCTATTCATGCTGGATTGCAATGCCAGTTATGACGGAATGGGCTATTTATGAAATCGGCGGCCACCAGATGTCATTGGTCGGTTAAGAGATAGCTGAGCCAAGCAAGATATGAACTATTGCAATTTTCCTGTACTTAACCAAACAGCTGTGTGGCATCGTATCATTATGTACAAATAAAATACAAGTGAAGTAATATAATAGCATTACATTGGAAATCGTTTCCTGTGAATTATCTTGAAACCAGGGCCAGAATGTTTAACATCTGGCAATTCCATTTCACATTGTGCTTACGATTATGAATTAAACTAATAATAAACTAATATTAAACTAATATTGTGTTGTTCACCCGTTTAGCATAATCAGTGTGCACTATTCAGCTAGAAATGTACTCGTTTGGAGTGTATCAGTCTCTATTTTAACGAATATCAAAGTGAGGCAAATCTTGACACTTAAGATTCAGGAGACTGTCCCTAATCCAAGACCAGCAGCAAGGTGTGTTTACAAGTTGACATGTTTCAAGCTGGAGGGCGGAAGGACGCGGGAGGGCGCTGGGAACGCAGGACCACACGGGGTGCGTGGAGGGGGGATACTGAAACATGAAGTGATCGATGGTCTGTGGGAATGACAGCAGACAACGCCGTGATGAGGTCCTCCTCGGATGAAATCAAAACAATTGTAAGTCATATCTGATCTCAGATGACTGACGGTCTCGCTCGGTCGAGCTCGGATATCCGCTGTTGAACTATTCAGTATTATTAACATTAAATATCTCCCAAAAGAGAAGTTGACACTTAAAACCTATATTTATTTTCCATACTCCAATGTCAATCAAATATCTAGAGAGGCCTGGAAGTGCTGATATTGCATTTTTATTGTTTATAAACGCCAAAAAAGGTAAGATGAGAGTGCCAATTTGTCAACTTTGGCTTCACATCTCAGGAAAACACATTAAGGAGAGAAATGTATTCTCTTATGCTATATTTTTCTTGCGAAGCTTTTTCAATACCCAACTCGTGCATGAAGTTACTTTGACACGTAACTGCTTTTATAACCGTAGGTAAATCATGGTAAGGATGAAGCCATTTTTGGCTATTTTTGGTTATTGCTTAACTTGTAGAGCCATCTGGTGGCTGAGGTTCATGAATAGCCCTTGGTAGTGTGGTGTCCCAGAAGTATGCTGATGGCGAGTGTTGGATGTATACTGTACGATATATTTTCCCGGCGCCCCGCGCGCCCAGCTACCCAGTCATTGTCGGGAGTGGACAGCCCGGCTCAATAAAGGAAGAGCGTAGCCGCTGCGTATCACTTCCCTGCCAGCTATTTTACATCGCGCAGTGATAACCAGAACCTACACAGCTGTTCAAGATGCCACTGCCACGCCGGTCCCCTCGTTCGACGCCTACGGCCTCAACGCCAGCGGTGCCCCGCAGCCTCCAGCCGCTGCTACAACAGGCAAGGCAAACCATCTTCGACCAGCAACAGGCCATCACCTCACTGCAGGCCGACATGGCGGCCTTCAGTACTCGCGGCAACGCAGCACCCGCCACCCGGGTGCCCCCCTCGGCCGCCCCCGAGAAATGGGACCTGGAGATGACACCAGCTGCCTTCAAATCATGGAGACGGTCAATAGAGTGCTGGCTCCACTGCAAGTGGCCAAGACAGGCTGTTCACCATGTGCGGCTCCACTGCACACCAGCACTACAGCGCGCTGTGGACGCAAGATTCACCCTCGGTGAGTGGGGTGCCCTGACACAGAGTGCGGCGTTGGACGCCTTAGGTAAGCTAGTGCTTCGGTCCTTTAACAAGGCGGTGCAGTGGTCCGAGTTCTTCAGTGCGTGCCAAGGCCAGGACGAGAGTGTGGGTGATTATTTCATTCGGTGTGCCTAGAAAGTCACCGATTGCGAGTTTCAGTGCCCCCAGTGTAGTAACAACCTCTCGTGAGTACCTCCTGTTGAAAAAGTTAATAGTAGGATTGCGTGACACGACTCTGAGGCAGCAGGTATACCAGAGCTGCGACTCCATAACGAGTGTTGACGTGTTAAGGGCGTTGTGTTGCTCATACGAGGCGGCACGCCGAGACGCCATGGGCGGCTGTCCGTGGCGGGAAACCAATCTTGCGGCTGGCACCATGCAGGCCGAGGAGGAAGAGGACCAGCTGTGCGACGCCGCCGCCGCCGCCACAGCTGACAAAACGCAGCCCACGCGAGCCTGCTGGAATTGTGGTAGCACGCACGCCCCAGACAAGGCTTCCTGCTCCGCCAAGGAGGCCGTCTGCCTTGGATGCCGCAAGCGAGGACACTTCAAACGGTGCTGCAGGAGCTCGAAGCGCCCTAACGCCGGCAAGCCCACCAGCATTGTCTCAGGCTCCGTGACAGTAGCAAACAATCGCGTGAGCCGCCAACCCATCGTGGAGGTAACAGTGGCGCTCGGGGGGGTCAGGCACCGCACTGCAGCAGTCGCAGACACTGGAGCCCAGGTGTGTGTCGCCGGTACGGCTCTGCTCTCTAGCTTCCACATCAGACCTGAGCAGCTGCGGAGGCGCTCGGAGCTGCAGGATGTTGCAGATCTGCCAATACGATGCCTCTGGTCTCGTCGATGCAACATCTCCATGGGCGGCTTGGCAACAGACCAGGAAGTGTTCTTCGTACCCTCCGCCAAGTCATTATTTCTGTCACTGGAGGCGTGTAAGGAGCTGGGACTAGTACACGAAGATTTTCCCCACCACCAGCTAGTGGTGCAGGCGCTGGCGGCAGACGATGCGGCGGCGGAGCGCGCCCAGCCACCCGACAGGCCCTCGGCGGTGCCCTTCCCGCCACGCGAGGAGCACGTGCAGCGGCTGGAGGGGTGGCTTCTACAGCACTTTTCAGCCTCAACGTTCAATACCACCAGGACTCCGCTTCCTGTAATGGAGGGTGAGCCTCACCACATCCATCTAGCACCCGGCGCTGCGCCCTACGCCTGCCACACACTTGCGTCCATACCGAAACACTGGGAGGACGAGGTGAGGGCCCAGCTAGAGGAAGATGTCAGGCGTGGCGTCATCGAGCCTGTCCCAGCTGGGGAGCCCACGGAGTGGTGTGCCCGCATGGTGGTGGTGGCCAAGAAGTCCGGCCAGCCGCGGCGCACCGTGGATTACCAGCGCCTCAATGCTGCGTGCCGGAGGGAGACATATCACACCCCTGCGCCCTTCGACATGGTGTCCGGGGTCCCCAAGCACTCATTCAAGACAGTGGCGGACGCTTACTGGGGGTACCACCAGGTGGAGCTGGACGAGGCGAGTCGCCGCCTCACCACCTTCATCATTCCATGGGGAAGGTACAGATACCGCCGCACCCCCATGGGCCACTGCTCCGCTGGCGACGCATATACCAAGCGCTTCGATGACGCCATCCAGGGCATCGTGAGGAAGTACAAATGTGTTGACGATACCCTACTGTACGACAGCAGCATCGAGGAGGCCTTCTGGCACACCTACGAGTTCCTGGTGACCTGTGCGGCCAAGGGAATCACGTTGAAGCCAGAGAAGTTCAGGTTCGCTTGGAAGGAGGTCGACTTCGTGGGCTTCCGCCTCGGCTGGGACGAGTACAAGCCCACGGTCGAGCGCCTTGCTGCCATCAGGAACTTCACCATGCCAGACAAGCCCTCCATATCAGACATCAGGTCGTGGTACGGGTTTGTAAACCAGCTTGCCCCCCTTCCTCGCCACGGCTCCCATCATGAACGACTTCAGAGAGCTTTTAAAGAAGCCATGCGGGAAGGCCGTATATTGGGACGAGCAACTGCAGGAGAAGTTTCACCGGGCCCAGAACACCACGTGCCAACTTGCCAAGGATGGCTTAGCCTACTACGACAGAACACGTCCCACGGTGGCCATCAGGGACTGGAGTAGGGAGGGCGTCGGCTTCGTCATCCTGCAGCAGTACTGCCACTGCTCATCCGCCGTCGCCCCTTTCTGCTGCAGAACAGGGTGGCACCTGGCCCTGTGCGGCAGCCGCCACCTCACCCCTGCTGAGGCCGGGTATGCGGCGGTGGAGGGGGAAGCGCTGGCCGTGGTGTGGTGCCTCCAAAAAGCCAGACTGTTCCTGCTGGGGTGCCCGAACCTTACCATCGTCACCGACCACCGCCCCCTCACGAAGCTCCTGGGGGACAGGGCGCTAACAGAGATAACCAACCCACGGCTCTTCCGTCTGAAGGAGCGGACATTACAGTACCGCTTCCAGGTAAAATATCTGCCCGGGAAAAGGAACACCGCGGCGGATTTTCTGTACCCATCGCTCAGGAGCCCTCCGGCGGACACCGACGCGGACCTGGATGAGGACCTCGCCGAGGCAGTCGCAGCTGCCGTAAGCGCCGCAGCTGGACTCGAAGGGCACATTCTCGATGAGACGGTCGTAAGACAAGTCGCCGCTGACGACCCCGTATACCAGCTGCTGTTAGCTAAAGTGTCGGCTGCGGATTGGTCCCAACAGAAGTCACAGGAGATGGCCTGCTTGCGCCCCTTCTACAGCGTGAGAGACAGGCTGGCGGTCAATCAGGATCTGGTAACGTACACATACGACCTGGGATGTGTGCGCCTAGTGATTCCCGAGCCTTCAGGTCTTCAGGTAGCAGCGAACCTGCATGCTGGGCACCAGGGACTTGACTCCATGCTGCGGAGGGCAAGGCAGTGTGTGTATTGGCCGGGGATGGAAGGGGACCTGCAGCACTGCCGAGCGTCCTGTACGTCATGTGAAACGCACGCCCCATCGCAGCCCGCAGAAACGCTCATCATCACTTCACCCCCAAGAATACCCATTTCAGTCTACAGTAGCAGATATGTTTCAACACGAGGGGCACACCTACATGGCGTACGCCGACAGGCTCACTGGCTGGCTGGAGCTTGCCCACTTTCCACACGGCGCCACGTCACAGAGAATCAAGACCCATCTGAGACGCTACTTCGCACGTTGGGGCGCCCCAGAGCTGTCAACCGACGGAGGCACGAATCTTTCAAGTGAAGAAATGGTTGAATTCCTCCAGAACTGGGGTGTCAAGGCCCGCCTGTCGTCAGCACAATACCCCAGTCCAACGGGCGAGCCGAGGCAGCGGTCAAAACAGCAAAAAGAATCATCAAAACCAACGCGGGAGGCGGAGGGACCCTGGACATCGATAGAGCCTCCTTAGCTCTGCTCCAGTACTTGAACACACCGCTGCGAGGGATAAACAAGTCACCCGCCCAACTCACTGCAGGAAGACAACTACGAGACGGGTGCCCACGGCCCGCTGGCACCTCAGAATAGACCGACACTGGGGCAGAAAGCTTCGCGAGAGGGAGGTGCAGATTGGAGAGGACAGTGGCCAACAGCCCACCACGACAACTTCCACCGCTGGCCCCCGGCACTCGCGTCCGGGTTCAGAACAGGCTTCCAACGCGTGGGACAGCACAGGATTGGTGGTGGAAGCGCTCCCGCACAGGCAGTAAACCGTCAGGCTCGATGGGAGTGGCCGCATCAGTCTCAGGAACAGGAAACACCTGAGGCCCACGCTCGCAACACCCTCACCAGCGCCGCAGACCGAGACACACCCCGCAGCCGGGACCCCGCCCTCCACACCTGGCCCTTTGCCACCGCCACAGCATCGCCCGAGGAGGGAGCTGCATCATCCGAGGTGGCTCAAGACTATGTATAACCTTGTACCAGCGTGACACACACACACACACACACACACTTTTACAGGAGAATGTATATTAGTATTTTCTGTTTCTATTTTCATTTTTTGTATTTCCGTTCTCGTTTTTATCCCCCCTGTACATCCTGCTTTACATAACACATGTCAGATTAATGTGTAGGCAGGCACACATTTATCTTAGGGGGGGGGGGGGATGTTGGATGTATACTGTACGATATGTTTTCCCGGCGCCCCGCGCGCCCAGCTACCCAGTCATTGTCGGGAGTGGACAGCCCGGCTCAATAAAGGAAGGATGTAGCCACTGCGTATCACTTCCCTGCCAGCTATCTTACAGTGAGTGAGTCGTTGCATGCTCCATTAACCTTTAAAATGAAGGGTACGTCTCTAAACGTGTCGTCTGAATTTTTTTCATGTGGCGACAAACTGGCGTCTATCGGGCACCGCCAGCATGAGCCACGCCTACTTTCGTAATAACTCGCATTGTAAATGTTGAAATGGGATGATGTGTTTAGCGCGATCGTGTTTTTTTTTTTTTTTTCACCTAGGCTACTCACATTCAGCCTAAAATACACTCCCGAATGTGTGTGTGTGTGTGTGTGTGTGTGTGTGTTATTAATGATGATAATAGTAATAATAATAATAATAATAATAATAATAATAATAATAATAATAATCACCCAATGGAGAGAGAGAGAGAGAGAGAGAGAGAGAGAGAGAGAGAGAGAGAGAGAGAGAGAGAGAGAGAGAGAGAGAGAGAAAGCAAAAGGAAACACGAAATTCGTGCTGGTATTTGTAAAGGATAGGCTAACATTTTTTTATTCATCTCTCTCTCTCTCTCTCTCTCTCTCTCTCTCTCTCTCTCTGAGAAATATTCCTGTATATAAAATATTTGTGGAGGCGTTGTTACTATGATGATTATTGGTGTCTATTACACGTTGCTGACAGTGGGTTTACCTTATTTCTGTCACGTTCTTCCTTAACCCTATTGTAATTATACAATTTATCACGATGTATGTACTGCATTCCTAGACGAATAACCGAATACAGTCACGTACGTAACATCTGCAATTTTAAAACATTTTATACAAATGGAGCCTATCACTGTTCTCACCATAGCAACGGCTGTGACGAATTGCCAGTTGCTCTTTTCTGCCAGATTTTATATTTATTTGATCCAGTTTTTTTTTTTTTTTTTTTTTAATATTCTAGCATATATCTACATGTAAGTCTATATTTTCTATGTGTATTAAGTAGATAAGCTATATTTTTGTAAGGCTGGGATTTGTTTAACTTTTCTATTAATGGAAATAGAAAAAAAAATGCATAGGTTTACATGCTTTCAAAAATAATATGGCAGTGTGAAGGTTAAGAAGAACTACTTTGTGAACCGGAAACAATTAGTAGCAGTAGTTACGAATGTTGACTTTTCCCATCCTTACTGATACGAGTTAAGCTATAACCTTGTAAAACTTCGAAGGCCATCTTGCTTGCTGGATAGATGGGCTATAACAACAACAATTCATCATTTTCCATTGCAAACAACTTAAGTCGACGCCCCTGCATACCAGACTGTCAACAATGGTTGAAAAAGGAAAGTGACCAGAATAAGTGTTGTTCCTGCTGCTGCAGTAGATGAGCCAATGGAGCTGTAGTATGAGGATCATGACCTGCGGCCAATACAAAAATGGTTGTGTCAGACGATAACGTGACCTGTGTGGGTGTCAATCTCGGGAAAGAATCCCACCACCAAGAAGTACAGGCCACTCTATTAACATGAGAAGTAACAAGTCATTGAAATATTCCATTGCCAAGCCGCTTTGATGACAGGATACTTCAACAACTTTTGACCTTTAATGTTGAAGCTCACATTTACTGGACAACAGTGCTCCCCACGAAACTTTTGGAGACCATTTTGAGGAAAATGCACAGTAATATCACCAGTGGATACCTTCGAGTGAAAAAGTCCCTGCTCTGCCTACGTAAGAGATTCTACTGTGTGGGTATGTGGAACGGCGTGGAAGTGATGTCGGATGTGTGAGGTGGTCTTTGCTAGGAAGGGTCCCCAGAACCACCACCACATCCCATTGCAGCTGTACCAGTCCGGAGTTCAAACAGCTGGCCGTAAAGCTGGGCAAACACTGCTCCGTTGAACAGTCTGTATGGGGTACGAAATATTATGTACTGCTGATAGCCTATAGGTCTGCTGCCCAAGACACGACGAAATATTCGCCAGCGAAATTGATGTTCGTGCATGAATACCATTCATTAAACTTGCTGACAGGAAGGTGTCCTGGTGAGGGCTTCTCGAAAGATGCCTCTGCCTTTCTTCTTCGATAGCTAGTTGAATGACTGTATGAAATATGCCATCAAGTCCATGGTGCCTTGAAATCTCATAGGAGCTCAAGCGTGGCTACGATGTAAAGGAAGTTATATGAACTTCGAAAGCGAAGATCAGGTGTGGCTGTAGAAGATGTATGTGTGGCTCCTTGGAAAAAGGGGTTGTGGCTAAATTTACAGAGGCCATGGGAAGGACCTTTTACTTTGTTGGAACGCCTCTCGGACATGACCAACAAAATTAAGAAAGGTGAAGGAAACAGGCCTAAGGTTATCCATCACCTTTGTTATGTACCCAACATACATAAAAAAAACTTGAAAGGGTGGTCTGATAGGAAAATAGTAATCATTCAAGGGAAAATCAGCATAATACCAACTCAGGTCCCCCAGACTGGAAGAAGCGAAACGAAAGTCACACCTCTGTTTTGGAGTATCCCGGGGAGGGAGTGGAAAAAAAGAACAAAATGAAGATATTAAATTGTGTTCGGTGCAGTCCAACGGAGAAGATAGGGTAAAGGCGGCGTCACGCTAGCACTTTTACCGTCGTTGTCGACGATTTCCGTCTTTTTACTGTTCCGTCAACTTTTTCCGTCGTCTTGAGTCAGACGAAACGCACCGTTTTCCTGTAGCGTCGATTTTTAGTCAAAATAAGATCTATGGTTTTTTAATTAATACTTTTAGAATAAGATTTATTTTTTGTCAATCAGAATAATATTATTATCTTAACTGCTAAAAATGTTATAAGTTGATATATCTATCTATCTATCTATCTATCTATCTATCTATATATATATATATATATATATATATATATATATATATATATATATATATATATATATATATATATATATATATATATATACACATCTGTACATAACACAAATTGTTCTAGCCTAGCAGTTGTTTGTTTACATTTTTCGGGGATTGCGACGCTCGTGAATGTTTCCAAGGTAAAACTTGCTAATAACACTGGCCAAGATGAGCAGTTCAGTTGTTTCTCAGTGGACAAAGCTGTCTGAAGAGTTTCTCATAGAGAGCATTAGAAGCCATCGTTGCCTCTGGGACCACAGATCAGCTGATTACAGCAAGAAAGGCATCAAGAGGGCAGCATATTATGCAGTCACGTGCAGTTTGAGGGAAACATTCCTGGCTAGTCTGGCTCGTCTCCTCCTCTCTACACACAATGAAATAAAAGGCAGCAGCGGCTTCCTGGGGCGGTAGAGGAGCCATGCTTGTTTACAGTCGACAACGCGACAAGGCGAAAGCGCGGGCTTGTGTGTGTCGACGATCGTCGACAAAAGTTGACAGCCTTTAGAAAGTTGACGAAAAAAAATGACGGAAAAGTGCTAGTGTGACGCCGCCTTAACACCGTAAGTAGATAAGGAAGAGATCAAGTACGTATCTTCAACATGACCACGAATACGAGTAGTGTGTTGAACTAATTTTCTGGGTCTTAAATGACATCATAGTTGAAGGTTAATTGGTCATTATGGTTAGTGAAGGAAGAGACAACTCAATGCTGGTGGTGAACGTTGAAATCTGTAACAGCAGAGAACTCCGCGAAGGGATAAAGGGACAGAATTTGCTCAACTTCGGAAGTTAAGTTGTCAAATACTTTCTTATAGTCAGAAATGTAAGGGAGAAGTACGTAGACAGTCCAGAAAAAAATCGAAAGAGAGTGACACGTGAGTCGAAATGAGGTGAATGAAACCTCAGAAGATTCAAGAGCGTGGGCATGAGGACAAGTCAAGTTGTTGTGTACATGGACACAACTTCCTGCTTTGTAAAAAAATATGAGGATAGAGACAGTAGGAAGGAACATAAATGTCAAATGCCTCAAATACCTTGATTTTGGTAGGGAAAAGAAAATGAATTTTAGTACAGCAGATGTTTTGTTTTGCAGATTGCAAAGTAGATATATGTCCGCGAATGTTGCAAACATTGATGTAGAAAAATTTGAAAGGGTGGTTAAAACCGGGAGAGCAGTTCGAAATGGAGATATTTATGTTCCCTTGCTCAGAAGGACACAGAAGGTCCACAAGGACCGAGATCGTTTTTTTTTTTTTTTTTTTTGTGTGTGTGTATGTGTATGTGTGTGTGAATATAGTAGAATAGAATACATTTATTGTTTGTTTGTTTATTTGTGTGTGTGTGTGTGTGTGTGTGTGTGTGTGTGTGAATAGAGAATATAATACATTTATTGTTCAAACTCTATACAGAGTATTGAGCACAACTGCCAGAAATTATATCTAAACATTTTACCTAAATAACCCCAACCCACCTTTAACAAATTGTGCTAAATTTGTTAACAATTTTACTTTTTTCCTCTGCATCAAGTCTGCAATGATTTGGGCGTAATATCCAATATTCAGGTAAATATCCAATATTCAGGTAAATATCCTTAACTAAACAATATCTTGGTTTTGACACTAAAAAAAAATATGGTATTCATCCCAAGTTTGTATGTCATTACACTTGGTACAATATCGCTCTTCTCTATTTATGTGTCGATGTCTGCCGCTAATAATTGATAATTGATTATTCCCGGTGCGTAATTTGGTTATATACTTACGGTTACATTTATTAAGCTTAACCTGTGGAAATAACTTTAAGGCAGGGCTATCAAAACAAGTTTTAGCTGATGAGTCATGGCATTCACAGTCATGGCAGGTGCTCTGTCAAGTAATTAATTCACCCTGCTCACATCTACATTGCTCGCGTACTCGTCCTTATTTTCCTTCCTCCATTTCCCTGGTGTCACACAAGATACATTATCCACTTCACGCCTCTCTTGCGTCTCCTCACCTGCTGCCCCCCTCACACAGGAAAAATCTAACGTTTTGTGAATACCACAGTGTACATCTGATAACAATGCATTAAAATCTTGAACTTTAAATTTACTCACATATTTGACAATGTCGCACGAACCAATAACATAGTCAATAGTTGTGTTATAAGTAGTAGTATATCTCCCAATTCCCATCTCTTCACCAATTCTTCCATTAGATATAACTACGTTATTATTTTTACATACTTCAGTCATTTTCTTTCCGTACGAAGATGTATCATCTTTGTTACATCTACTCACCAAACAGCGTGCAGATCTTAGTGTGGCTTTGGCACCAATGTCTGTTGGTAAACTATTGGGTATATCCTCGTCAATTTCGGCAACATCAGAGAACGTTCGTATATGTGTGTTAAATTCACCACCCATAACGTGAAAACAATCAGTGTGAGACAGAAAAAAAATCGTCAAGTTATTCGTAGTGTTCAGGTTTACCATAACGAGAGTGACTAGGGGGAATGTATACACATGCGATTAACAAATCATTCTCTAAACTAACATCCCGCCCATTCATTCGAACAGTTAACGAAGTCTCATCATTAGTTTTGACTTTTTTCCACCTAACATTCAGGCTGCTTTTAACCATAATTAGAATACCTGCTGACTTATAGCTACTTAACGCGTTCCTATTCTTATAAACAATAGCAAATCCATTTCTTTTCATCACATTTCCTATATTATTCATATCGACATTATCACATCTTTTTCCCTCCATGCACACTACCTCATAGTTCATAACAAACGACATAAACTCTTTTAATAATAACTTGTTTTTTAGACCACAAACATTAATCATCATAATACTTATACATAGACTCATAGTGTTCATTATGGTGGACACAAGTCCTCGGGTGGCGTGTGTCGAAACTTGACTTGGTGTTTCATTGTGTGCGTGTTTCGAACTCTTGTTTGTTTTGTTGGAGCTACATGTTTGTGTCAAAACTTGAGTTCGTGTATCACTGTGTGTGTCTTTCGAACCTTTGTTTGTTTGTGAAGATGTGCTGACCTGTTGAGGTGTTGTGTTAGGTGTTGCTGATGTGTCTTGTGTGGATACTATAGGCATTGTACTGCTTGTAAGTGTCATGGTTTGTGAAAATGTTGTTTGCGTACTACTTATTGTGTTATATGCAGAGTACTGACATAACAAGTGTCGGTGGTGCTGTACTCCCGCCCCATCCTACTTGACCAGGTGGTCCAGCTTGAGGCGCCTCCAGTCAGGTGAGTTGATACCGACTTTATGGAGATCTTCTGGCGTCGTTATTTCCAAAGGCCCCTCCTTGTTAACGAGCCATGCCAGTATCCTCCCGTCTCTTCTGGTTACATTTCTTACCTCCGTTTGTTATTTGGTCATTTTTATCAGCGTAGATCTTAGAGGTTTCAAATCCTCGCTGATGTACACTTCCTTCTTATTCTTTTTATTCTTCAGCACAACATTTCTCTTCTTTCTATGACAGAATCGAACGATCACTGGCCTGCTTCTTTCTCCAATCTTTCCAAGCCGATGTGCGATGGATATGTCGTCTACTTCTAGTTTCACTCCAAGATCAGCTGCAAGTTCCAGAATTTTTGCTTGTAACACGTCATCGTCCTCCTCCTGGTCTTCCTTAATGATAAATATTCTCTGGTTGTCTCTTTTTGTGTATTGCTCAAGCCGATCATTGCCATAACGATTATGTAAGTAGACTTTTTGTGAGTCGGCAGAACTCGCCAACAACTTGTCAGTGATGTCCTTCACTACTGTTGACACGGCGACATTCACAGCAACCTATTACATTGGCAATACGTGGCATGATGGCAGCAGCAACTTCCTTGGCAGTTTTGATTCCCTGGGTGGATTCTTTCCCAAGGTTTTCAAGCTCTTCTTCCACTTTCTCCTTAACTAGTTCCTCCAAGCTTGGGCCAAGAGCATGCTACGCCATTTCACTTGTTGGGCGTCGTTAATCCGGTGTGAGTAGTGAATTCAGGAGCTGTCTCGGGCACGTCTTGCCTCGACTGCTGCTCAGACGTGTGTGTGTGTGTGTGTGACTGTGTGTGTGTTCAACACGATCGCCTGCTTTTTTTTTTTTTTTTTTGAGGGCGGGGGGCATTACCCAACCATAGGTATTAGGCCATTTTATTTTTTATTATTTTTATTAATTTATTTTTATTTTTGTTTTGTCTACATATATATTTTTAAATATTTTATATATAATGACATGAAAAACGACAACAACAACAACAACAACAACCACAAAATCAACAACAACAACAACAACAGTCACACTCACACACGCTTCATTCACGCAGGGTACCTATTCCTCCTGCAAAGCTATTCTCCTTTGTCAAGGCAGGGGATGGAGGGGGGCAACACACAAACACACAGGGTGACTACGGAGTATTACTACGTATTGCTTTCATTTATAAAAAAGAAAAAAAATAGAAAATATTTACATAAAATCACGCTGGATGATAATCATACACATTTTCATACATTTATTTAGAAATGTTAAAGTGAAAAATGTATATAGTGCATCATACATAATATATACACATAAATCACAACTCTCTGATTAAGTTGGTCTCAGTAAGGTAAATCATCAGTCTATCAATCACATCCGGGTGTTCGTCACCCAGAAGGGTGGTCTGTGTTAGCGAGAGGCCACGGCTCCCGCAATACACCGCCAAGGGCCGCCTCTCCTCACGATAACGCACACATTGAAGCAGGATGTGCTCGACAGAGAGGGTGACATTACATATAGAATATTGTGGTGGGAAAGTGTTTGCTATGTAGGGGAGCATGTGGATGGGGAGGGTGCACCCCATCCTGAAACGTGCGAGGACTACCTCCTCCCGCCTTGTGGGGCGATTGGAGGAAGCCCATTCGCCCAGGATGGGTTTGATGATATGTAGGTGGAGGTTGTCCCAGTGACTCTGCCAAAGGAGTTTCGCTGATGATTTAACAACTAAGAGACATGACTGCAGATCCCGACGGAGGTTCCACGCTCCCTCGAGCTCTACGGCAATCTGAGCTAGCATGTCAGCCTGTTCATTCCCGCGTATATTGGAATGTCCAGGCACCCAAATCAGTGAGAAGGATTTACGACTTGAATTTAATTTATTAATGATGTTGCCCTGGATTTCATTTGTATCCATACGGCCGGACTCTATTGCCTAAAGGGCTGACAAAGAGTCCGAAAAAATAATAATTAAATGATGAGATGAATTTGAAGCATAATCTATGGCTTTATCAATTGCAAAAATTTCGAGATATGAGTCGGCAGTCGGCACATTCACACGACCATACACTGGCATCCACACATTCATCTGTCTTGGAGCCGTCAGTATGTGTGTGTAGCGATGGAGGGAGGCCAGCGATGAGGGCCCGGAAGCGTTGATGGAGCTCAGCCTCGGCAACAACAGCTTTCTTCTCCCTTATCCATGATGTGATGATGGATTTGTGTTGTTTCTTCCATGGGGGAAGGGTGGGCAGCACGAAGCGGTCCGCATCGTCCAGTCTCATGCCCGTTTGCTGGCATAGAGCGTTAAGTTTTACAGAGACTGGACCGCAGTGTGGAGGTGGTGGTGCTGTCATGATTTTGCTTGCTGTGTTGCCGAGGGGCGCTTTCCGGGCTGTTTTTATCCCATACGGTAGGAATAGGGCATCGCGACAGTGTTGCAGCGGTGGTATGTTGTCCTCAACCTCCATCCGCGCCATACGAGTGCACCGCAGGGCTCCAAGGCACATTCTCACACATTCATTCTGCAAAACATCCAACCTCCTCAATGTTGGTTCCGACCCAGACCCATACACTGGTGAGCCATAGTCTAAATGAGAACGAATTAAGGACTTGTACACCATTAATAAAGATTTCCTGTCTGCTCCCCATGAAGTACCACGGAGGTATTTCAGGACATTGATTTTTTTTACGGCAACGGATAAGTAATTCATTAATGTGGGTTCTGTCAAAATGCAGACCCAAAAATTTGACTGAATTTTTAAATGGTATTGGCTGGCCTTGAAGAATAACTTGCATATCAGGTACGTTACGTCTTGTAAAAACAACGCCAATACACTTAGCAACGGAAAACTTAAATCCCCACAAAGAGGCCCAATGCTGAACGGAATCAAGAGCGTCTTGATTCCGCCCCGCCGAGAACTGAGCGTTAGGCGGTGAGTGCCATAACGCACAGTCGTCAGTGTACAGTGAGTATTTAAGATTCCTGGGGACGGGAGTTGTGGACAGAATATCATTAATCATAATACAAAATAATATAGGACTAAGAACACTACCCTGCTGCGCCCCGTTCTCCTGGACGAAAACGTCCAAGATTACGTTACCAGGAAGCTTGACAGAGAATGTTCTGTCCTGTAGGAAATTATAAACAAAAATGGGCAAGTTACCTCTGAAGCCATGAGTGTAGAGTTTCATAAGGATACCGTGTCGCCATGTCATGTCGAAGGCTTTGTGGATATCTAGGAACACCCCTATCATAAATTCTATTTTGGCAAATGCCTCTGAAATGCAATGCTCCACGTGTGTTAGGTGATCCATGGTGATTCGGTACTTCCGAAACCCCGACTGCTCATCACCTAACAAACCCTTCGCTTCTAAAACAAAAAGCAGTATTCGCTTTAGCATACGTTCCATGACCTTACATAGACAGCTCGTGAGCGCAATAGGGCGAAACGCACTGGGGTCCGTAAGGCGTCCAGTCTTTTGGGGGATTGGGATTTTATGAGCAAAGCCCCAAGACTTAGGAAACATGTGGGTGGTCCATATTTTGTTGTATAGGAATAATAATTTAGTGATGGTGGCCGAGATGTTGTAACATAATATATGAAATGTTGTCTAGACCGGGACTGGAGCCTTTACAGTATTTCAAGGCAAGGAGTTCATCCAACATAAAATCTGTGTTGTAGTGCGAGTTTACACCTCCCGTGGCAAAGTTTGGGACTGAGAGTTCTGCCTCCTCCTTGCGGGGGAGGAAGGCAGGGGTATAGTAGGCAAAACTGCTTGCCTGATAAAAATGCTGGGCTATTGTATTTGCTATTTCTTGTTTGTTGTCAATTATGTTGTGATTTTTGTTTAGAGTATTTATTGGGATGTATGTTTTTTAAATTTTTTTTATTAAATATGTTTATTATTTTCCAGACTTTTGAGAGGGGTGTGGTGCCATTCACTGTTCATATATATTGTCTGAAAGAGTCTGTTTTTGCATTCCGGATGACTTTCCTTGCCCGAGCCCTTGCCTGTTTATAGGCTATGAAGTTTGCTTGACTGCGCTGCTGGCTGAAATGCCTGTATGGCCCTATTACGCTCACGAAGTGCTTGTCGGCAAACAGTTGTAAACCATGAAACTCCATGCTTAGTGTGAACTGTAGAAGTCTTCGGAATACAAGCCTCGGCGGCGTGTAATATGGATCGTGTTCCGTTGCTGACCATCGTGTCAATGTCCTCGCCAGATATATCCATGTCGGCAATCCCACGGAAGGTTGCCCTATCTACTCTCTTAAAGTTAAACTTGGGAGTGCGGGGGGTGGGCGGGATGTCGCGTGAGTAAAAGATACAGATGGGTAGATGGTCACTTCAGTGGGAGTCGGCGATGACTTCCCAGGAGAAGTCAGGGAGTATGTATACCTGGCGATAACAATGACAGATCAATGGCAGACGCGTTATCAGTCCGATCATCTACACGAGTCGCACTTCCATCGTTCAAAAAACAGAGGTTTGTCTGCAACATAATGTCAAATATCTGCTCCTCACGTACACTTGACCTCTCACTTCCCTATTGTTGATGGTGGGCGTTAAAGTCGCCCAGTACTAGCCTGTTGTCCGGAAGCTGCCTAATCAGTGATGTAATGTCGTCGTCAACAATTGGGGTATTGGTAGGCAAGTAGAGGGAACAGATAGCCAGATACGTGTTGTTGAATGTCACCCTGGACGTGACAGCTTCATGAGGTGTATTCAACATCAATTCTGTTTGTGTTAGTGTTTTATGTATGTATAATGCAACGCCGTGTCCCTAATATCTTCTATACGGATGGTAGTGTTTTAGCACTGTAGGATCAGGCTGATCCTGCCAGGCTGATCCTGCAGTCTCGTCTCCCGTAGACAAATAACGGACGGCCTCTGTATGTCCACTAAAAGTGTCAAATATGAATCTTTATTAAGAATACTCCTGCAGTTCCACCCTAACACCTTGAACATTATGGCTTAAGAGTGGTGGTGGCGGCCGTGTTTCTTGGTCCTTTTGCGTTCAGAGGAGGTGCCTGGGGACCTCTCCCGGCCCTTACTAGCGGTGACATCCATTGGGTCATCAATCGTTAACTCCCTGGAGCTCGTCAAGAGGAAGCGAGCGTGAGAACTCCTCCTCAAGGGCGCGGGAGCTGCGACGACATGAGAAGGGCGAGTGCGTTCTGATTGTGTTATATTCAGTTTATCAGTTTTGTCAGTCTTTTCACCCTTACTGGGAACACGAGAGATAGTGGACAGATATGGAACAGAGGAAGTGATAGCAGTAGAAGTTTTAGTGAGAGTGGAGGTAGTTTTAGCAGGTGATGAGTCAGAGATTGAAAGGGAAACTGTGGAGATAGATGAAGCAGGGCAACGGATCTGTCTGAATACCAATAGTGCGCATCTTGGGAGGAGCCCTTACTGCTGAAGCATAATGAGCACTCTCATCCTTGCTTCATAGTAAGAAATCCCTTCAGTAGCTTTCACTGTGCAGATATCTTTTTCCAATTTCCACGCGGGGCAATCGCGCGAGAAAGTGGAATGAGCACCCTCACAGTTACGGCACTTCTGGACCAGAGATGCACATTAGTCTGCAGAATGACCCTCTCCTGAGCATCTACTGCAGTAGGCGTGGGAAGACCGAAAAGCATTTCCATGATGACCATAAAGTTGGCAGTTGAAGTAACGCAGAGGATTCCGAATGTAGGGACGAACGGAAACCGACTCGTATCTGACATGAACCCTATCCGGCAATTTAGCAGCACTGAAAGTTAAAATGACAGATGCTGTACTCCTTCTGGTGCTGTCAACATTCTTAGTTATCGTACGAGCTTCAATTACATCCTGGTCAGCCATGCAATTAGTAATCTCGGCCTCATCAATATCCACAAAATCGTGGTGGGAGGCAACTCCCCGACACGAGTTCATAGACACAGGAATGAAAGCCTCGATCTCGATATCATGGATGAATCAGAGCTTCAACAATGACTTACCTTGACTTACGTTGATGGTCTGAACTAGTAAGTCACCACTGGCACGTTTCTTAACGTTTACAACATTACCAACATTACAGGAAATGACTTTCTTTATTATAAAAGAATTAACTGTTGAAAGGCGAGTCGCAGTCTTTGAGTGTAGAGTCACAAAAGTCGCTTTGTCGGGATCAATGTTCAGTCTGGCGGTCAGGGGTCGGAAATCAGTGTCCTCCCTCCCCCTTGGAAGGGGAGGGGAGGAAAGTCCATCCGGCAACGGAGGGTGTACTCCCCCCTCCTACAGGAGGCGAGCGGGACGCAAGTGGGTGGTGGTCAGGGAGGAGTTTCCTATGGTCAGATTGTCCTGCCAAACCACTCTAGGGGGGCCAGACGGTGCCAATTCACCCCAAAAGCACGCTCACTGAGGCGGATTCTCCGTAGGTGAGAGAGGAAAGACAATCTGGGGTGTTGTGCGGTTATCTGATGATATAAATGGTTTTAATGACTCTGATTTTGCATTACGGATGACTTTCCTTGCCTGAGCCCTTGCCTTTTTAAAGGCTATGAAGTTTGCTTGACTGGGCTGCTGGCTGAAATGCCCGTATCGCCTATTACGCTCACGAAGTGCTTGTCGGCAATCCGTTGTCCACCATGAAACTCCATGCTTAGTGTGATCTGTAGAATTTTTAGGAATGTAAGCCTCGGCGGCGTATAATATGGATCGTGTTGCGTTGCTGACCATCGTGTCAATGTCCTCGCCAGATATATCCACGTAGGCAATTCCACAGGAAGGTTGCCCTATCTGCTCTCTTAAAGTTAAACTTGGGAGTGCGTGGGGTGGGCGGGATGTCGCGTGAGTAAGAGATACAGATGGGTAGATGGTCACTTCTGTGGGAGTCGTCGATGACTTCCCAGGAGAAGTCAGGGAGTATACCTGGCGATAACAATGACAGATCAGTGGCAGACGCTTTACCAGTCCGATCATCTACACGAGTCGCACTGCCACCGTTCAAAATACAGAGGATTATCTGCAACATAATGTCAACTACCTGCTCTCCACGTACACTTGACCTCTCACGTCCCCATTGTTGATGATGGGCGTTAAAGTCGCCCAGTACTAGCCTGTTACCCGGAAGCTGGCTAATCAGTGATGTAATGTCGTCATCAACAATGGAGGTATTGGTAGGCAAGTAGAGGGAATAATTAGCCAGATACGTATTGTTGAATCTCACCCTGCACACGACAGCTTCCAGAGGTATATTCAACGTCACTTCTGTTTGTGTTAGTGTTTTATGTATGTATATGGCAACGCCGTGTCTCTCATATCTTCTATACGGATGGTAGTGTTTTTGCACTGTAGGATCAGGCTGATCCTGCAGTCTCGTCTCATGTAGACAAATAACAGACGGCCTGTGTATGTTCACTAAAAGTGGCAAATATGAATCTTTATTCCTAATACTTCTGCAGTTCCGCTGTAACACCTTGAACATTATGGCTTAAGAGTGGAGATGGCGGCCGTATTTTTTGGTCCTTTTGCAGTCTGAGGAGCTGCCGGGGGACCTCCCCCTGCCCTTTCTAGTGGTGATATACATTGGGTCATCAATCGTTAACTCCCCGGAGCTCGTCGGGAGGGAGCGAGCGTGAGAACTCCTCCTCGAGGGCGCGGGAGCTGCGACGACATGAGAAGGGCGAGTGCGTTCAAGTTTTTTTTTTAATTTAGTTTATCAGATAGATATGGAGCAGAGGAAATGATAGCAGTAGAAGCTTTAGTTGAAGTAGATGTAGTTTTAGCAGGTGATGAGGCAGATGTTGAAGGGGAAACTGTGGAGGTAGATGAGGCAGGCAACGGATCAGTCTGAATACCAATAGTGCACATCTTGGGAGGAGCCCTTACTGCTGAAGCATAAGGAGCGTTTGAAGCAGGAGCGGACTGTGTCTGCTTCACTCTTATCCTTGCTTCATAGTAAGAAATCCCTTCAGTGGCTTTCACTGTGCAGATCTCTTTTTTCAATTTCCACGCGGGGCAATCGCCTGAGGAAGTGGAATGAGCACCCTCAAAGTTGCGGCACTTTTGGACAAGAGATGTACATTGTTCTGCAGAATGACCCTAATCTGAGCATTTACCGCAGTAGGCGTGGGAAGACCGACAAGCATTTCCATGATGACCATAAAGTTGACAATTGAAGCAACGGAGAGGATTTGGAATGTAGGGACGAACGGAAACCGACTCATATCCTACATGAACCGGAAGACGGACAGTTTGTCCACGGACGTTTTGGTCATGGACACATTGGCCACCAAAGCGCCACCCGAGGACTTTTTGGCCACGGAAAGTAGGATATTTTGGCCACGGGACAAAACATGAAGAAAAAAAGTATTCTTTAATGTAAGTCTGCTATACATTCATATTTCCACCTCTAAGATTGTGACTGATGCCTCGGAGGAACTGTGGGATGGTCTTCTTCCCTTCATTCAGCTCCATGACTAGGTTTTGGATGCGGGTTTGTAATTCCTTGTATACCCGTTTTACCCTCTTAGCAGGGCGAATGCCGCGTTAGGTTAGGTTAGGTTAGGTTAGGTTAGCTCCAAAGGTTTGCTGCCGTGGCCAAACCGTCCTAGTTTGGTGGCCAATGACCAAAACGTCCGTAGCCAAAATGTCCGTGACCAAAATGTCCTACACTCACATGAACCCTATCCGGCAATTTAGCAACACTGAAAGTTAAAATAACAGATGCTGTGCTCTTTCTGGTGCTGTAAACATTCTTAGTTATTTTACGAGCTTCAATTACATCCTGGTCAGCCATGATGCAATCAGTAATCTCGGCCTCATCAATATCCACAAAATCGCGGTGGGAGGCAACTCCCCGACACGAGTTCATAGACACAGGAATGAAAGCCTCGATTTCGATGTCATGGATGAACCGGAGCTTCAACAATGATTTAACTTGACTTACGTTAAGGGTCTGCACTAGCAAGTCACCACTGGCAAGTTTTTTTAACATTGACAACGTTTCCGATATTATAATCAATAACTTTCTTTATAATAAAAGAATTTACACTTGAGAGACAGTTGGAAATCTTTGAATGTAGAGTCACATATGTTGCTTTATTGGGGTCAATGTTTAGTCTGGCAGTGAGGGGTCGTCGATCAGTATCCTCCCTCCCCCTTGGAGGGGGAGGGGAGGAGTGTCCGTCCGGCATGGAGGGGATACACCCCCCTCCTACAGGAGGGGAGCGGGACGCAAGTGGGAGGAGGTCAGGGAGGAGTTTCCTAAGGTCAGATTGTCCTACTAAACCAGTCTATGGGGGCCGGACGGTGTCAATTCAACCCAAAAGCACGCTCACTGAGGCGGATCCTCCGTAGGTAAGAGAGCAAAGACAATCTGACTCGGTGGCAACAGACACCTTCTGTTGCCGCTAAGGACAAGGAGGTGAACAATAAAACTAAAATTCACGGGTCAATGGGAAACCTAACTTTATTTATCTATCACCCTACGCCAGATGGGCGTACAAAAAAATCCACGCAAATGTGGCAGAAAGACCATCTTCAGAACCTTATCTTCAGAACACGTGTTTTTAGCATGGTGTCTGGGCTCAGCCTGCTGGTCGACAGACTATCTTTTTTTTTTTTTTTCTCCCATCAACCAAACATGAGTATTAGGCCATTTTTATTAATTTTGTGTATTTGGTTGTTTATTTACAAGTGTTTTTTTTAATTTATTTGTGTTTTATGGTTATTATTATCATTATTTTGTTTTTTTAGTGTTTTATTTATTTATTTTTTATATAATAACATCAACAACAATAACAACAACAACAACAAACAAGTCACACTTACACACACGCTTCACTCACACAGGGTACCTATTCCTACTTCAAAGCTGTTGTCCTTTTTCAAGGCAGGGGATGGAGGGGGCAACACACAAATACACAAGGTGACTACGTAGTATTACTACGTATTGCTTTTGTTTATAAAAAGAAAAAAAAAAATCATTTACATCAAATCATGCTGGATGGAAATCATACACACTTTCATACTTATATATATATATATATATATATATATATATATATATATATATATATATATATATATATATATATATATATATTGATGTGAAAAATGTACATAGTGCATCATACAGAATATATCCACATAAATCACAACTCTCTGATTAAGTTGGTCTCAGTCAGATAAATCATCAGTCTATCGACCACATCCGGGTGTTCGTCACCCAGAAGGGTGGTCTGCGTTAGCGAGAGGCCGCGACTCCGGCAATACGCCGCCAAGGGCCGCCTCTCCTCTCGATAACGCACACAGTGAAGCAGGATGTGCTCGACATAGAACATTGTGTTGAGAAAGTGTTTCCTATGTAGGGGAGCATGTGGGTGGGGAGGGTGCAGCCCATCCTGAGACGTGCAAGGACTACCTCCTTCCGCCTTGTGGGGCGATTGGAGGAAGCCCACTCGCCTAGGATGGGTTTGATGGTATGTAGGTGGAGGTTGTCCCAGTGACTCTGCCACAGGAGTTTCGCTGATGATTTAACAACTGAGAAACATGACTGCAGATCCCGACGGAGGTTCCGCGCTCCTTCGAGCTCTGCAGGAGACCGAGCTAGCATGTCAGCCTGTTCATTCCCGCGTATATTGGAATGTCCAGGCACCCAAATCAGTGAGAAGACAGACTATCAAAGACACAGCAGCTTATACGCGTTGGCGGCTCAGCCCGCAGGTCCACCTGGCGGAACGGGCTGTGATTGGCGGAAACCAGACAGAGTCAGTCTGGCCGCTGCCCGCGACAAACGCACGGATCCTCCCCTGTGATTGGTTGTGCTTTCGGTGTTAATGTAGGCAGACTCCACCAGTTTTCTTGTCATTTTTGGGAGTCCGGTGTACAGGACCCTGGCTGCCTCCCAATTCGGTAGGTGTCCATGTGAGTCCAAATGAACCACAAGTGAGTTTGAAGTCTTGTGTTGTCGAAGGTCGTATTTGTGTTCGTAGAACCTCCTCTTTACACATCGGGATGTCTCACCGTAATACCTGGCAGTGCACCCTCCGCACGGAATGTTGTAGATGGCGCTGTCTTGATGCTCCTCAGTTATTCTTGCTGGTGTCACCATGTTGCCAATCTTAAGATTTGCTGCATACGCTACGTTGATACCAGTTTTCTCCAGCAGGCGGGTGATCGGCTCGGATTTTCTCCTGTAGGGTACGATGATATAATTTGTTTCTTCCTTATTGTTCTCCTTAGTGGCTCCTGCTCGTCGTCTGTATATGGCATTCGCCTTGGTCTGTAGTCGCTGTACAAGGCCACGCGGGAACATGAGTTTTTACGTGGCAGAAGCCTTTCAAAAACTCATGTTCCCGCGTGAACTGGAATTAACAACAAACAGGAGGGAATATAATCTGATTGTTCAGTGAGGGATCAGATTTAGAGTGTGAAGCTAACAGTTATGGCGGAACAGTGAAGCCAAGGTGACGGAGGAGCTGAGGTATCGTGCAAGGCCGACTGGTTGGCAATATCTTTTCGTTAACTATAAGGGCATAAGCGCAATAATGCCTATAAAAGACAATATACTAGATGAACAATGGGATATTCGAGTTATAACATATTCAGGAGAGCATAGTTTATCTTTACATAAGGTGTGTTCCGTGAACAGGTTCAACTGAAAGCTTTTGTATGTAAATGGCTGAGTCTGGAAGTTAGTGAATGCGTTAAAATTTCTTGAATCGGTAACATACACAGAAAGAAAGA
>CM035198.1:4452093-4462093 GCA_020233015.1 Callinectes sapidus | reverse complement strand
CACCTATCCACTCCTATGCTGATGATACCACCTTGCACTTTTCTACGTCTTTCCATAGACGGCCAAGCCTTCAGGAAGTACACAGCTCACCCAGGGAAGCCTCAGAACGTCTAACTTCTGATCTCTTTAAAACTTCTGATTAGGTCAAAGCAAACTTAGTGTTGTTAAATGCCATAAAAAAAATAATTCCTCCACCTATGAACTCGACACAACCTTCCAAATAACTATCCCCTCTTCCTCAATGACACTCAACTGTCCCCTTCTCCTACACTCAACATTCTTGGTATATCCTTTTCTTGTAATCTAAACTGGAAACTTCACATATCCTCTCTAGCTAAAACATCTTCTATGAAATTAGGTGTTATGAGCCGTCTCCGCCAGTTTTACTCATCTCCCCAACTGGTAAGTCTGTACAGAGGCCTCATGCGTCCATGTATGGAGTATGCTTCACATGTTTCGGGAGGCTTCACTCATGCAGCTCTATTGAACAGGATGCAATCAAAAGCTTTTCGTCTTATCAACTCCTCTCCTCTGACTGACTGCCTTCAACCTCTTTCTCATCGCCGCAATGTTGCCTCTCATGCTCTTTTTAACGGCTATGTTCATGCTAACTGCTCTCCTGATCTTGCTAACTGCATGCCTCCCATGCTCCCGCGGCCTCGTTGCACAAGACTTGCTTCTTCCTCCCACCCCTATTCTGTCAACCTCTCTAATGCTAGAGTTAACCAGTATTCTCAGTCTTTCATCCCTTTCTCTGGTAAACTCTGGTACTCTTTCCCTGCTTCTCTATTTTCCACCTACCTATGATTTGAACTGTTTCAAGAGAGAGCTATCAAAACACTTATTCCAATCTTTTGGCTCATGAATCTGAACTTTCCAGGGACCGGCACTACAGTGGGCTTTTTTGTTTTATTTTTGTTGCCCTTGGCCACCTCCCATTTACATAAAAAAAATAATAATAATAATTCTCAGTCTTTCATCCCTTTCTCTGGTAAACTCTGGAACTCTCTCCCTGCTTCTGTATTTCCACCTGCCTATGACTTAAATTATTTGAAGAGGGAGGTATTAAGACACTTATCCCATTCTTTTGGCTATTGATTTACAACTTTTCCAGGGACTGGCTCCTCAGTGGGGTTTTATTTTTTTATTTTTTTTATTTTTGCTGCCCTATGCCGCCTCCCTTCTACATATAAAAAATACTAGTAGTAGTAGTAGTAGTAGTAGTAGTAGTAGTAGTAGTAGCAACAAGAACAACAACAACAGAAGCAGCAGTAGAAGTAGCAGCAGTAGCACCAGTACATAAGGAAACAGTCTTGCTAAGGAAGACATACCAAGGCGGTACGAGTTCTTACTATAAATCAGTAATTTTTATGTAAAACGCATATGAATATTTTTTTCAAACATTTTAAATGATATCCACTAATTAGAAATGCTTGTTAGTTCTGCTTTTAGTAAATCGATTATAGGAAAGTTTCGATAAAAAAAATAAAAGCTAGAAGGTTTCGTGGAAAAGTGCTCTGTGTAAAAGGATTGAGAAGGAGCAGCAGGAGAAGGAGGAGGAGGAGAAACAATAAGAAGATAAGAAGAATGATGTTACGACCCCAGGTTAAACCCTGACAAGGTTCCCAACCCAACTGGGGAGACCTGTCAATAAGAGAAGTCAATGAGTAGTAAGGCCACGTTACAACGGGTTTAACGCTTTGGGTTAACTCAGGGGTGTAACTAGAAAAGAAAAAAGAATAAATAAAATTAATAAAATGAACATAAGTTCTAGGGGATGGAGACTTAAGAAAAGAGTCTCATATATTCACAAGGTTTATTCACAAGTAATTAAGATTAAGAATTAAGTTTAACCAGGATAAAAATAAGTCAGGTCCGTTACCGTTAAGGGAATTATAATCACTTCCAGTAAAATTAAAATAACACAAAAATTAAATGTTTCACCTCAAAAATAGGAATAATTCAAGAACTAAGAGACACCAAAATAACTGAGAAAGATCCACACACGCTGGTGATCACATACACACCAGTTCAGAAACCGAATAAATCCCGGATTACACAGAGAAAATAATCACCAGATCACACCATAATAACGTTCACAAGAAAATAGCACCACAACTTGTTAACACCCGTAGCTGAATCACCATAATAAGAAATGAACCCAACACAATGCAATAATTATGCTAAGATAAAGGAAACCGGGCGGGCACCTACAAAATGGCGTACCTGAGGGGATTACACGAATCACCAAAAAACACCGTCACCACTCTCGCCAAAATACCACAATAAATCAAGGACAAACCCTTACACCAAATAACCCGTAAAACATCTCAACACATTGGTTATAATTGTGCCTAAAAGACAGAATCCTAGCACCAAGAATAAGAACAATAGAAAAATACTCAGCCCGGTACAAAGAGAGACACCACAGCGTCTGGTCCCCTCGCCCCTCGCACGCTCGCTCAGGTCTGTCCCTCCCCTGACCGGTTTTCGTCCGTCGCGCTTCTCTCTCCCTCCTCGGCGGAGGCACACCATTACGTCACACAACGCCTCTTCCACCTCAAGGCCTTAATTACAACTCCCTAACGCGAACGGAAATTAAACTATTGTTCTAACAATACATTTACACACTTATAATATAGATACATGCATCACAAATAAATTCATATATGGCACTACATAATTAGCTTCCCTCGGGGGAGCGACGCGGCGCGTACTCGACCTTGTTTGTCACATAAATTCCGCTGACCTGACAAAACATGACCCGGCTAGTCACCAACGAACCTTCTAGACGCTACGCAGTTATGTGAACATTACAATATATTTACGAATAACGAGATTACATACATATAGTAAATAATAGTATAAGGTATATATATATATATAAAGAATGGGCTGTCCTGGAAACATTACATATAGTTACATACAAACAAACATTGCTCGCAGGACACCAATAATAATATTTAACGTCAATACCTGACGGTCGTAACAATGAAGATAACAAAAAATGAGTGTACCGATGCAGAATATAGGACAGTATTATAAGTATTTTGGTAGTTCGTGGTCGGAGTAACTTTTGGTGGGGTGCAATTGGTAATTAAGTGCGATTAAGGAAATGCAGCAACTTGATAGTTTTGTAGGTATATTGTCTCTAGGTTTTACAGCAAGACGGCGAATACAATACGTTGTGAGTACGTTGACGTATACAGTATTTAGGCGAATGCAGAGTGATTTGATGAGTGCTGAGAATGAGGCCTGTGGTTGATGCCTAAATGAAGAGTGAATGCAGAGTCTTGAATCATGAGTGGTGTAGAGAACATGGGTTTATATTATAATATCTTTGGAGGTGGAGCTTAATATGAAATATGATAGCGGCGTGGCCTAGATGTAGAAACGAATCTGAGTCAAGTGTAGGCTAAAACGGCGTCTAGAGAGAGTTCAGAGGATAAGGAAGGGGTCAGGAAACAGGGGATTAATATTGGTGTGTAGAAATACCTACGATCAGATAGGGAAGGAGAAGGAACACGTGTTTTTAAAGTATAGCTAAATTTAGAAGAGATCGAACATGTGTTTGATGTAAAGTTAATATTAATAATTTATAATTAATATAAATTGATACAAGAGCTCCCCCCCCCCCCGGATTGAAAAGTGTCCTCAAATTTTGAGATGAGATGAGATGAGAGCACACGCATATATGATAATAATATAAAGGAACGAACGAAATACATGAATTATACATACATAATTCAATAATGAGACATATTAATCAATGATTAGCCATGCACATAAACATATAGATAAACGAAACATTGGTATACATATAAATGAAATAATTATACGTTTATGCATCCAAGTAAAGAAGATATGTAGTGGCACGCAGATAACTGGAAATATGACAATTATACACATATGATGAAAGATAATGGAAAAATTATGGCATTAATGCATATGGATAATCAGATATATATTTGAACGTACATACAATTGAGAATAAGACATGCAGATAATCAGAGATATATACATATGAACATACAGACAATCAGAACCTAAATGGCACTTGGAGAGATTAAGTTTCTGTTCGTAAGAAGAGTGTGTGTTATGAATTAAACTTTTAGTGCTAGAGGATGTTAGAAAAGGAATAGTAGATTCAGTGTATAAGTCAGCAATGCCTCTATGTACCTTTTGCAGGTGATCTTCGTGGACAAAAATTTGCTCAGAGCTTCCAAGATGTAGAATTTTCACTTTGTGCTCGCGGAATTTTTCAATGATTCTATAAGGTCCTTGGTAGAAAGAATCTAATTTTGAGTGGCGAACATGCTGTTGGTGATATACCAAATCACCTATTTCTAGAGTGTGAGTGGACTCGCGTAGATGTTGTTCTGCTAACGTTTTTTGTTGTGAGGCAGTGAGACGATCGTGAATTGATGCGAATTCTGAAATGCATACATCTTGCATTTGACATAATCCTCGATGTTATATACTAGACGAGGTGTACTGAGAAGAAACTCATTTGGCAGACTCTTCTCTTGCCCGAACAAGACGTAATGAGAAGATTCCTTGATTGTAGAATGAATGGCAGAATTAAGAGAACAAGGTACCTGAGGGAGGAATTCATCGCAAGTTGACTGCCAGTCCATAATATGGCGTAAAATATCCAATATACATCTGTTGCATCGTTAAACCTTTCCGTTTTAGCTGGGTGAATGCCGAATTATATTGCATTTCTTGATATGGAAATCTTGGCAGATTGACTGTAGGAGTGAATTATTAAATTCTGAGCCATTATCTGAAAGTGAAAAAAAAAAAAAAATGGAGAGCCGTAGGGACAGATTACATGGTCAGTCAGTGTTTTTGCCACAGAACGAGCGGTCTTACTTTTAAGAAGAACGGGAATGGAAAAGCGAGAAAAACTATCAACATGAGTAAATCAATAGAAACTGAGTCCCATGGCGATGATGGAATTGGGTAAGCGAGTGATGGGCCATGATAAGCAGGAGATGAACGATTGGCGGTGCAGGACTGACAGCGTGCGCAGTGAAAAAAAAATATATCTTTTCTCATAGATTGCCAAAAGTAAGAACGTTTTGCTTGTGAGAAAGAACGATCGTTTTCAGGGTGGCCAGACAGAGTAGAATCATGGATCTGAAATAATACATTTTCAACCAAAGACTGTGGAACAACTAGCTGAGTGAAATGTTCATTCATGTCACCCGGAGTCCAAGTCTATTGCATCGTTCAACCTTTCAGTTTGAGCTGGGTAAATACCGAATTATATTACATTTTTTATGTGAAAATCTTGGCAGAATGACTAAATTCTGAGCCATTATCTGAAAGTGTAAAAAAAAAAAAAAAAAAAATGGAGAGCCTTAGGGCCCTCTAATCCTTCTGCTTCTGCTGTCACCCTCTCATCTCCGTTGGGTTCCTCCCATCACAATACCATATCCGTATCTTGTCCTATCAATCCAATCCCTCCTCAGGATCCTCCAAAGCGAAGGTGCCTTTGGCTTTTTTCCTCTGCTAGTTGGGGAGACCTGAGGAGGTTTTATGCCGATTTTTCTGGGAATGATTACCGCTTCCGTGTCGAGGACCCGTCTCTGTGTGCTGAGTGCATAACAGAGGTGATAATGTCTGGCATGGAGGCGTACATTCCTCATTCTTTCTCTCGACCTAAACCTTCCAAACCCTTGCTCTCGTGCTATCCATGGTAGAGAGGTGGCCCACAAAAAGTACTTGAGCCTTCCATCACCTGAGTCTCATGTGCTATATATTTCTGCCCGGACTCATGCCAAGTCTGTTCTTCAACTCTGCTACACCAGGTGCTCTACCCAACCCTCCCACAGCGCAGCCTAACCCACATTCCTTTAGGTCGCAGAGGGACGTCAAGGGTGGAGGCAGACCACGATGTGACTACTGCTTCTGCCACAGACACTCATCTGCGGATTGCTATGATCGCGCTGCCGACCTCAGGAAGGAATGATACTGAGAAGAGTCCTGAAAGAAGGATAGGGAAGAGAGCAAAACAGTCATCCTCAGCTGCCCTTTCAGGACTTCGCTTATCACACCTGCCCGCCGAATTGGCAACAACAACCAAGGCAACAGTACACCTGGAACCCACTCACATGGCAAGGCAGGCAGTAATGTGCCTCCCTCTGCCTCTATAGCCCACCGTCAAGCCAGCACTTAGGGAAAAAAGCCCAGCTACCTCAATTACCACGTGACTGTCGTGTCAGCCAACGAGCCAAAGTGAGGGGTCTCCGTACCAACAACACAACTTCGTCCTCCGACACCACGCAAACATTGTTGCTGTCACGGAAACGTGCCTCAGTGCTGATGTGGAGCCGACGTTTGGCAACATCCCGGGCTACACAATATGGGTGAGGAAGGACTGTAAGCATAGGGCGTGGCTGCCTGCTTTAATTAAACACGGCCTCCGAAGTAAAAAAAAGTTGATTTTGTGTTGCCCAAGTAATGGAAGCATTATTTTTTAGGGTGGTGTTAAATGACAAAACTGGACTCCTCCTGCGTGTCATGTACCGCCTCCGCCACCCCCCCCCCCCCCCCCGCCCCACAGGCTAGGACGATCCGCGCTACATTTCCTAACTGAAGAACTGGACACTCATCTGCAGGTGCATTAATGTTCCCACGTTATGATTCTAAGTGATCTGAACTTCCACCTGGAACAGGATGCCTTCATTAGCCTCCTGACGGTGCAGGGTCTAGAAAACCACATATCCTTCCCTGCACATGAAAAGGGGAGGATCTTTGGACCCTGTGCTGACAGATATCCCTCACCCCAACATACTCTGCCAACAAATGAGGATGGAACCTCAGACTACCATGCTGTGTTAACGCGCGTCAAGCTGGACATAGCGAGGGAGGCTGTCGCCCGGCGAACTATCTGGTTGTGGAAGCAGGCTGAATGGACTTCCCTGAGGCGTAATCTGGCCCACACAAACTGGGACGCCCTGCTGAGGGGCAATACTGAGGAATAGGCCCGTGTCCTCACCACTAAGCTTCTTGCTTTCCAGCAGCAACACGTCCCCAGCAGAATATACGTTGCCAGACCAAGTGACCCAGGCTAGTTTGGCTACTAATGCCGACCTGCCGCCGAAGCCAAACACGCAACCTGGGTCAGGTACAAGTGTCGTCCGACACACCACAACTGGGCCCATCATCGCACAGCGTGAAGGAGGATGACAGCTTCGTGCAGATGGGCGAGGCGACACCAGAAGGAAGACTTCAAACAGAAACTCTGTGGCTCAGGAGTTGACCACAAAACCTGGTGGAGGCTTGTCAATTAAAAACAAGGGACGGGACACTGTGAAACTGTTCCTTCACTAGCCAGGCCAGATGGGACAACAGCTACCAGTAGTGAGGACAAGGCTTCTCAACTCCCTGAATTTTTGCAACAAAAATTAAAGTCAGCGATATGGGAAGGCAGCCACCTCACCTCCCTCAGGAAACAGATTACTCTGTAACAGAGATCCAGGTGACGCCTGAACAGGTTGAACCCTAATGAGGGAGATAGAGGAGTCCAAAGCTACTGGCCCAGACGACATCGGGCCACGCCTCCTCAAACAATGTGCCAGTGAGCTGTCAGGTCCCCTCACCAGTGTTTTCCAGTCTTGCTGAAGGGAGCGCTGGTTGCCTTCTATATAGAAGGAGGCGAGGGTGGTACCAGCCCACAAGAAAAACTCCAAATCTGAGCCCAGCAGCTACAGACTTATCTTTCCGCTCTCTGTGGTGAGCAAGTTACTAGAGCAGGTGGTGGCAAGTGTCATCTGTCATCAACTGAGTGAGCATCGCCTCCTCTCAGACAGGCAGTTTTGCTTCCGGCATGGCCACTCAACAACGGACCTCCTCACCGTACTCTCCCAAGACTGGTAAGATGCCTTAGATGAAGGCCTGGATACTTTTGTGGTGGCCTTGGACATTGCTAAGGTCTTTGGTCTGGCACGCAAGGCTTGTGGAAAAGCTTCGTGCAAAGGGTATCCAGGGCAATCTGTTCCAGCTGCTCGAGAACTACCTGCAAGGGAGTACCCTCAGAGTAGTAATAAATGGGCAGACATCCCAGTCATCACCTATACAAGCTTCAGTTCCACATGGTTCAGTATTGGGCCCGATCATGTGGAACATAAACATAGATGACCTCCTACGGCAAATACCAACAATTATGGCCTATATTGACGACTGCACGCTCTCCCAATCCTACAGTCGCTCCGACAGCCAGAGGGCCGTCGATGAGATAAATAGGTGGCTAAGGATAGTGGTGGTATGGGGAGAGTTGCGGCAAGTTGGCTTCTTTCCAGAGAAGACGCAAACCATTGTAATCTCCAGATCCCCAGCTGCCTCCCCAGCCATCTCAGGACGCCTGTGCTTCGGAGGCAAGATACTTCCCCTGCAGGAAAATATCAAGGTGCTGGAGTGACAAGGAAGTGTGGCCTGCGCTTCGATGGACACGTCACTGCTGTTGCCAAGCAGGCTTCCCTGCCTATCTCTGCTTTGTGTCGGATGTCAGGTAGTCTTGCCTCCCGAGGCATTCTCACATTATACAAAGCTCAATTATGACCTTGTGTGGAGTACAGTGCCTTGTCTTGGGTGTTGAGTGCTGCCCCCCACTTCCAGAGACTTGATGTCGTACAACGGTGTGCTGTGCAGCTAGTGGGGAGGAAAAGACAGCAGCAGGAGGAGCAAACAAGAGTAACATCGCTGGAGCATCGGCGGGACGTGTCGACGCTGGTGGTCCAACACAAGAGCCAGGTGCTGGAGGTGCCTCATCTAAACCCACTGAGGCTTCCACCACGGCCTGTCCAAAGGGAGACCAGGACAACTATCACACTCGAAGCAGCTCCAGCGATGTAGAACAGCAAGATTGTAGAATTCGTTCACGGCAGCCACAAGTGACACACAAGCAATGACACTGCAACAAGTGAAAGTGTCAGCCCACAGGTGGCGAAAAACGCAAACCCCTACAATCCTGCTGTGATAGCTTGGAAGTAATGTGATGCATTTATATACTATGTGATAGGAATAAGCTATTTTTTAGTATTTCAATTCGTAAAAGGTTTTAATCCGCAAAGCACCACAGTAAAAATGTAGTATTGACCACCTAAAAGACTGGCCAAATTTTTATTTTTTATTTGCAGAAATTGTTATCAAACCTGACTAAAACAAACGAGAAAAAAAAAATCGTTCATCGATGCCTAATAGATGTTCTGAGGGTGTTGGGGGATCTGGGCCAGATCGCAAGTTAAAAGTTTCAGCGCAGCCATAGGTGACGCTGTGCTACATGCTTCAAAAATTTTAGTAAGGTGTGATAGTCAATGAAACACTGATTATAGCAGAGCCCAAAATTATAGTCTCTGCAATATGACTGTGTTTCTTTTCTTCTTGTTTGCCTGCGCGTTGTGTTGGAACACACATGACAGCATGTTGTAGGCTTAACTTTGCCGGTGGCGCGCGCAACTCAGTAGTGAGATGCCAACTCGTGATCAATTGGGAGACATAATGAAGAAGCAGGCTTAGGAATGTTGAGCAGCTCGGGCCTCTATGATAAATATAGGTGAATCTCTATCTATTGTCCTCAACTATATCTCACCGCAATCACTGCCACCTCCAACGTGATCATTCCTTTCTATCTCCACCATCCCTATCAATCTCTGCACTTAAATTATTTTCATTTCTCAGAATAAAGGGGGAAGCTGTACAAGTACAACATAAAGCGAAAAAAAGGTCCACTTAATTACCGGTCCCCTTGCAGATTCGAAAGATTTAGCCGCCGTAGTACAGTGGAACCGCTTGCACGCTGGGGTTTTAGGATCCCCGAACGCATTGGATCGAATCCTGACTACAGTCTGAGTGGAGATTGGGCGTCCACTCGGGGTAAAGGTCCCCTAGTGGGTGGGCTTTCAGATAGGAGGTCTCCATTAGGTGGTCTTCTTTAGCCCATAAATTCCCATAAAAGCCCCAGATGTAAGTTTCCAGCTTAGATTATAAATAA
>CM035198.1:4444593-4447093 GCA_020233015.1 Callinectes sapidus | reverse complement strand
TTCACCTACACACTCAAAATCACCATATATATATAACCAAAAATGCACAAAAAGTGCATTTTTGGTTATATATATATATGGTGATTTTGAGTGTGTAGGTGAATGTGTATGAATGTGTAGGTGTTGTTTTGGGGTTGTGGAGTATTGGGTGAATTATTGTGGACTGGGAATTGTGTTTTGTGGTGATTTTCTCGGGTGAGGTAAGGGGCTCGGCTTGTCTAGTACAGGGAGGAGATATATTATGTTGCAGGTGATAGATTTACTTTGTATTTTCTTAATATAAGTATAGTTAAGGCAAACAGTTTTTTATTGTGGTGTTACCTATTGAAATAAGGGGAAGGGTAAGAGATTTGGTGAGGAGGAAGATCCGTACAGCCTGTGATGCACCCCTAGTTTCGTCTAGTAAGTGTGCTGTCGTCCTTATAAGGTACTTACAGTACTCTGCTGTCTACCATTATAAATAGGGGCCGTAACATATGCATCACACTCACCTGCTTCAGTCAAGTCTATAGATTCAGAATTAGAACTATACTCCATGGTGACATCAAGCTCAGGAACAGGAACATTTATTCCATGGGGAATTGGCTTTATGACAGGAAGGAACTTAAAGATATTGAACAAGGTTATTGGTCTTGCGATTGATGGCTTTTTAGTCTGTCATGCAGAAGCAGCATTCGGTAACGTAATCTTTCACTTACCTCCACTCCATTGGAACACCGAATGGCAAACTCTTCCTTTTCCTATTCCTCCAATCGCATAAGTTCTCCATATATGTTTTGCAGCAGGTTTGGAGAACAAATGCATTATCCTGATCTCCTAGTGTGACCACAAAACAAGCGTGATATGCCTTCTTCACAAAATCCGGGATTTTTGCTTGACTGTCTAGAAGGACATGTCCACAGATGTAACAAAATATGTTAGCCTGGTTCTTACATTTCCAATCCATTGCTATGCTAAAGCAGATCTTAAAAGGGAGAGAAAACAAAATCACTAGTTATTTAAGGAAATCAATGACCAACTGTGGCAAAAATAAAGCCCATATACCCTTTTATGATAGAATCATTTGGCAGAAATATGCTTTTATAATATATATATATATATATATATATATATATATATATATATATATATATATATATATATATATATATATATATATATATATTAGAAACCAGACCTGAACAAAGAAAATTAACAATATTTTTGAACTCAGAACGCAAAAGTGATCCTAAAACAATTGCAGAACCCTTCAACTTTGAAAAAAAAGTTTTGAAACAGGCCAGTGTTATTGATAATAGAAGTAAGGAAAAAATCAAAATGCTGGGCATATCTCCAAGACGGTTAGGAAAACAAGCAGAGTGTTCCACCAGTTCATCTAGTTCATTAAGAATAATAAAGCTAAAGGCTATTTCATCAGGATAGCCAGTAAAAGAAAAGGAAAGCCAAAGCTGGTGGTAAATATTCAGTTTTCTAAGAATAGACATTCCTGGAAAGGGATACAAAGATTGAATTAGCTCCACTTTAGAAGTTGAATAGTCAAAGAATTTCATATATAGTCAGGGGAGTTAAGGGAAGGATAGATGGCGCAGATAAATTTAGTTAGAGTGTAACATTCGAGTCAGAGCCAGATGGTTTATAACTCGGACGATTCAATAACGTGAAATCGAGGACAATTCAGATTATTGTGCATATGGGCAAAACATCCAGCTTTAAAACAAAAATGAAAATAGAGATATTAGGAGGGAAAAAAAGGGGTAACTGTCAGTTGCATCCAATGCTTGTGTTTCGGTGAGGAGATGGAGATAAGGTTTACTAGAGAAAAAGTAGTGTTCTACAGATTGAATATTATATCTAAGACCATGAATAATGCAGAACTTAATGAAGAAAAAGTTTAGGAAGATGACAATGAAGAAAAAGTTTAGGAAGATGACACGTGACAAGATATTTATGATCAATACCGAGAGAGGAGTTAGACCTTTGGAAACTTAAGGTCTCTTTCCCAAATAGGGATTGCATGGCTGGTGTGTGTGTGTGTGTGTGTGTGTGTGTGTGTGTGTGTATGTGTGTGTGTGTGTGTGTGTGTGTGTGTGTGTGTGCTTCTGCATCTCTTTCAATCTGCATGTATCTAAGCATTACACTCACTCACTCACTCACACACACACACACACACACACACACACACACACACACACACACACAGCACGGGTACCCTAAAAAAATAGTGTAAATACTGGAAAAACCTCTTCTATTTCACCATTATCGCCATTGTTTACTTACGCAAAGTTTCCCATCACGAGCTTTTCCTTGCATGTTTTTGCCAACATTGGCCCGTAGTCGCGTATATACGTGGCGATAGACGTGGTGGTGGTGGTGTTGCTGGTGGTAATGGCGGTAGTGAAAGCAACGGTAAAAGAATAGCACTTGTTTCAACTTCATCTCTACCCACTTGACGTTTTCAATTCTCTCTCTCTCTCTCTCTCTCTCTCTCTCTCTCTCTCTC
>CM035198.1:4415155-4444493 GCA_020233015.1 Callinectes sapidus | reverse complement strand
TTAGGGTTACCATGAATTCCTTAGTGTACCATGAAATATTCCCGTTTTCGTTTGTGACTTTGTAAATATTATTGTTAAATGTTTTAACATCAATGATTTAAGTTGTGTATATTGTAATTTTACTTCAGTTATTATTGTATTTATTATTTTGTATTCACTAACTGAGAGGAAAATGTATTAAGAGAATTTGTAAGGAGTTGCGTCATGTTATGTCATGATACGAGTCTGTGACGGGTTAAGTTAATGTAGTTCCTTGTATATTTCTTATAGTGTGTAACATTTGTATTGTAAGTGTGTACATATATAGGGATATTGAAATTGTAATTCCCGCTGGGGTTGAGGGGATTGTAATCTACCCTTGAGGGAAGAGAGACGAAGTTCTAATGACGTAATGTATCGAGGAGCGGCGGAGAAAAACAAAAGGAGAGCTGACTGGGAGGTGACTAGCCAGGAGGAAGCCGAGAGGGACTGGTGTAGTGAGATTCACTACACATTCACCTACACACTCAAAATCACCATATATATATAACCAAAAATGCACAAAAAGTGCATTTTTGGTTATATATATATGGTGATTTTGAGTGTGTAGGTGAATGTGTATGAATGTGTAGGTGTTGTTTTGGGGTTGTGGAGTATTGGGTGAATTATTGTGGACTGGGAATTGTGTTTTGTGGTGATTTTCTCGGGTGAGGTGAGGGGCTCGGCTTGTCTAGTACAGGGAGGAGATATATTATGTTGCAGGTGATAGATTTACTTTGTATTTTCTTAATATAAGTATAGTTAGGGTAAACAGTTTTTTATTGTGGTGTTACCTATTGAAATAAGGGGAAGGGTAAGAGATTTGGTGAGGAGGAAGATCCGTACAGCCTGTGATGCACCCCTAGTTTCGTCTAGTAAGTGTGCTGTCGTCCTTATAAGGTACTTACAGTACTCTGCTGTCTACCATTATAAATAGGGGCCGTAACATATGCATCACACTCACCTGCTTCAGTCAAGTCTATAGATTCAGAATTAGAACTATACTCCATGGTGACATCAAGCTCAGGAACAGGAACATTTATTCCATGGGGAATTGGCTTTATGACAGGAAGGAACTTAAAGATATTGAACAAGGTTATTGGTCTTGCGATTGATGGCTTTTTAGTCTGTCATGCAGAAGCAGCATTCGGTAACGTAATCTTTCACTTACCTCCACTCCATTGGAACACCGAATGGCAAACTCTTCCTTTTCCTATTCCTCCAATCGCATAAGTTCTCCATATATGTTTTGCAGCAGGTTTGGAGAACAAATGCATTATCCTGATCTCCTAGTGTGACCACAAAACAAGCGTGATATGCCTTCTTCACAAAATCCGGGATTTTTGCTTGACTGTCTAGAAGGACATGTCCACAGATGTAACAAAATATGTTAGCCTGGTTCTTACATTTCCAATCCATTGCTATGCTAAAGCAGATCTTAAAAGGGAGAGAAAACAAAATCACTAGTTATTTAAGGAAATCAATGACCAACTGTGGCAAAAATAAAGCCCATATACCCTTTTATGATAGAATCATTTGGCAGAAATATGCTTTTATAATATATATATATATATATATATATATATATATATATATATATATATATATATATATATATATATATATATATATATATATTAGAAACCAGACCTGAACAAAGAAAATTAACAATATTTTTGAACTCAGAACGCAAAAGTGATCCTAAAACAATTGCAGAACCCTTCAACTTTGAAAAAAAAGTTTTGAAACAGGCCAGTGTTATTGATAATAGAAGTAAGGAAAAAATCAAAATGCTGGGCATATCTCCAAGACGGTTAGGAAAACAAGCAGAGTGTTCCACCAGTTCATCTAGTTCATTAAGAATAATAAAGCTAAAGGCTATTTCATCAGGATAGCCAGTAAAAGAAAAGGAAAGCCAAAGCTGGTGGTAAATATTCAGTTTTCTAAGAATAGACATTCCTGGAAAGGGATACAAAGATTGAATTAGCTCCACTTTAGAAGTTGAATAGTCAAAGAATTTCATATATAGTCAGGGGAGTTAAGGGAAGGATAGATGGCGCAGATAAATTTAGTTAGAGTGTAACATTCGAGTCAGAGCCAGATGGTTTATAACTCGGACGATTCAATAACGTGAAATCGAGGACAATTCAGATTATTGTGCATATGGGCAAAACATCCAGCTTTAAAACAAAAATGAAAATAGAGATATTAGGAGGGAAAAAAAGGGGTAACTGTCAGTTGCATCCAATGCTTGTGTTTCGGTGAGGAGATGGAGATAAGGTTTACTAGAGAAAAAGTAGTGTTCTACAGATTGAATATTATATCTAAGACCATGAATAATGCAGAACTTAATGAAGAAAAAGTTTAGGAAGATGACAATGAAGAAAAAGTTTAGGAAGATGACACGTGACAAGATATTTATGATCAATACCGAGAGAGGAGTTAGACCTTTGGAAACTTAAGGTCTCTTTCCCAAATAGGGATTGCATGGCTGGTGTGTGTGTGTGTGTGTGTGTGTGTGTGTGTGTGTGTATGTGTGTGTGTGTGTGTGTGTGTGTGTGTGTGTGTGCTTCTGCATCTCTTTCAATCTGCATGTATCTAAGCATTACACTCACTCACTCACTCACACACACACACACACACACAGCACGGGTACCCTAAAAAAATAGTGTAAATACTGGAAAAACCTCTTCTATTTCACCATTATCGCCATTGTTTACTTACGCAAAGTTTCCCATCACGAGCTTTTCCTTGCATGTTTTTGCCAACATTGGCCCGTAGTCGCGTATATACGTGGCGATAGACGTGGTGGTGGTGGTGTTGCTGGTGGTAATGGCGGTAGTGAAAGCAACGGTAAAAGAATAGCACTTGTTTCAACTTCATCTCTACCCACTTGACGTTTTCAATTCTCTCTCTCTCTCTCTCTCTCTCTCTCTCTCTCTCTCTCTCTCTCTCTCTCTCTCTCGTCTCTCTCTCTCTCTCTCTCTCTCTCTCTCTCTCTCTCTCTCTCTCTCTCTCTCTCTCTCTCTCTCTGACACACACACACACACACTCACACACACACACACACACACACACACACACACACACACACACACACACACACACACACTTCATGGTCTTCCTTTACTTTGTAAATAACTCAAAATAAGAAAAAAACACTGACATCTACTGACCGACTAACTTTAAACAGTAGTTGAAAGGCATCAGAGGAGGAAGAAGAGCAGTAACAGTAAGAGGAGGGAGAGGAGAAGCAGCAACAGAAGGACGATGAGGTGAAGGAGGATGCAAAGGAGGAAGACTTGCTTTGAAAAAAAAATATAGAAAAAAAATTCACGAAGAAAAAACAAAGAAAGGCCACAAGAAAACTAGCTGCATTCATTATAAAAAAGGAAAAAAAACATGAAGGAAAATAATATGGCCTAAGTTGGATAATGGAAAATATATATATATATTTTTAATTAGATGGTAAAAAATAGGATGTGTAACGTAATACACGAAATTAAATGGAAAGAAAGAAAAAACTGGCGTAAACTTTATTATTGTAATATGAGTCACTTCTCATCAACTAGCAATGCTGGTCCTGCATCATGATGCATTTTAAGGCCTTATATCTCGAATACGTGCTTTTCAACTAATCGGCACTAATAGAAGGTAATTAAGAGATTTGTGTGCGTCTGCAAGTTTCTAGTGATAGTTTAACGAAGATTTAAACAATAAAAAAAAAATTCTTGAAAGTGTTTCTCATCAACTTTGTGCCTATTAGAGGATGTTGATCTGAAAACACTCGTGTCCTCCAGATTATTGTAGGAAAACTTCACTCAGTCTGAAGGAAAAGAAATCCCAGTGCAAGGATCGAGGGCTCTCAAGGGTCTTCTCATGATTATAGTGATGGCTAAGAAAAAGAAAATATAATAAACACACCAAAATATCTGAAAGTTTCAAAGTTATGTTTATGTTTGTACGTAATGATGCTTTAATAATAAAGATTTTTATCTCACCAACGATAAAAAACACAACAACCACCAGAGTTGAACTTATTCATTTGTCTGAAAAGGATAATCGTAATGATTGTCTATTTCGAAACATGAGACTGGATTACTCATGGGTGATTCATACATCCCCGGTGATCTCCTCCCTTGCTACACACACACACAAAAAAAAAAAAAAAAATTAATAAATAAATAAATAAATAAATAAATAAATAAAATATATGAATAAAAAAATTTAAAAAATAAAAAAGCAAATAAATATACAGAATAATATAAATGAAACATAATAAAAAATAATAAAAAATAAATAAATAGATAAAAAAATAATAATAAATAATAATAATAATAATAATAATAATAATAATAATAATAATAATAAAATAATAATAATAATAATAGTAAAATAGACAAATGAAAATAAAGAAAACAAAAATAAAAATTGAAAAATTAAAATAAAATATATATAAAAATAAAAATAAAAATAAATAAATAATAAATAAATAAAGATTAAATAGCCATCCATTGGGACAATACGTATACATAATCAACATTATAATATCTTTCATGCATGAGATACAACGCATTTTGACAACATACGTTTTGTTCAGGGCACAATGTATATGAGCGAGAAGCCGCTTTGCATACGATTAGGGATGTCCAATGAAATAATGATACAAAACTATAAAAAAAAAAAAAAAAAAAAAAAAAAAAAATGTAAACAGCGGTGTTTTTTATGGTGAATAGTGGGGGCACTATGAAGAGGCCTGGGCCCGTATCCACGAAAACTGTCTGAGGCCGACGCTGGCTAAGTACAAAATCGCACTTAGCTTATGGACGACGATTTAGGGCCGACGACAGCCGTCGTGCTTAGTGCAGCTCAGCGAGCGCGCTGGAACGCATCGCTTACCAAATGTCGACATGAATTATATTAAACGAAACATTATTATACTAACATTTTCTTTGTTTTTTATTTGTATAAATTCACAATACAACTGCTGCGTAAGTAACATTAAGCAGACGAAAACACTTAAGAAAAAAAGAAGAAATGTATTCCTGTTGGCAACGAGCAAACACTCCTCCTCTCCCAGCAGCAGCGCTACTCTCAACACAGCAAGCACAGCATCACCTTTCCTCCCCAACTATACCAGGTAAGGCTTCAAGGTATCAACAAACATTGCTTATTCGTACTTTATCTGGTATTGGTAGAAAAAGCTGTTAGTTTAATACACATTAAAAAGGAGTAAACCAATGGGAAGTATGCATTATTGTAAGGCACTTTTCTTTACCCATTTAGTATTTATAATAATTTAAAGTTTTACCTTAGGCTTCTCTCCTGAGGTCAACAGACTTAAAAAGAAAAACACGATAAAACTGCATCAGTGAGTCCTTAATAGGCTTAAGTAGGTTAGGTGTTAACATAGGTTTGGTTTTAGCTTGTAGCCTAGTATTTACAGATGGTAATTTATCATCCATACATAATGTCGACGGTGATGGCAAATTTTGCTGCTTATTGAAAAGGTGGTGGAAAGAAATAAACAAAACCCTAGTTCCATTCACAAAACCACACTTTGATTCATGGTGAGAAAATAGTATATTCGTATCCTTAAATAAACAAGCTTGCCATATCACCTCAACATCACCTCCCTCCTCTCTACTCAACCTCTCCTGTAACCCTTGAACTTTCTCATTACTACACTCCCTTGCTTTCAGAACCTTTCTCACTTTCCCTCCCTCCCTAGTTTTTTCTCTCACTTCCTATTTTCTTAAAAGTTCTTACAAGTCCATACAAGTTAGTCCATACAAGTTTTATAGAAATAGCAAATATGGTTAAAATATTATTCCTCCATCAATAATACTGCCTCATGCGGCCTCGCCGCACAAGACTTTCTTCTTCCTCTCATCCCTATTCTGACCAACTTTTTAATGCAAGAGTTAACCAGTTCTCCCAGTCATTCATTCCTTTCTCTAAACTCCCTGCTTGTCTCTATATTTCAACTTTCTATGACCTTCCTATGACTTAACTCTTTTATTCTCTTTCGACTTTAACTCTTTTATTCTCTTTCGGGACTGGCAATAATAGTGGGCTTTTTGGTTTTCATTGTTTTTGTTGCCCTTGGCTGGCTTCCCCTCTTACATAAACATAAATCATCAATTATAACATATCAGTTACTATAATGCAATAGGTCAAATTTGTTCTTGTCATAAAATTATTTCTTTAAAATTGTAATGTATAACATGTCTCCTGCTGAGATTCAGCTTACTTGAAATGCAAATTGCAGAATGCATCCCGATATGCACAACCCTCATTCCGGCGACCACCGGCTGCATGGGCAACCTCTTCACAGTATCACTTTGTTGCAATGACACTGAAACTTCAGCCACTGCACTCGTAGGTTGGCCTTCATCCAGAAGAGGAATATTCTTCTCTTTTCAAATACTGTGAAACATACCACAAGCTTGTATGATCTTGCAGACCTTGAGAAGTGGGCTCACTCGTACCTCTCGCCATGCTGAACGTGGAATCTCCACTTGAGTTGCCCTATTCCCCATTCAACAATACAGCGTACTTTTGTGGGTCCTGCAAAATAATAATTGAATAATGGATTAACTCTGTCTTGTTGTGCTAGTGGTCATCTGGTTGTTATTTGGTCTATACTTCATAAAGATTAAAAACCATACAATATAATGTATTTCTAAAAATTATAGCTACAAAGCTAATAACAATTTTATGACTATGTTCAGCTATCAACCATACTGTTTTTCTACTGAGTTTCATAGTGGTTGTCAAAGTTTCAGCATAAAATATAGTGCATGTAAATTCATACTACTCAACTAACCAAACCGAAGTTAAATTAAATTCATGTGTATATCAAATAATAAAATAGTTACTTATCTTACTGAACCAAATACTAACGTAATCAATCCAAACTAAATCAAATCTAATCTAACTACTTAACCTAACCAAACAAAATGTCACACTGAAAAAGCCCAAAAAGAAAATAAACTTAAGAAACTTGATGGCAGCCTTATTTATAAATTGATACATATATAGATAGGGTTCAAAATAGCCAAAAGGAGCTATACCCGATGAGATAGATAAGAAATGTCTAACTAAGCTATACTTAACTAAATAAAATTTGTGTGCACATGAAGTAATACGATCTTACCAAACCCACTCTAACCTAACCTAACCAAAAGTTAACTTACACATCAAATCATAAGATGGGTACTTATCTTACTGAACCAAATACTAACCTAACCAATCCAAACTAAATCAAATCTAACTAAACTGCTTAACCTAACCAAACAATGTCACATTGAAAAGGCCATAATGAAAATAAACTTTAGAAACTCAATAATAATAATAATAATAATAATAATAATAATAATAATAATAATAATAATAACAATAATGATAATAATAATAACAATAATGATAATAATAATAATAATAATAATAATAATAATAATAATAATAATAATAATAATAATAATAACAATAATAGTAATAATGATAATAATGTGTTTACCTATTATATCGTGATTGAGGTCCAGGCAGTGGACGCAGATGTGTGAGAAGCCAAATCTTGGAGGGATACCCACATCCTGCTGGCACATATCCTCCAACAAACATTTCTTCCTGTTATTTTGGTGCCACAATTCTTGTGTCCCATCTATGGCACTTGCGACGTGGTCTTCTTTATTTTTTTGTCAGCTGTGTCTGTAGTGACGGGAAAGTATATAAATCTCTTGAGGGCATTGGGATCTGCAAGGGCTTCTATGGTTCTGCTGATGCTGGACTGGGAGGGGCCAAGGTCATCACTGCTACACTGATGCATTTTCCCAGTGTCAAGATAACGCAATGTTATGATAACCTTCATGTCTAGGGTGAGCGGGTTTGACCGACTGGTTTCACTGCACAGGGCTTCTCTCGCAAGATTGGTAATATATATATATATATATATATATATATATATATATATATATATATATATATATATATATATATATATATATATATATATATACCTCTTATATACCTCTTGATGAGCTCAATATCATTAAGCTCATTTAGAATATTCCTTCTACGGTGATTTCTTCTTGGTTGGTGTGGGGGATGCTCTTATATCGCAGTCATGTTGATTGTTTACATTCATCTCCTTCGGTCCTAGCGCGGCTAAAACAGGGTAGACCCACTCTTAGCGCTATGGACGACACTAAGACCGACGGAAGGCAAGTTAAGGCCGACGGCGAGCAAGTTAGGGCCGACGGCGGCTATCTTGGTTTATTAAGGCCGACATCGGTCTTAGCAGCTTCGTGGATACGGCCCCACTGGTTTATACCACCGAATTGTTACTTTTCGCATATATTTCCCAACAAAACAATGATAATAATAATCAGAAAGTTAAATATAGAGAAGATTTTGACCAGCTATAATGATATGGTAAGGAAGAGTAAGAAATACAAGCAAGAATTGAAAACAATTAAGGCAAAGGGAAATATAAATCTTATTATAAAACTACGGACCCTCAAAACTAAAGATTCTAGATTCTACTGGAAAATTTTGCAAGGTACACAGAAAAGTCTGATACCTTTGTTTTGATCGGTGAATTTTGTGACCATTTTAAACGGCTAGCACAAGAGGGTGTTGCTGAAATTTGAATTGACATCATCATTAGTGAATATATCAAGAACACCAAAACACATGTTATGTCCACTTTAACAATTCTTAGAAACAGGAAACATCCCAGAAGATTGGATCACTGGAATAATAATTCCTATTTATAAGAATGTGGGAGAAATGCAGGATGTAAATAATTACAGAGGTACAACTTTGTTAAGTTGCTTAGGCAAGCTGTTTACAACAATTTCAAATGTAGGACTGACTGTATTTTGTGATAACAATTCTGTTTTAAGGGAAATGGAAACTGATTTCAGGCAGGGATATTCCACTACTGACCATGTCTTTGTAATTAAGTTTGATCGATTGATTTAAATTTAAGCGGAAGAAATTTTACTGCTTATATGTTGACTATAGAAAAGCCTCCGATCTGGTATGGAGAGATGCACTATGGTATAAATTATTAAAGGTAGGCATTGATGGTAAAATTCTGAAAGTTACAAGAAATATGTATAGTAACAAAATCTTGTCTCCGTTAATCAGGTACTTTCAGATTATTTTATCAGTTACACTGGAGTTAGACAGGGGGAAAATTCATCACCACTTTTGTTTTCCTTGTATGTGAATAATATTGAAGAACAGTTGCTAATGAACAATTGTAATTATGTCACTATTGGAGGTAAGTGGATTGATGATATGCTGAAGATCCTTGTGTTAATGTTTGTTGTACTGGCTGATAGTGAAGCAGGCGTAGCTAATGCACTGAAAGCAATGAAAATATATTATGATAAATGGAAGTTATATATCAATTGTTAAAGGACTAAAATTACTATATTTTCTAATGATAGATGTGCTAAGGGAAATTACTGTTGTCAATTTAAGGGAAAAAATAAAGAAATTGTAAATGAATATAAATATCTTGGTATTACAATGAACTACAAAGGTACTTTTGAAACATGTCAAGAGCAACTTTGCCGGCAAGGAAGAAGAGCAATGTTGAAAATTAGATTTGCCAATTTATTTGCAACTAGAATTGTTTGATGCCATGTTATTGCCAGTTATTACGTATGGTTGTGAGATATGGGTCTTCAAATTTATCAAGGATGTAGAAAGTATGCATGTAACTTTTTTTAAACACATACTAAATGTTCGTGAAACCACATGTAACGCAATGGTGTATGGTGAGTTAGGCAAATACCCTGTTAGTGTTCACATCAAAACGAGAATGGATTAGATTACTAACTGGTAAACTGATAAACTTTGTTGTAAAATGTATTAGTGTATTTTCAAGTTATATACTCAAAATACTTTCAAATTCCCATGGCTTAGCTATATAAAAACTTTGTTGAACTATTCAGGTATGTCTAGGATATGGGCCAGTCAAGAGATAGATAATCAATCATATTTGGCTGAAATACGCCTTTGAGAGAACTGCCAAAGACCAATGGATAACGAAATGGAGGTCATTATTGAATAGCAAGTTTTCCTGTAATACTTATGTTTTATATAAAGAATGTTTTGTTTTAGAGAGCTACTTAAAGAAACCACCAAAGTTGTACAGGATTAGCCTTACTAGATTAACAACTAACAATCACAGGTTATCTATTGTAACGGGTAGGTACATTAACACTCAAAGAGAGGAAAGGAAATTTGACAGATGTAATTCTAATGCAATAGGGGATGAGTTTCATGTTCTGCTTGAATGTAACAACCAAGAAATCATAGAACTCAGGACAAAGTATTTACCGAAGTATTACAGAAATAATCCAAGTATGTATGTATAAGTTTCTACAATTATTATATAATGTAGCAGCATTTGTTAAATCTGTACTTAATATTTTTCGATAATGTGTACAGAGAGTCAAGGGATGATTCATAATGTATATTTTTCTAAGGGAGCTGTGCTCCATACTTTGTTAAAAAGTCTCTCTCTTCCTAACTTCCATTCTCTCTCTCTCTCTCTCTCTCTCTCTCTCTCTCTCTCTCTCTCTCTCTCTCTCTCTCTCTCTCTCTCTCTCTCTCTCTCTCTCTCAGGGGTGACATGTCTTTAGCTGTTCAATTACATAATTTTCTCTCCTGCCTATACTTTTGAATCTTCTGAAATCACTATATGGGTACGGCTACAACAACTAATTGTATTTATGCCGTAAACCAATGATATAATTCCTCTTGTAAAAGAAAAAAAAAATTGACCACTTAACATTCATAGTAGAGAACATTCTAAATCTTCTCCCTTTCGTGAAAATATTCTTTCTTTGAAAATGAAATTATTCTCACGAGTTTTGTCTTTTGTTTACTTTCACACACCACCCTAATCAACAAGCCTGCACCCTTGCTATTCTCCCAACCAAGAGCAATTAGTACAACACTCTACTCGTATTCAAGACCATCTTGCAGATATGCCCAACATTCTGAACCCTTTTCTTTACCTGTGGTCATTATTTTTATGCTATTGCTCAGTTTCCTTCTTTGTACCCGTCCAATCACGACCTCGTTTCTGTATCTTGTCTTCTAACTCCAATCCCTCTTCAAAACCTCCCACAGCATTAGTGGCTCTGGCATTTTATCACTAGTAATTAAGGGAATCTGAGGAAGCATTATGATGTTTTTTTTCTTGTATTGACTGCATCTTTATGTCCTGAACGCATAACAAAAGTGATGGCGTTTAGCTTGGAGGCGTGTATTTCAGATTCTTTCTCTTGCTCTTGACATTTTAAACTCTCGTTTGTTTTCATGCTATACATAATAGAAGGTGTTTTAGACTTTCATCACCCCAAATTTGAGCGCTCTATATATTCTCTCGGATTCATGCCAGGTTTCCTCCCCAAACAGCCAAAAAAAAAACTCAACAACATGATGTTTAAAAATCTTTCATAACTTATCCTCCTTCATGGTGTCTGGCACCTAAGGAAATACATCTCTAAAAACTTCACTCCCAGCCACCACCAGTGTTAGAGTTTGAGGTCGGGGTCAGGGCTCTAGGCGCAGCTGAGCCTCTAGCCATGACTGATCCGTTTTTGCTAGGGGGGTCCAACCATGCAGACGCTTCGGGTGCCAAGGCACCAGAGGGGCCTGCCTACCAATAAGACGGATGCGGGGGAAAACCTGTGAGGGATCTGTCTCCCGTTCTGTTTCTGGTGTCTTTGCCTTCCTTTTTGTCTTTTGGGGACAACCAGGATTTTTTCCTCGGCGATACCAGTGTTTCTGCCCATGACTGACCTAGCTGGATAGGGTGGTACTTGCAACCCCTCCCTGTAAAAAGCCTCCATAACCGCCACAAACGTTAGAGGTAGAGGTCGGGGTCGGGATTTTAGATGTGGGCGAGCCTGTAGTCATGACCCTGATCCGGTTTTGCTGGGGGTCCAGCCATGCTGGCGCCTTGGGTGCCAAGGCACTAGAGAGGGGGGCTGCCTACCAATATGATGGATGCAGGGGGATACCTGTGGGATTCCTGTGTCCTGAGGATGGCAGGATGACCCTATCGCCTTTTTTTTACTTTGGGGGAGCCGGTGGGGTTGCAGAGGTGGCGCCTGTCCGTTGGATCATTCCTGGGGCAAATCTATGAAAGGTTCTGCGTGTGGGTTCCTGGAATGTCGTGCACTTCTCAGAGGATTACCTATTGCCTCATCTATTGGATGAGCTTAGTAGGCTGAGGGTGGATATGGTGGGGCTCTCTGAGACAAGGAGGCCTGACAGTGACCAGTAGCAAGAGTTTCACTTACTACTGGTCTGGCATGAGCAATGGCTGACAAGTCCCGTCTATGCTTGAGAGACGTCATGTTGGCAGGAATCTCCGGTTCTTCCCCCAGCATTTGAAGAGAACGTCTCCACACCGCCTGAAGGCACTGAGTGTAGGTGGCAGCTTCTGACATCCATGTCAAGGCACGATATTCCATACATGGACGAATTTATGCCTTGTACAGAATCAGGATACCTTGGGAGTTGAGGCTGCCCAACACCTTGTGTAGAGTAGACACATGCAGAGAGGTCTAGCGGAGTACAGACGTGATGTGTTGGTCATATCGCACCTCCCGGTCAATGGTGACTCCCAGGATCTTGATGGTATCCTGGAGGGGCAGCCAAGCCCTCTTAAACAGTAGCTCTCCCTCTACTGCCTGAGGAGCAGCAGGAGACCAGTAGACGACCATGGCGTGTGTTTTGTTTGATGCGAAGTCGACCTGCCACACCTTCCCCCACTGTTCTGCTGCCTTCAGTTGCTTGTTGATGATGGCAACGGCACTCTGGCTGTACTGGTGTCAGTAGGACAGTGAGATTGCACAGTTGTTAGCGTATGTTTTCACTGATGGAAGCTGATGGAGCAGGTCATTGAACCCTGTGGAACTGTAGCTTTGATACTGGCAAGCTTGGAGAAACACCCATTGATAACTACTTGGAACATCCTTCTTTGGAGATAGTCCTCAAGCAGCCTCAAGAGACTCCCGGCGACACCTGTGGCGCGACGCCTTGCTAGGAGACTGAAGTGTCACACTCGATCAACGGCGCCGGCGATGTCCAGTGCCACCACGAGTGTTCCTAAGCCTTTGTCGAGGATGTCCTGCCATTCTTGTGAGAGGAAAAGGAGGAGGTCGGAGGTGGAGTGGTCTGGCTTGAATGATATGGAGAAAACGAAATGGAGAAAGAGTGTGTCAGTTCAGTTGCCTCCACAGAGAAATTGTAACCACCTTCTGGACACTTTAACCATGGCGGACAGCAGGAAGATGGGTTTGTAGTGTTGGGGATCAGATCTGGAATCTTCCTTGTTGACAAGAGCCTCCTTCCAGGCACATAACCATTTCTTTTGCTCATGGGAAGCAACAAAAATGGTATCTAGAGGTCCTGACAGCTCCCTGGCACATTTTTTTTTTTTTTTTTTTTGTACTCTAGGGCTGGTATCAGGGTCTGTTGCTTTTCCTACATCAACGTTCTTGAGTACTTTCTCCACCTGTGCTGCGACTGAGGTGACGGTGTGGTTAATTCCACATGGCAGAACATTTGGGGGATGGTTGGGGTTCCGTACTTGCATTTTTCAGCAAATACCTCTGCCAACAGGGAGGCCTTTTCCTAAACAATCTGGGCTTTTTATGGGAATTCATGGGCTAAAGGAGAGCACCCAATGGAGACCTCCTATTTCAAAGCCCAACCACTTGGAAACCTTTACCCTGAATGGATGTCAAATCTCCACTCAGACCGTAGTCAGAATTCAAACCCATGCGCTCGAGGGTCCCAAGGCTTCCAGAGCGCAAACGGTCCCACTGCTCCACTGTACCACGGAGGTAGTCGTCATCCTTTTACAGGCTTCCGTGTGTGAGATGAGGTTCTGGTGTGTGGGACGCTGTTTGTGCCTCCTTTACGTTAAATATTTGGTTTCAGCGGCAGCTTGACAGCGGAAACCAAGGAGGATCTGTAGCCTTGAGGTATGTGCGGTGAGGAACAGACTGGGACCGGAGAGTGGACAGCATTGAGATGAAGAGACGGGTCTTCTCCTCCACATCTCCAATAAGTAGCTCCTCCCAGTCTGGGGTGTGTAGTGTTTGCCTTAAGGAAAGCCAGTCCACCTTATCCCACACCCAGATCGTACGAGGGACCGCGTCTTCCCTTGCCCCGTTGAGGTTAATGTGAGGCAGCGCGGCGTGATGGTCTGATCTACCCACATTTTTCAGCTGCTTATACCTAGTATTAGCTTCAGGAAGATCAGACATCACTGGGTTGAGCAGGCCTCCTCGTTCGTTGGTCGGGAATGTAAATTGGTTGATGAGGCCTTGCACTGACACTAGGTTGTCCTAGGCTTGCTGCTCAAGGTGGAAGTTAAGGCTCCCCACGATAAGGATATTCTTGCATCTATTGTCCAGCTCCTCTGCCAGGAAGTCAAAGAAATGAGCGCCCTTGTTTTTGGGAGCGCTATAGGACGCAGAGTAGCAAGCCACTGTTGTTTTGAAGCACTATACGGAAGAATAGTGCTTCCATTTGGTGAGGCTGGTCGGGCGTAACTTTTTGGGTCTGTAGGGTGTTCTTAAAACAGGCGGCAACACCACCCCCTGTTTTGCCGACACAGTGTTTCCTCACCCAGTGTGTGTAGCCTGGTATTCTGCCGTATGCTGGCTCCACCTCGCTGTTCAGCCACGTGTCACATATCGTCACAATGTCAGCTTCATGTCATAAAATACAGTTGTGCGAGTTTCCCCTAAGTTTGTGTGGAAAACATTCAAGTTGACTTGACACGGCAGTGACCTGTGAGGCCTTGCTGTGGCTCAGACGTGCCTAGGCGTCGGCGTGTTGGCCACTTGTTGGAATGTTTTTTAGTAGGTGTAGTTCTGGCCCCTTGAGGATGAAGTCCATTCGTGGGGGTGGGTATCCAACCTTCTACCATCTGTGTTGCCAGCCGGGGTAAGAAAAAGGTGCTGGGGATTTGGGGTATGTGTGGCTGTTTTGCCTGTTTGTGTTGCCCTCAGCTAGTACTCTCCTCAGAATAGCTTCCTGCCTGGCATCAGCTGCTCGGTAGTAGCACTGCCCTTTTGTGTGTCCAGACCTTGAGCAATATTGGCAGGTTTCACGTCCTTGTGCCCTGGGACGAGGGCTTCGAAACTGCATTGGTACGGTGAACAGGGGTGACGATTGGGAGTGCCTTCCTCCAATGCCTGCCTTCTAGAGTCTCATTTTTTACTTCTGTTGATGTTTTTTGTGTTGTTATCATTATTATTGTTGTTATTTCTTGTGGGTGTGGCAGAGTGGGTGGTGGTGTTGTGAGCTGTTATGGGCGAGCAGCAACAAGTGTCAGATGTAAGGGTGGATGTAGAAGAGGGAGGAGCTTAGGCGAGAGGGGCAGAAGAGTTGGTAGAGGAAGAGGTGGCTGCGGTAGTGCCTGTGGTTGAAGGGCTTAATCCCAAGTAGCCTCGGGGAAAATGCCTCGGGCGGTCAGACTCCTACCACTCCTTAGTGCTTGGTGAGGAAGCACAAGGGTTCGTCGATGCATTATCTATTGACGAGGCGTCATCCAGTGCCTCTATTAGGTTCAGTTTATCCAGCACCTGTGAAGTCTTGTCTAATATCCAATTCTGGTGTTGTGTGAGTGACTGGATCTTGCTGTTGTTTCTCGACACCTCTTGTTTTAGATTTAAGATGCGAGTCACAAGCTGCTCCTTTATCTCCATGTAGAGTTGACTCGTTGTCGTCCTCATTTACGTCATTGTCATCGTGTTCATGAGGTTTTGTAGAGTGGGTTGCAGCAGCTGAGTTGCCCTCTCTAGTATTAACGTGGGTGGCGTTGTCATGCATCGTCACAGTAACATCGATGCTAGCCTCCAGCTGCAGTTACTGTGTCTCGGCGCACGTGTATGTCGCGTGGTGACCAAGGCAAGCTGCGCGCATCACTACCACAACAGACGAAGGGCTATCGTTGTGGATAGTAGCCTGGGTGGGGAAGTCTTGCAAATTTTTGGTGGGACATGTTTTCCTTTAACGCGGCGGGCTGTGATAACAAAGGTATGGAGAGAGAGAGAGAGAGAGAGAGAGAGAGAGAGAGAGAGAGAGAGATAGAGAGAGAGAGAGATAGATAGAAGTCAAGGACGGCGTAGAGTGGGAAAGGGGATCTCCCATGGGAATTATGGCTTGGGGTTAACCTGGTGCTGGTGAGGCAGGGCAGGTCCGATCAGATCAGCAGGTCAGCCAGACATACACACCCAAACATTAATTCACTGATTTGATTCGTTCACTGAAGCACTATACACTGGCACACTTCACAAACTGTCGGGTCTTTTCTTCTACACCACTATGTAAGTGTCCACTGTACACTGTACTGCACCACAGAGCGCAAAAATCAGGAGCCCACCACACACGTGTTTCTCTCTCTCTCTCTCTCTCTCTCTCTCTCTCTCTCTCTCTCTCTCTCTCTCTCTCTCTCTCTCTCTCTCTCTCTCTCTCTCTCTCATTTAAACATTAATACTTGTGTACTTGCATACTTTGCCCAAAAGTGCACTATCGTGTGCCACCTATTTCAAGGGCGTCAATATTGAAATCTTATCTACATTTTTACACTTACATATAAAAGGAAAAAACACTATGTCTAGGTAGATATTTACACTTACAATTGTTTATGTAATTACTAATGTCTTAATTCTACGATTATCTACATATGACGCCACTGCACTGTCACTATCCACTTGCCAGGTTTTAGTATGCAAGTAGATTCAGAGGGGTGGGATGAGCCCCTCTCCACTTATGAGCCGCGAGTTTGGCACTCTGAGTGTTCATTTCCCGGATGTGTGGAGTGGCAGCAGTAAAGACGTTCCACATGCGAGACACTTGCCCAATAAATGTTCGTTGGTGCCGGCTGACATGGGATCGCGGCACCTCCACTGCATCACCACTATTGTACACCGTTCTCGTGCTCTGCGTAGTGTCTATTGGAGGCCGACATAACCCAGCCAGGCGTGGCCCCTCCTGCACCACTGTCTTGTGGAACACTACAAGCGCCGCAACGTCCCTGCAGTCTTCCAGCGAATCTAAATGGCTTGCAGGTTCAGGTTATGTCGGGGGATCAGCAGCATCCACCAATCGCAGGGCGCGTCACTGAATACAGTCAAGCTTCTTGATATGGGAGGCAGCACACAACATCCAGGAGGCTAAGTAAGCCTTATCTGGGCCTGGTAAAGTATTAATTAGCCTATCCGTCATGTCAAGGAAGCTGGCTGTCCTAAGTAAGGCTGAAAGCCTGTGGGAGGCCTTTTCGGCAATGTGTTTGATGTGGCCATGAAACCGTAGCCCTCGATCCACTTCCACTCCAAGAATCTTGACAGCTTCCTGGAGTAGTAAAGGAACTGCTGGTCCAGCAGTGAGAAATCGAGAGACAACCATTGCCTGAGTCTTCTCTGGGGCGAAAGTCACCTGCCAGCGTTCACCCCACTCCTGTATCACCCTTAGCTGATGATTGACCTCATCAGCTGCACGCCCACTGTCCTGTCGTGGGTAGGTGAAGGAGAGGGTACAATCTTCTGCATAAGGAGAGACTGCTGGCAGCTCCTGGAGAAGGTCCTCCACATATACATACTACAGGACTGGCCCCAGCATGGAGCCCTGCGGAACTAAAGCTTCCACTGGGAAGGATTCAGAGGCTTGTCCATTTACAACTACTTGGAAGGTCCTTCCTTGCAGGTAATTCCCCAGTAACTGAAGAAGGTTGCCTTGAATGCCTATTGCACGGAGTTTTTCCAACAGGCCTCCGTGCCACACCCTGTCGAAGGCACTCGCTATGTCTAAGGCGACCACAACGGTGTACAGGCCTTCGTCAAGTGCGTCCAGCCACTTTTTTTATGAGGAGCATTAGCAGGTCTGAGGTGGAGCATCCAAGTCTGAACTCAAGTTGTTGTTCCGAGAAGAGGTAAGTTTCGTTGAGGTGGCGACAAACTACATCTGTCACGACCCTTTTGACTTTGTCTCTCTCTCTCTCTCTCATCCAAGAGACAATCTGTCAAACTATCACTTTAAAACTGGTATGTTAAAAAAAAGGCACAGTTTGGTCAAGATATTGAGAATATAACATCTTAGGAAAATGTTTCACAGTAAATATTGAAATCTAAGTTTTAATGTTTATCATTGAATTGAAACCGAAGCTTTGGGTAAACAAAACATTAGACCTGAAAAAATCAAACCTATATGTAAACATAATTTCTTTGGTCAAGCTTGAAAAAAATTGTTTTTATGATTTTCTCTCAAACTTTTGCCATCTTCCATTAGCCGCCTACTCTTCCTTCCACTCCGTCCTCTCTTGCCTTCCTATCTCACTGTACCAACCACTTTCTAGTAATAACTCCTCTTTACTATGACCTTCTTTCTTTCATAGTAATATCCTACTCTCATACAATGCTCCCTCTTACTCACCAACCCCTTTTTCCACTGGATCATTTCTCCCATACAACCCTTTCTCCTCGGCAAACGCTCTTTTCCTTTACGTGCTTCCCCCCACTTCCCCACTTCATTGTTACTTCCTTCGCCTTCAATGTGTTTCTCTGCCTGCCAAAGTGCTGCATCTTCTTCCTCTAGCGGCTCTCTTATTTCTTCTCGTCTACAGATGTCTCCCCACAATAGTTCATTAAAGGTGATGTCACGAGCAGTACTGGAGTATACTAGGGGATGGTGACGCTCAGACACACAAATGAAAGTTAAAGTTATTATATTAAAGAATAATGAACATGAAAACACACAATGAAAATAATGTTACTGTGGCACGGGATATGTTGTCTATGGTAGGTGTATCACAAGTGAGAGCGTGAGGTTGGTGAGACTGCACTTGCTCCCGGGAGAGAGGAGCGAGTCCTCTGCTGTTTGGGTTTAGACTGCCGAAGTGAAAGTCGGGAGGCAAGAGGTGAGCTTGGGGTTGGTGACTGGCGTGACAATGAAGTATGGGGTTGGTGCTTCGAGATAGCGGCTCGACCCGGTTGGTGAGCCGTGTGGTGATGAAGCGGTGAGTCGAAGCCTCGGCTCACCGAATGTTTAGTGCAGGAAGTTTGTTGTCTCGTCCTGAGCTCGAAGGCTGGCAGTGAAGCTCCACGAAAGGCCGAGGGCCACTATACCTCCCCCCTTGAGGACGACGTAACGAGGGAGGAGTGTAGTGGGTCAGCTGTTGGGAGGTCCTCGTGGCTTTGGGATAGAGCGTCTGCAAACCCATTCTGTGAGCCCTTGATGTGGTGAAAGCTGATGTTGTAGGGTTGAAGCAGAAGGGATCAACGGAGCAGACGTTGATGGTGAATTTGTTGCGTTGCAGGAAGGTCAATGGGTTGTGATCGGTGTAGATCTGCAGCGGCTGACCACCGGCTTGCAGGTAGCATTGAAACTTCTGGATGGCTTGGATGATGGCCAGAAGGTCCTTCTCGATGGTGCTGTAGTTGACTTGGTGAGAGTTGAACTTGGCCGAGTGGTATGCGATGGGATGTAGGACGTCATCCTTTTCCTGGAGAAGGACAGCACCTGAGGCGATGTGGCTGGCGTCAGTTTGGAGGGCGAAGGGCTTTTTGAAGTCCGGTGCTTGCAGGAAGGGTCCTTGCACCAGTATGTTTTTTTTAGCGGGTTGAAGGCCTCCTGGCATGCCGGATCCCAGTGGAATTTCACAGACCCACCGGTGAGCTTGGTGAGAGGGGCGGCGACTTCAGCAAAGTTCGGGCAGAATCTTCTGTAGAAGCCTGCCATCCCCAGGAAGCGCCGTATCTCTCTCTTGTTGGTGGGTACTGGAAAGTCCAAGACGGCGGACACGTTCGCAGTCTTCGGACGAATGCAGCCAAGCCCCACTTCGTGTCCAAGGTGGAGGACTTTGGCCCCGCCAAAGTGTGACTTCACCAGTTTCACGGTAAGGTTCGCCTCTTGTAGTCGTCTTAACAGTTCGGCCAGTTGTGAGTTGTGTTCATCCCAGCTGTTCGAGAACAAGAACACATCATCAATGTACACCGACACACCAGCCAGACCTATTATTAGTTGAATCATGGCTCTTTGAAAGGTGGCAGGACAATTATGCATTCCAAATGGAGCCACTTAGTAATGAAAGAGCCCGAATGAAGTTACGAAGGCTTATATTTGTTGGGCATCTTCCGTGAGGGAAACTTGATAGTACCCCTTGAGAAGATCAAGTTTTGTAATGAATTTAGACTGTCCCACCTCATCGATTAGGTCATCTACCCGCGGCAAGGGATAGGCGTCCGGCACCGTTACAGCATTCACCCGGCGGTAGTCGGTGCAAAAGCGTAGTTGGCCATCCTCTTTGGGGACAAAAAGACAAGGTGATGCCCAGGGAGAGTTGCTTGGAACTGCCAACCCTTGCTCGGGTAAGTAGTTGACCTCCTTCTGTATTTGCTGGCGTTTCTGTGGGTGGAGTCGGTAAGGAGCTGCCGTATAGGCGAGGTTCCTGGGGTGAGTTGCACGTCATGGGACAGAAGGGTACACCTCCGAGGGTGGTCACCAAACACCTGAGAGTATTTGTAAATGAGAGCTGTAACGTCTCGAGCATGGGATGGCGATAAGGAACTAAGATAAGTGCTTAAGTTAGAGAGTATATAACTGTTGCTGGTATTTTTCGTGTTACAGGAAAGATCCATATCTACATTAGTCACCGTGTTAGAACAGATATGGTGGACATTTCTAGCAGGATAGTCCTGTGCAGTGCTTCTGGTCTTATACAGATTAATTAAATTGATGTGTATTGACTGCGTGGATTTACGGCGGTCAGGTGTACTTATTATGTAATTGACATCACTCACTTTCTTTACTATTTCATAAGGACCTGATACTTTGCTTGCAAGGGGGATCCAGGAATAGGGATGAAAGCTAGTACTTTATCGCCTTCCTGAAAAGACCGTACATTAGAGTTCTTATCAAATGCTGCTTTCATGGTTTGTTGTGCATGTTGCAGATTCTTACTGGCAAACGTATGGACTTTATGAAAAGTGGACTTTAAGTTGTCCAAGTAATGGGTGACAGTTACAAGCCTATGAGAGGTCGAGTTGAGAAGCTTATCTTTCACCAGTCTTAGTGGTCCTCTCACTTTCCTGCCAAACAGTGTTTCAAAGAGAGAGAAATCCCAGTGGATTCGTTAGGGGTTTCTCTGATAGCAAATAACATGTAAGGTAAGGCCTCATCCCATTCCTGTTCCTGTTTGAAGCAAAATTTTCTAAGAAGTGATTTAAGTGTTTGGTGACATCTTTCTAGGGCGCCCTGTGTTTGCGGGTGATGGGCAGTTGAGAGAGTCTGGGTGATTTGGAGTTCTTTTAGTACTGCTTTAAAGAGATCACTCGTGAAGTTTGAGCCTTGATCACTTTGAATGTCCTGGGAAATGCCAAAATTAGTGAACAAGTTGGTAAGCTTGGATACAATGGTCTTAATAGTGATATTTTTCAAAGGAAAGGCCTCTGGATACCTGGTAGTAGGGTCTAAGATTGTGAGTATATACTGGTTACCTTTCTTGGTTTTGGGTAGTGGACCTATAACATCAATGATAATTTTTGTGAAAGGTTCACAAGGGACTTTGATTGGCTGCAATGGATAAGGTGGAATCTTTTGGTTCGGTTTACCCACAAGTTGACAGGTATGACAGGTATTTACAAAAGAGGCAACGTCCTTCTTTAACCCAGGACAATAGAAATCTGACAATGTTCCTTGGCATGTCTTAGTGATCCCTATGTGTCAGGCAAAAGCTTCTTGAGCGATTTCCATCACTGGCCTTCGCAAATTACTGGGTAAAACTACCTGGTGGACCTCCGCCCAGGTGTCATCTGATAATTGTTGAGGTCTAAATACCCTCATAAGGATGCCTGCCTGAGAGTAATAGGAGGGGTAGTGTGTTATTTGGTCCCTGGGAATGACTTTTGAATGAAGGATTGGTAATGTGTCTTCCCTCTGTGCCTCTGACAACACTTTCTCAGAGAACTGCTTAAGGTTAATTGGAGAGGGCCGACTAGGGGTGGTTGGTTGTGGTGGTGGTTGCTGGCATGCCTGAGCACGTGTCACAGCAGAGGCGGGAAACAAGCTTGGCTGTTGAATCTCCAACTCCTCTGTGGGATTATAAGTTAGAGGAGAGTCCTGAATCTTAAGAGGGGCAAAAACCGTACCACCCACCCTGTCATTTGAAAGTAAAAAGTCACAGTCAGGGATTGGCAAGGACTTATGATCACAAACCGCTACTATTACTTTACCCTTAACAAGGGGACAGTCAAGGTGTATTTTAGCCAAGGGCATGGCAGGTGGACCATGAAAACCTAATATGAAAATATTTTCTCCAGTATAACATTTATCTATGCCTGGAACAGATGACTTTAAGATTAGAGACTGACTACCGCTGGTATCTCTAACAATCCTGATGGGATGTTTCACTTCCCGGTAAACATTTACTGAACCATAGTATTAAATGGCTGGTATAGGTGGCTTGAATCCACCATGCTAAAGGTGGCTACTGGTTTGGTGAAAGATTGCCCTTTTGCAACTTTACATTTCGGGTTTGGACAATTCCTTATGAGGTGGCCAGGTTTACGACAGAATGAGCAGGCTATCTGAGACTTCACATCACTCAACTGACTTACCAAGCCCTGAGCTTCCTGCACTGGACTTTACATGAGACTCTTGTTTCCTCTCTCCCGAAGCTCTACGGCTAAGTGCATATTTGTCTGCTATTCCAGCAGCTTTCATCAAGTCTGTTTCGACCCTATCATCTATGTGCAACTTGATGGAAAAGGACACCTTCCGTTTAAATTCCTCTAACACCATCAAGTTTACAAGTTCAAAGGTAGTTACTGTAGTGGTTTGGAGCCACTTCTTAAAAGCCCGAAGCTTATCAAAAGCGAACTCGAGATAGGTTTGGTCAGAGGTTTTGGAGAGGTTGCGAAACATCTGCCGGCAACCCTCAGGGGTGATTGAATAGGCTGATAGTAACCCTTCTTTCATGACCTCGTAATCCATGTTGTGTTCAAGGCCATTTACAACAATTGGAGCTTTACTAGTTAACTTTGCCTAAAGTAATAATGCCCTCTGGTTTCTATCTATGTTCAAGTTTACAGCCCGTGATTCAAATTGTCTGAAGAATGTGTCGGGGTCCTCATCTAGGAACTGAGGAAGTAAAGGTAAATGTTTGCTAAGGTGCACTGGAGGAGGAGGACACTGAATCTTTAATTGGGCCAATTGTAACTCGTGTTCTCTCTGTAACTGCTGTTCTTGGGCAACATATTCCAACTCCTGTTTACGCAGTTGTAACTCCAGTTGACGCTGATTGTTGTCATAGTCTAGCCTTAATTGCACAGCATTCATCTCTACTTTTTCGATTTCTAGGGCAAGGCTAAGGTCTTGATGTGAGCTCTCCTGGATTTCACTAGTTTGCTCAACCTCACCAAGATGGGCTAAAACTAGAGACATGAGGGCATCCTTACGAATATCACGTGGAAAATTAATTCCGAAGCCCAACGCAATGGTCTTCAGTTGATCTTTAGTAACTTTCTTAGACTTTAGTTCCAAAGCTGAAGGATAACCTACGAACTCTTCGGGGTTAAAGTCAGAAGGCATTTTTAACAAAATGTTGGAGTCTCCACATGAAAAAAAATTACAAAAATATGCAAGAAGTGGAGAAAGAAGGTGAGAACAACCTGCCAATCACTTAATTACAAGTTATCTCCCGAGGTTTTCACTAGAAATTAAGAAACTGACATAAGACGTAATGTGGCCACAAGGTAAACAAAGAAGCAACCGCGTTACTAGCTCTCAGTGACACCGAGTGACATCTCTCTCAACGTCACTGAGCACGATGAATGAGGATGAAGAGGAGGACGAGGTGCGACCCCTGGGTTGTTCATTATCAAAGAATAACAAGCCTAAGTGACGCCTACTACTGTCTTACCCTCATAAAACAGTCCTAGCGGGCATTAAAGTAATCTTTTGAGTTTGTGAGGTCAAGTTATTATCGAGTGAGAGTTGTAAATAGATTTAGAATATCCGTTGGTTCCACACGAGTCTAGATACAGCAAATAAAGTAGGAGAATAAACCTCTAAGGATATAATCCAGCTCGGGCAACTCACACTAACGTTATGTACAATTGAATAACCCTACGATACCCTACACAAGGCCTTGGGTGTCAGAATTCAAACGGTAAGGTAAGGTGACATCAAATGCACAAACATGAAAGGGACTTACCTCACACAAACACTCGTAGCACACGAGGTGTTGGTCATTCATCCACATATTATCCCCCACAATTATCCTGGACAGGCCCCCAAAATGTGTCACGAGCAGTACTGGAGGATGTTAGGGGATGGTGACGCTCAGACACACAAATGAAAATTAAGGGTTGAAGGTACACACTAAGTCCCCAACAATTATTATATTAAAGAACTTAACTTAAAAAATGAACATGAAAACACACAATGAAAATAATGTTACTGGGGTGCGGGATATGTTGTGTATGGTAGGTGTATCACAAGTGAGAGCGTGAGGTTGGCGAGTCTGCACTTGCTTCCGGGAGAGAGGAGTAGTAGTAGTAGTAGTCCTCTGCTGTTTGGGTTTAGACTGCCGAAGTTGAAGTCGGGAGGCAAGAGGTGAGTTTGGGGTTGGTGACTGGCGTGACAGTGAAGTTCGGGGTTGGTGCTTCGAGACAGCAGCTTGGTTGGTGATGAGGCGGTGAGTCGAAGCTTCGGCTCATCGAATGTTGAGTGAAGGAAGTTTGTTGTCTCGTCCTGAGCTCGAAGGCTGGCAGTGAAGCTCCACGAAAGCCCGAGGGCCATTATAGTGAAAAATATTATTTCAATAGCGATTCAATTGGTTTCTTGAGTGTAGCGTTCCTTTGGCGACGGGACTTTTTTTTTCTTCTTCTTCTTGTTATATCACCTGACCTTGATATTCCCTGGGTAAAAATTATATTGTGAGTCATCCTCGTCTTTCCTGAATACAGCTTATGTCTATTTCAATCTACGCATTCTTCTCTTCAAAGAACGTAAGCTATCCGCTGCAATGGATGGTGTCTAAGTACTGTCTAAAAAGCCGTTCTCTCTGGATATATCAAATATTCAAATTCAAGGTCAGCAGACAAAGCTTCGCCAGGAGGGTTATGAAAGAGCCTCACCATTGTCACGGATGCCGACCAAGGCATGGATCAGCTCATTACCCACTTTCCACGCTGAGCTGCAGCAGTACAAGGTGGGCCGCAAACTGTCTATATACACACACCACCGCGTTTGCACGACACATACGAAGTAAAATACTTCTCCCACTAACCTAAAAAAAACAGTAAAGCCCATCATTTGCCACTGGAATGGTAAAAGAATCAATAGTTTATTCATAATAATTACATTTTATGTCAAAATACTATATAGTGAAAGTATTGTCACCAGAAGTACCTAGTACGTGAAGTACCTAGAACTGTTGGAAAAGGTGGGCAAAAAGTGATCAAGGCCTTATCTTAATAAACAAACAAAAAAAAATATAAAAAAATACCTTGAACTTTTTTCCATAGCATCTTTTGTTGTTGTTGTTGTTGTTCTTGTTGTTCTTGTTCTTGTTCTTGTTGTTGACAGACACAGTAGTTATAAAACAAGCAGCGAGAATGAGTTGCTCGCTCAATCCATGGCCCCGGGATTCGTAGACGCAGGATCAGTACCACGCGCCTCAAAATACTGGTGACCACGCCTGGCGTACGACGAACCCTGCGCATCCCAAAACCTTGAGACCTACCTTATTACCATTTTATACATAAAACCGTGTCAGAGACGATGGAAATCTCTCTCTCTCTCTCTCTCTCTCTCTCTCTCTCTCTCTCTCTCTCTCTCTCTCTCTCTCTCTCTCTCTCTCTCTCTCTCTCTCTCTCTCTCTCTCTCTCTCTCTCTCTCTCTCTCTCTCTCTCTCTCTCTCTCTCTCTCTCAAAGAAAAACACGAGAAGATTACGCAAAGAAATTTTGATGTGTGAGAGAGAGAGAGAGAGAGAGAGAGAGAGAGAGAGAGAGAGAGAGAGAGAGAGAGAGAGAGATAATAGATAGGGGAGAGAAGATTGTCATACGTAGATGATATTCCATACATTAGAAGATTAAAACTTTTATTGGATGCAGCTTCTATTCTACGTAACCTTCTTGTTTTTCACCACCACAACCAACATCACATTAACTTTTTCTTCCATAACTAGTATCATCATCACCACTATAATGCTACCACAACCACTACTTGCAATCATATTACAGGTAAAATAACGAAGATACCGTAACGTAACCCACCCCGTCGCTAACTTAAAAAAAAAAGCTTATCTGCTGTTATCATGATACCGACACAATTTTTATCACCATCACTACCAAAAATAGCTCTTGCACTCACATCAACTACACCATGGACATAATCGCAACCACTATCACGATCATTACGAGCAGTACACCACCATTGCCAAAATCTTTTTGAAATTATTGTAACTACTATTACTTATACTACTACCATAACTACCTTTCACTACCACCACCACCATTACTACTACTACTTCTACTACTACTACTACTACTACTACTACTACTACTACTACTACTACTACTACTACTAACACTAACACTTGCATCACTATCACTCGCTAACGCCACTAGTACATCCTCATCCCGAGAGGTTGACCACTGCTCTATCTACTACTGACCTACTGCTGCGTTCGACCTACATGACAATAGCGCTGGAAAGCCTTGGTTGTAAATGTTGTAAGATCATCCATGATAAATATTTGCATGTCAGTAAAAGAAAAAAAAAAGGCATATCAAGGACATATTGTGTGATAACGTAACTAACTGTACTCAGCCTGCGCCTAAACATTCTTTCGAAAAGTACACTACTATATTAACGCATCCCATTATGAGGTATTCGCTCCCTAATTTGACGGTGTGACTCCATTCCAATCCCTTCCATTATTGGCGTTGTACATCCCGTACCTACTGGCTGCTAGGTGAACAGGAGCTAGATACAAATTAAAAGGCTTGCCCGTTTGCCTCGCCGCGCCCGGGACTCAAATCCGGGCCCTCTCGGTTGTGAGCCGAGCATTTTAACCACTACACTACGCGGTGTATATGTGTGTGTGTGTGTGTGTGTGTGTGTGTGTGTGTGTGTTCAATCCCAGGTCAATGTTCCTTATGGGAAGGTGTTTCTGCCTGTCTCTGTTGGTATCAAATGACCTGACGCTAGAACTACCTTGTATAAAAATGGCGGCAGTATGGTCAGGGTATGGTAGTTGTACAGTACTCGAGGACCTCGTTACGAAGGTATCGGAGGTGGAGGCTGAGTTCCATCGAAGGATCTCTGAGGTGCAAGCTGATTTTTGAGAGTAAATCTCAGACTTGCAGGCTGAATTCTGTCGTAAGATCTCAGCACCTAAGGGAAGTTCAGGCCAAACCGTCGCCTTACCAAGTAGGGGAGACCGGGGCAAGTTGGCAACAGGGGTAAGTTGGCACATTTGAAATAACTCCACTATTATCCGCTAGATAGCGTTGATTTTGATACCACATGATCACAGCGCGCCTCCGTAGTCACCCACAAGAAGCCAGTGAGAGAGGTCGCACGATTTGCCTGTAGCGAGGAAAAGTTTGATTTTGACGCCATTTGGTAAATAATCAATCACTTAGTCTGTTTCTTTTAAAATGCGCCTAGTTGTACATGAATAAAATTTAATACACCCATAATTTAACTATGGGTTTGAGGATTATATACCCCCCAAACAGACCATGGAAAGTTTCACTGTGTGTATTTAGATCATACTGAACGGGAAATGGTATGGTTGGGGCAAGTTGGCTCAATAAATATGGGGCAAATTGGCACAGTGCCAAATGACCTCAGGTGAAAGAGGAAGCCTTGTAACAATAGCTGTTGCTGTCTCAGCAACTGACAATGTAGTTCCACCTTTCTTCATCTTCCCAAGAGTGCATTTCCGTGATCATTTCCTTAAATGTGCTCCTCGTGGTAGTTCTGGATCTGCCAACCCATCAGGATGGATGAAAGAGTCACATTTTCTGGAATTTTTAGAGCATTTTGTCAAACCCTTTAAATGCTCTAAAAAAAAAAAAAGTTTTTTTGTTACTAGACAATCATGTCTCGCATCTGTCCATACAGGGCCTTGATTTTTGTAAAGCAAATGGCATTATACTGACAGGGATTTATTTTATACATGCCTTAACTGTGACTCATATGATAATTTAGATTAAATTCACCTCTAGTATTAAGTATTTTCTGCAATTATGACCTCGAAGTGCAACTATTTTCATTTATAAGTTTTAAAAGTTATCGTATTTTTTTCTTTTCGTATTAATGGTTACTTTTTTGCTAGGAAAACATATAAGTTTATATGGAATAGTGTACTCTTCATATGAAGCACTGCACATAATCCGTGTTAAAATTTAGTGCTACATACTTCTCATTTGATATCAATATCTCTTGTGCCAACTTACTCCGTAATGTGTGTCAACTTACCCCGCACATGGGGCAAGTTGGCACACGTGAAATATTTTTTTCTAAAGGATGCTGTGCTTTTGTTTTGAAGGAAAATAATTATCTTATTACATGGCAAGTAAGAGGAATGTTCATATTTTTCAATGAAAGTAAAAGATTACCAAAATTGTTTTTCTTTTAGTCTAAAAAGCGTGCCAACTAGCCCCGGTCTCCCCTAAGGCGACGCAGTGGTAGGGGCAGTGGTCGGTTTTGTCTGACCTTCCCTCAGGTGCTGAAATCTTACGACAGAACTCAGCCTGCAAGTCTGAGATTCACTCTCGAATATCAGCTTGCACCTCAGAGATCCTGAATTGTCCATATACACTTGAATTTTTTTTTTTTCATTACTTTTGTAATCTTCCACATATGTTAGTCAGGTAAACTTCACGTCATTGTTTAATTACATAACTCTTTGTGAAACTGATGTTTTTTTTTTTTTTTTTTATTCTATTTTATTCTAATATCCCTCTGTTTTAGTTTTAATTTTATTTTTTAGGTTTTTAAAACTTTTAATATGTTTTGAAATTCATCATATTTTAATGTTTCAGTTTTGATTTTGTTTTTTAGGGTGAATTTACAAAGATTTTACTGAATATCTTAAATGTAGATCCCCAAATATAAATGTTATTGCGTTGACTAAATGTATATCATTAACAACATCCAATGCAGGTATGCATGCTTTGTATACATAATATACATTTGTGGTCAATAAAGTCTCTCTCTCTCTCTCTCTCTCTCTCTCTCTCTCTCTCTCTC
>CM035198.1:4378474-4397405 GCA_020233015.1 Callinectes sapidus | reverse complement strand
TGTGTGTGTGTGTGTGTGTGTGTGTGCGTTGTGTGTGTGTGTGTGTGTGTGTGTGTGTGTGTGTGTGTGTGTGTGTGTGTGTGTGTGTGTGTGTGTGTGTGTGTGTGTGTGTGTGTGTAATTCACTGTCGCGGTTGCATGCTAGTCACCCAGCTAGCTTTTACCCTACGGAGCAGGCTCAGAGCTCACCCACCGATCTATGGGTAGGGCTGAAACCATATTACACACTACACACCGGGACAGCGAGGCCACAACCCCTCGAGTTATTTACTGTACCTACTTACTGGTAGGTAAACAGGGGCTAGAGCTTGCCCATTTCACTCGCCGCGGCCGGGACTCGGACCCGGGCCCTCTCGGTAGTGAGCTGAGCGTGCTAACAAATACACTATGCGATGTGTGTGTGTGTGTGTGTGTTTGTGTGTGTGTGTGTGTGTGTGTGTGTGTGTGTGTGTGTGTGTGTGTGTGATCCCGTCTATCTTTCCTGTCTTTGTCTTTTTTTTTGTCCCTGCCCATGTCTGACCTATCTGGTTGAGGGGAGGCTTGCAACCTCTCCCTGTTAAAGTAAAACCGCCACAGCAGCCACCAGTGTACGAGGTAGAGGTCTCGGTAGGGGCTATCAGCTTAGGCTAGCCTGTAGTCACAGGCCCGAACCGGTTTTTGGTTGGAGATCCGACTGGTCAGACCCCTCAGTTGCCCTGCCACTGTCATGCCTACTTGTAAGATGGATGCAGGGGGAAAGCTTGCTGGATCGTATTAATATTTCTTACTTTGGGTGTGCAGGTTGGGTTGCAGATGTGGCGCCCGTCCGTCGGACCGTTTCTCGGGTGAATGTTTGAAGGGTTTTCCGTATGGGATCCTGTAATGTCCTGAGCTCTCTCAGAGGATCATCGATTGCCTCATCTATCGAATGAACTTCGTAGGTTGTGGATGGATATGTTGATGCTTTCTGAGATAAAGAGGTCTGGCAGTGGCGAGAAAAGTAGCAAGGATTTTACTTAGTACTGTCTCATCATGAGGAATAGTAACCATCTTAAGGGGGTAGTCATAAGCACTTCCAGTAGGTTGCAGCCATCCGTTGAATAGGTTTTTCCGGTTGATGAGCGTATAATGTGATTTAGGCTGAAGAACAGCTTGGGCTTCATGTCTGTTGTTCCAGTTTGCGCTCCGAGATGTGTGGAGCTAAAGAGAAGGAGATTTTCTATGCCAAACTAGACTATTACTGGGCCAGAGTCACGGTTGTGATGCACTCATTATCCTGGGCGACTTAAATGCTGTCACTGGCACTGAGATGGCTGGCTGCGAGATATGAGTTGGCCCCCATGGTTTTGGTACCAGGAATAATAACAGCTCTTTCTTTCTGAATCTTGCAACATCGAGAAGACGGAAAATTGCGTATTCTTGGTCTCAGACACCAGTGCTGCACTGCTGAACATGGTATAGCAATGCTGGAGGGATAGCAAAGGAGATCGACTATATACTTGTTAGTACGCGTTGGTGGATTCTCTAGAATTGCCGGGTTTTTTTTTTTTTCGGAGTGTCGAGTTCTTTGCAACTGATCACAGGTATGTTGTTGCTACACTGAAGCTTCATGTAAATTCCAAAACGCCTCCAAGTTGTGATTACACTGTCTTTCATCTTGACAAACTGAAGGACTTGACTTGTGCCCAAGTGTATGCGGTGGCAATCTAAAATCGGTTTGAAGTGCTCGACACCCTTGAGGACCCTGTAGAGCCAAGGGATAGCTTTAAACGTGAGACACTTGAGGCTGCCAAGGAATGCATTTGGGAGCGCCTGAGGTCATAGAGTGGGCTCGCCTTAGTGGATACAGTGGAAAATATTGGAGAGAGTCGCACTGCCAGACTTCCTGAGAACCGTGGCCCGTACAGGGTTCTTTCACTTAAGACTAGAGCTCTCCTAAGAAGAGAGAAGGCAAGGTATATCAAGGATCTCGGTGAGGATGTCGGGTATCATTTAAATTCTAATGACCTCAGACCTGCCTAGGAAGAAACTCCCCTCCAATTCTACATATCTGTTGACCGCTATCTGAACAGCAGATGATAACCTCGTTTCATACGAAGATGGACAGATGGCTCGATAGGCTGAGAACTTTGAGCACCTGTTCATGTGGATCCTCAAAACGGACAGGATTACAGGTGCTGGTTGCTTATCCACCTACTAACGAAACTGTGCCCTCCGTTGTTGATGTCAAAGAGGGTGAAGCAAAGTTGACTGCTGGAAAGGCATCTGGTGCCCGTAACATCAGTGTTACTCAAAGCTCCTCAAAGTCCTCAAAGCTAGGGATGAGGCCATGATCATTAGGATGCATGCTGTCTTGACTGCTGTATGACTTTCAGGTACCATTCCTCCTGATTGGAAAAAGTAGTCGGTCGTCCTTATCAGGAAGAGGAAATGCTACTGTCAAGACTGCAATAACTACCATGGCATAACACTGCTCAGTATACCAGGCAAGGTGCTAGCGCATTTGGTGCTGAAGTTGATCTGCAGGCATCTGCTGGAACCGTAGAGACCCGAACAGTCTGAATTCACCCCCATTAAGTCAACAACTGACCGGATTCACGCGCTTCGCGGAAATGTAGAGCGCCGACACGAAGGCGTTTGATTCAGTGCTTTGAGGGACACTCTGGTATCTTTTGCGTCTACGTGGGATTCCAACAATGGTTATTGGTCTATCAACTGGCCTGTAATCCGGCCCTGTGAGAGCTCTGAAGTGAGGAGGGGACGTGTCCAACTTGTTTCCTGTGAATGCGAGAGTGAGACAGGGATGTGTCCTTGCTGTATCACTTTTCAGTGCATGCATAGACTGGCTACTAGGCAGAATTGTCGAACAAAAGAGAGCAATTGCCAACAATACTGAGATTACAGATCATGTTTTTCCTGATGATGCAGTAATCTTTTCCGAGCCACTGGAGGGTCTGGTAATGGTTCATGAGGCACAGCACGAGAAGGCGAAGCCTTGAGGCTTCAGAGTATTCTGCACCTTTCTCTGATAAACTCTGGAGCTCCCTACCTGCTTCTGTATTTTCAACTTCCTATGACTTGACTTTATTAAGAGGGAGGTTTCTTGGGTACTTCTCCTGGACCTCCAAGGGGACTGGAAACTTACTGAGCCTCTTTTCTGTTGTTCTATGTTGCCATTGGCGAGGTTCTAGCTCTTACATAAAAAAAAAATGTTAGTTAGTTGGATAAATTATTCTTTACTCTTAAGATTAATTTTATATCTATGAATGCAAATTAATTTATTATTTATCAATTCAAATAATGTTCTGGCATTATACAACGTTTTAGCCGGTACAGCGTCGGAGCCGTAACATGAGCTCTGAGATACACGGGCGTCGGCGACGTGAGACTTAAGTTCGGGAGATTCCGTTTGTTTTTAGATGAATATCGTACTCAAAACATGTTACATGTTTATATACTGTTCTCATACATTTGAAGCATCGCATCTCTTGTTTCCTCAACCCTAATGACAGGAATCTAACATTTTTCTCTAAATAATTATATCTCAATTCTAGCGGTGTAGGCTGCTAAGTCTGCTCGGTGTAGCGGTAAGATTGCAGTTCAACCCCACTAATATGACCACGGCGTAATTCCACTACTTTCTCTCCATATTTCAAAGGTTATTGATACGTGGAATGTTCTGGTAGTAAACCTTTTCACAATGTAAATAATATTTTGCCAATAACTTTTCTTATGGAAGAATAAGTACATATTTTTTCGGAAAATGCATGCTCGCCATAATGGCAACGCTCTCTCCATGGGTGGAGCGTGGCTATTTTTAGAACAAACACCCCTCTCGTCTCTCTCACAACACTGACAGATCTACAAAGCTTGATATGGGAAATAAGGGATGAAATATGACCTTATTCCGTAGATAAAGCAGTCGGAAAGGTTACTGACCACTGACCAGTGAAAACAGGTCAGTTTAGTTCTGTCTGTCAGAGTGAAATAATGTCACGCAGTCGGAGAGGGCTGTGTGATAACTCTATTGAACGCCGTTTGTTGGATACAGACAGTGATGCAACAGTCGGTAAAGGCCTGGTAATGAGGAAATAAATGTGTGTGTGTGTGTGAGAGAGAGAGAGAGAGAGAGAGAGAGAGAGAGAGAGAGAGAGAGAGAGAGAGAGAGAGAGAGAGAGAGAGAGAATTATTCCACGGCAACCTTCCATTATAATATATATATATATATATATATATATATATATATATATATATATATATATATATATATATATATATATATATATATATATTACAGCACACTAGTACATTTCCAGGAATAAATGATATTACATGGTTATCCAAGCATCTACATCTACATATTACGCTCAGAGAGCAACAGAGTAGGAAAAAATACGCAAAAACTTACACACGGGGAAAAAAAATCGAGTCTGTATAATTTTATAAAGCTATAAATAACCTGCTTTTTTCCTGTGAAAACAGTAACAATATTATGCTTCTCTCCAAAGTGTGAGAATAAGAGGGAATGAACAAAAAATTCACTTTGATAGTTTCGCTAAACCGCTAAAGTTAGCGAGCAGGGAATCGGAGCCAAAAATACCACTTTAAGTCGATTCCAGACGGAATTACTGTCATTTCCGTTCCTTTCACATAATTTCAAACTGGTTTCACAAAAAAAAAAAAAAAAAAATCATCATGTGGCTAGCACTGGTGAAATCACAAGGTGTAATATTTCCCGACGCTGTACGGGTTAAAAACTTGTTCACTTAAGGCATGATCTAAATTTCTTAAATGATTTTTTTTATAACTGAAAAAACCTGAATTAGAGGCTGCCTACTTGCTTCAAAAGAGGTACTATTTTTCTCACCTACTTATACGTATTATTAGAGTTTGGCTTGTTGAACCGATGTAGAACCGAACTGGAGTATCGAAAACTACATACACTATTCGAGCTCAAAAGATCATGTAGCCTATCTTTATATTTAGACATAAATCTAATGGTACTTGTATTTACAGAGATAGATGTGAAAGTTAAATCTGGGAAATATTTGTGTAAGATGGTTGATAATTCCTTTCAAATGTAATAGCTAATATGATCCTGGGAAGATTACATTAAGTCTATTATCTATCCTCAATTTCCTTTCTGTGTCTATTCTCATTCTTTCTTTCAACCTACACCTTCCAAACCCTGGTTTGACAAAGATTGCTCTCGTGCTATCCATGATAGAGAGGTGGCCCACAAAAGATACTTGAGCGTTCCATTACCTGAGTCTCATGCGCTTTATATTTATGCCAGAAATAATGCTATGTCTGTTCTTCAAGTACCCAAAAAACTCCTTCATTCATAGAAAGTATCAAAATCTTTGCAGATGTAACTCCCCTAGAGACTTCTGGAATCTAGCCAAAAACATCTCCAACAACGTTATTTCTTCATCTCTCCCTCCTTTAGTTCAAGCCATCTCTCTATCTCTAAACCTGAACTCTTCGCTCAAATCTTTGCTAAAAACTCTACCTTGGATATTTCTGGGCTTGTTCCTCCCTCTCCTCCCCCATCTGAATGTTTCATTGTTCTCTGAAACTGTGCCTCCGTGCTTGCACCTTGCCTAGGCAAACTCTATTAACTCTGTCTATCTACATCTACCTTTCCTTCTTGCTGGAAGTTTGCCTACATTTAGCCTGTTCCTAAAAAGGGTGACCATTCTAATCCTTCAAACTACCGTCATATTGCTTTAATCTCCTGCTTATCTAAAGTTTTTGAAAATATTCTCAATAAGAAGATTCCTCAGGGTTCTGTCCTATCACCCACTCTCTTCATATGATTCATGAATCATCAAGATCTCTCCTCTGACTGAATGTCTTCAGCCTCTTTCTCATCTCCGCAATGTTGCCTCTCTTGCTATCTTTTGCCGCTATTTTCATGGTAATTGCTCTTCTGATCTTGCTAAATGTATGCCTCCCCTGCTCCCCCTGCCTCGCTGCACAAGACTTGCCTCTTCCTCTTACCCCTATTCTGTCCACCTCTCTAATGCAAGAATTAACCAGTATTCTTAGTCTTTCATCCCTTTCTCTGGTAAACTCTGAAACACTCTCCCTGCTTCTGTATTTCCATCTTGAACTCTTTCAAGAGGGAAGAATCAAGACACTTATCCCATTCTTTTGGCTACTGAATTAGAACTTCCCCAGGGGCCGGTACTTCAGTGGGCTTTTTTTGTTCTATTTTTGTTGCCCTTGCCCGCCTCCCTTCTATATAGAAAAAAAATGTGTAACTTATTCCATTTTTTTACATATTTCTTAAATAGTGATGATAAGTATCATTTGAATATAAAATACTCTTTTAATCTATTGAGTTATTGAAAGTTAATCCAGGAACAATAAACACAATAAGCCCTTTGCTCCTAAGGTTTTTACCGAGTAAATTTATAAATGGTAGGTTTAAATCCAACCCAGTAAAGATTTTCTTCTTGTACACATCTCTGACTTAATCATTATCACACCTTTTAATGAATATATCTAAAAAGGATTCTACTCTAAATCGCATATTCCTATTTTGTGAGCTAATTAATTAATTAATTATTTTTTGTGAGCTTATTTTTTATTTTATTTTTTTATGTAAACTTAAAAAAAAACATAAAATAACCATTTACACAAATATTAAAAACAATTGCTTTGAATTCCTTAGAACAGTTTTCAAACCAGGAAGGAAGCAAATTGGCAAAGAAGAACCAAGTGGAGAACCAAATGTTACGCTGTCAACTTGTTAATATGAATTAAATATAAATACTAATTATCTTATAACTAGGTTCAATAATAATTTGAAGTGTGGAATGGTAAAATTATATGGTAAGGATTCTTTACATTTATTAATTTCAAACAAAAAGTTCTTGGTAACTCTAGTTTCATTAAAACTTTAAGAAATGTAGCAAAATTCCTGGTGGTAGATATATTAAAAAATAAATTCCATGATACAGAAGAAATAATTTAGCCGTTATATTTAAAAGTGTTCATTTGAGACAAAACTCGTCCAGTAAGGCAATCTTCTTTCTTTACCTTTACGAAGCCATATAATAACCCAGAGGTTGAACTAGATGCAAAAAGCATATTGTAAGAATTTTCCTATAGTAGTAGTCAGTGCTCTGAAATTTTGCAAGCCGAATGTGAATCTTTCGGTGATATGAAAAGCAAAATGAACAGAAAAGCAACCAGAATAGAAAATAAGCGCGAGAGTTGTCGTTCATACGTTTTATTCGCGACTCTGGACGATAACAAAAAATATTAACACTGCCAAAATATCTGCTCGGTGGAGGCAACAGCCGCCGACATAACACAACAAGGCCGGGCTGAAATGGAAAAGAATGGACAATCAAAGAACTTTGATCCAGCACCTTGTGGGAATTGTAGTAAGCTGGTTAAAGGAAAAATAAAAGCAATGGAATGTGATAAATGTACTTTGTGGTATCATCTGTAGTGTACGAAGGTTAGTGCCCGACTTTATGATGAGATAATGAGAGAAATGGTGAGTGTATGGTACTGTGATACCTGCAAAGGAGTAGTGAAGGAGATACTTACTGAAATAGACCATTCAAAAGAAGAAAATGAACAACTTAAGATAGAAAAAAGTGTGTACTATAACATAATAAGAGCTTGAACCAAAAGCTAATGGAAGATAAATGGGAGGAGGGGAAAAATTATATGTTGAAAGCTACTGTAGACAAAGTAATGCTCAAGATATAGCAAAGGGAAGATGCGGAAAAAAAAAAATCAGGTAATTGTCAAGATGAAAGAATCAGAAAAGAATTCTGGTAAGAAGAGGGAAATTGAAGGTATAGAAAGGTATCATGAACTGTTTATACAGTATTTAGGTGCAGAAGAATAGAATTACAAAGGTTGGGGGGAAAGACGGAGGGCCGAGTTAGGGCAATCATGGTCAGATTTAAGAACGAAGAAATGAAATGGCCCATGATAACAAAATCCAAAAGATTAAAAAAACTCAGAAAATTGGGAAATTCAAGCAACTGGGTTAGCCTTAGATATAAACAGAGAAGAAAGAGAAAAGAACCAAAAGTTGGTGGAGGAACTTAATGCTAGACGACAAAGAGGAGGGAAATGAATAATTATAAACGGTAAAGCTGTGAAAATAGGAGATACCTGGGAGAAACGTTCAAGGCATGAGAAATTCCAGAGGGAAACTTCTGAATATTAGAGGTAGAGAAGAGATGATGGCCGTAGCGAATATGCTGGCGAATCAGAGGAAACACCACAGCAACAAACGACAATGAATGCAGAAGAAATACTACCAGGACCGGAAATAAAGAAAGATGGGATAAATACAAAGAATATTGAATGAGATGAGAGTAGACGAAAAGTGAATATCCGATATTTAAATTAATAAATATTCAGGGATCAACCAAGGAAAAAATAAGAAATCAAATTAATGTTAACTAATAATTCCATTTTGTTTTTCTTAACAGAAACGCAATAAAAAGTAAGAAACCTTAATATAGATGAGAATACTACTGTATATGAAAATATGCGTGATATAGGGAATGGAAAAGAGGGAAGGCTAATGATTCTATTGGAATAAAGTACAAAGATATATTTACATAAGTCAGAACCTGTAAGGATTATTTGTACGTAAAAGATAATAATAATAATAATGACAATAATAATAATAATAATAATAATAATAATAATTATTATTATTATTATTATTATTATTATTATTATTATTATTATTATTATTATTATTATTATTATTTTTTTATTTATTTATTTTTATCTATTTATTTTTACTATTATTATTATTTTTGTGGGTAAAGAACCGTACATATGTTTAACTTATCAGTCAATGATAAGGAAAGAAACCTAACATTGAAGGGAGAGATGGAAAAATATTTTGATAATTTAGAGGATAGAATAGAATTATAGTATTTTGATATTATAACGTACTTGTAGGGCTTAAAGGTAGACAAAAGCTGAATCAGAATGGCTAAATAATTTTGGAGTAGATGGAGAAATACCATTTCATTTTGTTAAATGAAGACCCAGGAAGTGAAGGTGAAGAGACATGGAGAGGAAATGAACAAGGTAGCACAATAGATTTTTTTTTTTTTTTTTCAAATGAAATTTATGTAGATTTCAAATATAAGAAAATAGATGAAAAGCAGGAGTGTGATATGACATATCATAATTTGATTTAGGTATTTTTATTTTATTTTACTGGAAAAGAACTTAAGGTAAAGGTAAACGTTTTGATAAAAAAAAAAATAGATAGAAGAGTAGAGAATATTGTAATACTGATAATGAATCGCCAATAAAATTTACTAAAGAACTTGAGAATAAGATAATAAAATGTGAAAGCAATGCTATAAAAATATTTAACCACATTATTAAAGAAGCTGCAGATGGTAATTTAAAAACTACATATACAAGGAGGATAGTGAAAGATAATGCTAGGAAAGAGGCTCCATGGGTGAATGAAAGTATTGGAAAGGGAATTAAAATGAGGAGACAATTTAATAAATAGACTATGGAGAAATGAGAATAGGAAAAAAGAAGAATATAAGAAAATTTGTTTAAAAGAGAGAGAGAGAGAGAGAGAGAGAGAGAGAGAGAGAGAGAGAGAGAGAGAGAGAGAGAGAGAGAGAGAGAGAGAGAGAGAGAGAGAGAGATTGATATTGATATATTTATTGGCCTTATAACATAATACAAGTTAAACGTATATACAAAGATTTTGGTGAGCCATTCGTCCAATGAGCTACTGCTCTTTATGGACTAATATTGAAAATTTATTCTACATAATGGTGCGGCAATGAAGGCCGATGAACTGTTTATGAGACTGAATCATACATATGTTGGGTCTATGATGGCATACAAGTGACAGAATGATAAATATACAAACACATACTATTAGTCTAAATATAACTGCTAATATTGAGTATGTATGAGTATAATAGATTATGATAATGATAAGAACAGGATGAGCAATATTGAATGAGGATAGAAGTAGGAAATTAATATTAGTGATAATGATAATTGTTCTCCGAAACTGTGCATCCGTGCTTGCACCTTGCCTAATTAAACTCTTTCAACTCTGTCTATCTACATCTACCTTTCCTTCCTGCTAGAAGTTTGCCTACATTCATACTGTTCCTAAAAAGGGTGACCGTTCTAATCCTTCAAACTACCGTCCTATTGTTTTATCTACTGCTTATCTAAAGTTTTTGAATCTATTTTCAACAAGATGATTCTTAAACATCTATCACTTCACAATCTTCTATCTGACAGCCAGTATGGCTTCCGTCAAGGCCGCTCTACTGGTGATCTTCTGGCTTTCCTTACTGAGTCTTGGTCATCCTCTTTTAGAGATTTTGGTGAAACTTTTGCTGTAGCCCTACACATATCAAAAGTTTTTGATAGAGTCTAGCACAAAGCTTTAATTTCCAAACTACCCTCCTCTGGCTTCTATACTTCTCTCTGCAACTTCATCTCAAATTTCCTTTCTGATCGTTCTATTGCTGTTGTGGTAGACGGTCACTGTTCTTCCCCTAAATCTATCAACAGTGGTGTTCCTCAAGGGTCTGTCCTATCGCCCACTCTCTTCCTATTATTCATGAATGATCTTCTAAACCAAACTTCTTCCCCTATCCACTCCTATGCTGATGATACCATCTTGCATTTTTCCGCGTCTTTCCAAAAGACGACCAACCCTTCAGGAAGTACACAGCTCACGCAGGGTAGTCTCAGAACGCCTAACTTCTGATCTCTCTAAAATTTATGATTGGGGCAAAGCAAATTTATTGTTGTTCAATGCCTCAAAAACTTAATTCCTCCACCTATCAACTCGACACAACCTTCCAAATAACTATCCCCTCTACTTTAATAACACTCAACTGCCCCCTTCTTCTACACTGAACATTCTCGGTTTATCCTTTACTTGTAATCTAAACTTGAAACTTCAAATCTCCTCACTAACTTAAACAGCTTCTATGAAGTTAGGTGTTCTGAGCCGTCTCCGCCAGTTTTACTCACCTCCCCAACTACTAACTCTATACAGGAGCCTCATCCGCCCATGTATAGAAAATGCTTCACATGTTTGGGGAGGCTCCACTCATACAGCTCTATTGAACAGGGTGGAATCAAAAGCTTTTCGTCTTATCAACTCCTCTCCTCTGACCGTCTTCAGCCTCTTTCTCATCGCCGTAATGTTGCCTCTCTTGCTCTCTTTTACCGGTATTTTCATGCTAACTGCTCTTCTGATCTCGCTAACTACGTGCCACCACTGCTCCCGCGGTCACGTTGCAAACGACTTGCCTCTTCCTCTCACCCCTATTCTGTCCACCTCTCTAATGCAAGAGTAAACCAGTATTCTCAGTTTTTCATCCCTTTTTCTGGTAAACTCTGGAACTCTCTCCCTGCTTCTGTATCTCCACCTGCCTATAACTTGAACTGTTTCAAGAGAGAGGTTTCAAGACACTTATCCCATTCTTTTGGCTACTGAATGTGGACTTTCCAGGGATCGGCACTACAGTGAGCCTTTTCGTTTGATTTTTGTTGCCCTTGGCCGACTCCCTTATATATATATATATATATATATATATATATATATATATATATATATATATATATATATATATATATATATATATATATAGCGGCTCCCACAACTGAGTCTTCGAACGGTCGCTCGCCCAGCTCGAGCTCTCTCCTGTTACCGAGAACTCGAGGCACCATTCATAGAGCTCGAGCAGACGGGTTGGCCTGGCGTGACGTGGACGACCAATCAGCGTGAGCCGGAGTCGAGTAAATTACTCTGCCAACTGGTGAAATTCGTCACCAGATTTGAAAAATCTGATGAAATCTCAGAGCTCTTGGTGAAAAATAAATAAAGTGTGGAACCAGACAAAATCTGGCGAAATCTGGTGAAATTTCAGAGCTCCTGGTGAAAAACAAATGTAATCTGGTGAAATTTCAGATATTTACGGAGAGCAGTCAAAATATGGGGGAAAAGTGGGAGAAATATGGGGGAAAAGTAAAAAAAAAAATGAGATTGACAGTTTTTCCTAGAGTAGGCTCAATGAGGCATGAGTAGACTCGTCTGCAAACTATCAAACAGCTGATAGCGCTACAGTCTCTATAGTGCTCCTCTCTGGTAGGATAAAGTACAGTCACATTTTCAAAACAAACAAGCAGACTGGTGGTGGTGGAAGTGGTTGCTGGTAGAGTGGTGAGTTTTTGCTAAATATTAACCTTTGTCGTTCAATGTTTTGCCCCCCATGTAGGCTATGCACTTTACCTGGGTACCTTATAACTTATATTTGCAGTTTACATTGTGTAAAGTGTATGTGGTAGTGTTTACTAAGAAATTTTTGTACTTACCTTAGGTCTCAAGCTAATAAAGGGTTGATTGAAGTGATAGCTATAGTGTAGGTCCCTAGCTTTGGTAATGGTGAAGCGCTTGACCACATTCTCTCAGCTTTATAACATTTATATTAATGAAATATGGGCATTCAGAGCTGTCAGGTGATATAACTCGTGCCCGGTGTGATGTACCATCTGCTCCGCCGTACCGAGAGATCCCACCTGCTCTATAGTGCTGCTCTCTTTTTTCTTTACCTTCTTAACTTAACCTAACCTAACCTAACCCAACCTAACCGCACCCCCAGACCTCCCCGCTGTAAATTAACCACTCCTCACTTATAGCATACCTCCAGGATAGCTTGTTTGCAGGGAGGTAAGTTAGGTTAGGGTAGGTTGGGTTAGGTTAAGTTAGGTTAGGTTTGCTTATATTCGCCTAACCTACCCTACCCTACCATAGCCTACCCTCACCTAACCTAACTTACCCTAGCGTAACCTAACTTACCCTAACCTAACCTTAAAGTTCCCTGGGGGGCGGAATTCTTCAATTGATACTTAGTTTTTTAGTGGAGAAACCGGGGCAATTGCGTATTGCATAACTCTGAATATACGCAATTGCGCCGGGCACGAGTTACATCACTCGACAGCCCTGAATGCCTACATTTCATTAATATAAATGTTATAAAGCTGAGAGAATGTGGTCAAGCGCTTCACCATTACCAATTTCTGATTATCTTGTTTTTCCAAGTTTTGTGCGGAGATGAGAATGGTGAGTTTATGTGGCCGTGAAATAAAAAGATGAATGAGGTTTATACAAAAACTAGGCCTAAGTACCATTTCTTTATTTTTAAGAGCCATGGAGAAGGCGAAGCAGGCACGAAAAGCTGTTAAAAGATCCTATGAAGATAGTAGAAAATATCTCAAAACCTGTGAGAAAGAATTCCCCTGGCTCACCAGCGTGTTGTCTGAGGGGTCTGAGCAGGCATTCTGCAAGTTTTGCCGCAAGACATTGCAGACTCATCGAGGAACTTTGGTTAAGCATGAAAAAGGAGCACAACACATAAAAATTACTAGTTTTGTGTCCATTTCGAACACACTGAATTTTCCTAAAAAAATAAAGGTGTCTCCAGTGTCTGCTAGTGTGAAAAGAGCAGAACTTGAGTTGGCTGTAACCATGTGTTGTCACTGTTCTATCCAAACAATAGATCACTTGGGTAAAGTTATAAAGAAGAATGGCAAAGGATCCACATTGGAAAACATTCGTCTTCACCGAACAAAGTGTACCACTCTCATAAGTTCTGTCTTGTCCCCATCCCTCAAAGCTGAATTAAAAAATTATATTAAGGGGAAAAGATTCTCTATTATGCTTGATGAGACGACTGACATAACATTAGAAAAACTTTTGGCAATTTGTGTAAGATATTACAGGGAAAACACTGAAAAAATTATGACTGCATTTTTGGGACTGTACCCAATAGTTCAGGCAACTGGAGAGGCCCTTTTCCAGACAGTTAAGGACAGTCTCTATGAGTATGATTTGACACTTGCAAATTGTATTGGTATTGCCTGTGATGGAGCTGCTGTCATGGTGGGGGAAAACAACAGTGTATGGTCAAGGATTAAAGAAGATTCACCTAATTACATATTGAATAAATGCGTCTGCCACTCCTTGGCACTCTGTGTCCAAAAAGCATTTGAAACTTTGCCATCCAACCTTGGATATTTGTTTACAGAGATTCCTGGATGGTTCTGTAATAGCACACTTCGACGCCACAATTATAAGAAGCTTTTTGAAGAAATGAATGAAGAAAACCATGAAAGAGAATGTAGTGTCAGTAACAAGAACACAGTCCATATGCCATTTTTGAAGTTGTCTGGCACTAGATGGCTGGTACGAGGTCGTGTTATCAACTATCTAACTAACTAACTAACGAGACTAATTGAAAACTGGAATGAACTTAAATGCTATTTTAGGCTGGCTATGCAAGAAGGAACACAAGAAGTGAGATTTAGAGCTAAAGTAATTTATGAAATGCTTAATGATGATACTAATTACCTCTACACGGTTTTTCTCTCCCCTTTTGTATCTGAGTTTGAAAATGTTAATGCATTTTTTCAGTCAACAAATTCAGACCCAGAAGCAATGTACAATGAGCTTGATATTCTTTTTAGAGAACTGAAGTCCAGAGTGTTCAATAATCATGGTGAAAAGTTAACCATAAATATGACTGATTTTGGTACACACTTCATGAATGAGCTCACACGTTGTACCAGAGAAAAGGAATCAAACAAGGCCTTTTATAATGCTGTCACAGGATTGAAGAAACGATGCCAGGAATTCATTTTTGACTTAATCAAGGAGGTGGAAAAACGTCTCCCTGCTAATAAACATATATTTCAAGGACTCAGTGGGCTTCATCCATCAAAAGTGCTATCTCAGACAGCAAGGTTTCCATTTTCGCAGTTACCTCTTCATCACCTGCTTGAGAAAAATCTTGATTCCTATGGGCAACAATATAGGAAGGTTGTTCTTCATATATGGAGTGAGGAGTCTGTATTTGAAAATGGCATCCCAGATGATTCCCAAGCATTCTGGGCTGGAATATACAAATATGAAAATAGCCTTGGAGACAAATCATACAAGGAAATAGCACTGTATGCTCTTGCTTGTCTATCATGTCCAGTGTCAAATGCAGTAGTGGAAAGGGTTTTCAGTATTGTCACATGTGTGAAAACCAAGTATAGGAACCAGATGTGCGTAAAAGTACTTGATAGAATTGTACGAGTCCGTACAAATCTAATGATGAAGGGTATATGTTGTATAAATTTTGAAATAACAGATGACATGCTGCAAAGATTTAAGAGTGATATGTATCATAATGATGAATCATCAGAATAAGTGGGAAGAATTTATATAGTGAACACATAATGAGTTATCCAACCCTTAACTTACCCTGATCTCATTAGTCATTTAGTTTGGTTAGTTTTTTTTTATTGTGCAATATACTGTATATGCCAAAGACAAGTTAGACTGTCACTCAGACAGTCACAGTCAAACAAACTAGTTTCTATTCACTGGCAATATGAGTGTATATTGACAAGTACGGTACTATAATATTACAAGAAATACAGTTCACCATAAAAATCTCCCAATAATATAAAGAGGCATTTATTTTGATGTTTAGGTTTGTCTTTGGAACAATTAAAATGCATTATTGTGTTATGCTGGATGTATTATATACACCTTTACTTTCATTTTTTACTAGTAATATGCAAAAAAAAAAAAAAAAAAAAAAATCTGGTGAAAATTATGAAAATCTGGTGAAATTTTGTGCATTGTTTGGTTCCAAGATGATCTGTAGATGTGGCAACACTGGTCGAGTTGGTGAGGCGAGGCTACCGAGGAGAGAGTTCTCACCTGGCAGCTAACAATATATATATATATATATATATATATATATATATATATATATATATATATATATATATATATATATATATATATAGAGAGAGAGAGAGAGAGAGAGATATAGAGAGAGAGAGAGAGAGAGAGAGAGAGAGAGAGAGAGAGAGAGAGAGAGAGAGAGAGAGAGAGAGAGAGAGACGTATGAGGGATATTTTTAGTAGAATAAAGCGATACAGATGTACCTTTCTTGCACTTTGTTACATATGGGCAGGGGACTGCGGCAATACACGTATAAACTCCTGTTTGGTGAAATCTTCTCATTAAATAGAGGGATGAGGCTCATTGCTAGTAAAACAAAAGCTCTCTCAAATTATTTGATTATGTGAAGACACCAGCAGCGAGACATTTTGACGATAAAAGTGGAAAAAATATTAAGTACGTTAACGCTGAACATGACATCCGGATGTACCTGTAGGATTTTTTATTTTTCAATGTACATCAGTAGCTTTTTCAGTAGATTTACGAATCAGTTATGTTCCTACAAAACCATTCGTAAATAATATATATATATATATATATATATATATATATATATATATATATATATATATATATATATATATATATATATATATATATATATACTTCCATTTATATAAGCCAAGATACGTTCCTTCAACCTTAAATTATGTCCCTGTGTTATTGTAAGTATATATTTCCGACTAGTTGTCATCATAGCCATGGTAGCATACAATTCTTCAGCGTCACCAGCGTTATACCAGGGTCATTGTCAACAATTTTCTGGATACTTTTTAAAAAGTCACGAAAAGAGTCTGCCACGGGTAAGATGCAACTGTGTTGTAGTGTTATTGTCCTCTGCTCCCTCCCTCACTACTGTTTGTTGTTGTTCTCTTTCCGATATGGCAAACGTTATCTCTAGGATGATAAATTTTCTGGCATTTTTAAGTTTGCTAGAACACTTAATTGAACGTTTACTATACTTGCCTAGCATTATGTACTAATCACTAATGAGCTTAAAAAAAATTTACATTCATCTTGACAGTCATTGCATGGGACAAATTCAATTAGGGCGAGCCATCTCCAGATTACATTTGAATTCATATTTCACGTGTGGTATATTTAATTCTTCTAAAATTTTCAGATCCTATTTTCCTCATATGAGATCCTGCTACTCAAGTAAAATTAATTTTATTTCGGTGAATGGAAGGGGGTAACTCATACAAAGCTTTTTTTTTTTTCTCAAAATTCAATTTTCTTTCTGCTTAAAAAAAAAAAACATAGACTCTTTGAACAAATAAGTAAAATTGGAATTATTTTCTATTTTTGTTTTCTCTCTGAAGAAAATAACAACTTCCTCCCCTAAAAAAAAAATATAAATAAAAAAAATAGAGATAAATAGATAAAGCCCCGTTGATTTCCGCTTTATGTTTACCTTTTTCATGAAGTATTTTCATGCAAAATTCGTATTTTAATTCAAAATTAAAATGATGTAAAATGATGTAAAAAAAGTACTCTTCGAGATGTCGGTTCTTATATATATATATATATATATATATATATATATATATATATATATGTTTCGTCCTCGTCTTGCCAATTGAATTCGTTTGACTGACATGACATTGTCATATATGAATGTGTAGACATTGGTGATGTTGCGTCCTTCCTCCTCCTCCAAGTAACGAGACTTCCCAACCGCGTGCACAGAGAGCTGACCTACTCCAGCACTCCCCTTCTCCACCATTAGTCCACCGTTGGCAATAAGGATTTAGGGCAACAAGTTGCTGGTATTATATCCTAGCATGAAACATAACTAGGACAAAGGAGATGAAACACCAGACTAGATTTTCGTTATATCGCTCAATTCACTATGTTACTACACCAACACCAACACACACTCAAACCTCCCACAAATAATATTCATGAACGAGGAAGAAACACGTGGGTAGCACCAAGCGAGCATTGCACAACACCGACACACACTCAGATTTCCCACAAGTAATATTCATGAACGAGGAAGAACCACATGGGTAGCACCAAGAGAGAAATGCTGAACGAGAAAAAACCACTTGGGTAGCACAAAGAGAGAAATGCACCCTCTCAATGAGCGTACGTCCAGCCAGTACCACCACCCGAGAGAGAGAGCGAGGGCCCGGCCTTCACCTCCGCCCTGCTCGGGATAGCCGTCACGTGACCCAGCCTGGCCTCGGCCAGAGTAGCCGATAACCAAACATTTACTGGGAACCATTATTCATATTAAATTTTTAATGCATTGTTGTTAAATGGAAATATAAAATTTAAGTTATAACTAATATTCTTAGATAATTTATGTATGGCATTATAAAATCTTTTGGTCGGCTGAGCCACCACCATTTCATGACATGGCTTGGCTACTTCTTATAAATGAAGTTGTACATATATATATAGATAAACAAAACACATACACATAATAGAAAAAACATCAAAATATGTAAATATGACACTAGACATAATATTTATAAATATTCTAAATAGATATTAGTAATTGGAACCTTTTCTGAGAGAGAACGGATCCTAGGTATGTAGGAAGGGGTGACTAATTAATTACTATAAATCACGTTTGTCTATGTGAAAGTGACTTTTTTGAACATAAGAAAATGATAAGGCATGTAATCTGTTTTCGTTGTTGTTGTTGTTGTTGTTGTTGTTGTTGTTGTTGTTGTTGTTGTTGTTCTTCTTCTTCTTGTTCTTGTTGTTGTCAGAAAAAAAATATTCACGTGTAAGTGAAGGTGCCACAAGGCACGATTTATGACTTTACAGTATTATGCTCTTGTAGAAGTGTACTGTACATTCATGTGTGCTATAGTTTTTTTCAAGTGTTATATGAACATAGTGGTGTGTGTTTCCCTCGTCTCGTGGCCAGGATTTAGCTACCTGTGATATTGAAAGTAGTGATTAAACATGATATCTTGTGCAGGGTCACTGTTATGGTGTACAGAATGTAGTAGTCCGAGAGAGGGAGTGTGTGGAGGCGGAGAGAGGACTGCTAGGAGTGCTGGCGGTAGGAGAGAGTGATAAGCCATGCGAAAGGAGATAAGTCCTGACAGATCCCACCTTTTACGTTTCCTTGTTGTTATATTACACTCTAGACTGCTCCATCAATTTCCTGACTCTAACTCTTATCGATTTATGC
>CM035198.1:4354452-4373374 GCA_020233015.1 Callinectes sapidus | reverse complement strand
ATATATATATATATATATATATATATATATATATATGACAAATGAAGATCCATGTCCCACTGATGTTTTCCTTGGTGTAAATCGGAGCTCTCGGAGAAAAAAACCCTTTACTGACATGATAAAATGTCACACATTGTTTGAAGAGTTCGCAATATTTTGTCTTTGTCACTTGTAGATGGTGGGAACAACAGATATCCTGTGAAGTCTCTTCATCGGTGGGAGGTCTTGTTCGGTGATAACCGCCGCTCTGGAGTCGGTAGGTGAGTGGTCTCATCGGGTCGATGGAATAAGGCCGGAACCTGAGGATTGCCCTCGGTCTCGGCATGTTCTCTTGGCTGTGTGTCCCGGAAGCTCAGCCCTAATTTCGGGGGGTTGTGCAAGCTTGCCTGGATGCCATATGTACCCCTTGTTGAGATGATGGGTGCAAGACTGAAGTGGAGAATGGGCTGAGGTGAACGGCACTGGGGCTGTCGTCGGTGTCGCCCGGAGATGCCATCAGTCCTGGCAGATCCCTCAGTGCCATTACTCCATCTGGTGCTGGCTCGGTGACTTGTGGACTCACAGAAAAAGGGGACAGACTCGTTCTTGAACTGTCAGACAGTTGGTGGTGAGGGGTGTCGGCAGAGACTGGTAGTCCTGTGGCATATAAAAAATGTGGGCAGTACATAGTTCGGTGGTGGTTGGTGGGGGAGGAATATGATTCGTACAGGTTCTTGCAAAGAAGTTGAATGTAAAGGGAAAAAAAAATGGAACACTAGTTTTCACCTTTATCGGGGCTCAAGTTTTCAAGCCCCAAAAGGCTTCTCAGAAACCATTCATGTTGACATTGTGGGGCCTCTTTATGCATTGGTCCTCAGCACTAGGTACTGGTCCTATTCCTCGTCTTCCATCCGTTTCCACATCTTGGCTGCCATCTCGTGGATGTTGAGGGCTGGGATGGACTCGTGGAGCGAAGCCGTGCTGGTAAATTCGTCCCACCTGGTGCCGAAGGCGAACCTCAGAGCGCTATTCTGGACTTTCTGCAGTTAACCTATGGCTATCTTAGAAAGAACGTGTAAAGGGATAGGATGATAAGTTAAAATAGGCAGAACTAAATTTTTTTTTTTTTATGAGATGGAATTTTAGACAAGTGGCCAGATCCCTGAAGCGATAGAGCTTTGTAAGGGCTGCTTTTGCTCTTGACATCCACTGGGACACATGGCCAGTGTATCCCCTCAAGGATACCGAGAACTCTAGGAGGGAGTCCCTCATGCTGAAGCTAATGTCGTCCCCCCTCAACGATCAGCGGGGCGGGGGTCCTGTTGACAAGCGAGATCACAGAGAATTTGGCCTGGATGGTTCTGATCCTCCACTCCTTCTCAAAGATGTTAATGTGGATTATCTCTCTACCGGTCCGGGCGTTCGTCATCCGGCTGGAGCAAACTGGGTGGAAAACTACATGGGAGACATCATCTGCATATAGTACACTGATACCAGCGTCTGAAACAGGGTAGTCACTAGTATAGATGCTGTAGAGGGTAGTGGACAACACACACTGCCTTGCGGGACATCAGTGGCAAGGGAAAGCCGAGGCGACCCCCAATTCTTACCCTGGCTGACCTATCTTCTAGAAAGTCACAGAGTAGGCGCTCTACTGGGGCAGGCAAGCCTAGGTGAAGTATTTTGTATTTCAAATCAAAGTGCCATACACGGTCGAACGTCTTGTTCACGTCCTGCAATACCAGGTTACAACGGAACCCGTTGGCATGATGCACGGCCATAGTCTCAGTGGCCAGTGCTATTGCATGTACTGTGCCTCTACCTCTCCGAAACCCATACTGTGCAGGATGAAGGTGGTTGCTGGTCTCCAGATAACTGCGCAGCTGTGATTTTATAATCCGTTCAAGTACCTTTTTATCAGTTTATATTAATTATAACTTATTAATATTAACTTCACATCACCACATGTTGTCTTCTATTTCTAAAAATAATTCTACATGTGTTCCTTTTTCCTTCCTTATCTAATATTTCAGGTCCTTCTACATATTTACGCTAATTCCTTTGTTTCCTGACCTCTCTCTCGGCTCTGCTCTTGACTTCTCTCTCTCGACCCTGTCTTACAGACCTCTCACGACTCCGCTTCTTGACTTTTCTCTAAGCCACACCTCTATCATATTTCAAATTAAGCCCCACCTCCAAAGATTTTATAAACCCTAGTTCTTTTTATCACTCATGATTCAGGACTCGACATTCACTCTCCATTCAGGCATCAACCACAAGCCTTATTCTCAGCATTCGTCAAATCACTCTGTATTCGTTTAGATCTACGTTAACGTATTCACAACATATTGTATTCGCCGTCCTGCTGTACAATTTGGAGACATTATACAACAAGCTGCTGCATCTCATTGATCCCGCTTAATTAGCACTTACACCCATCAAAAGCTACTCCAGTTTTGCCACCCACTCCGACCGCGAATTACCAAAATACTTATAATGCTGTCTCATATTCTGGGCCGGTACACCTTCCCTGGGACTTCGAGAAGAGAGGACTCGACATTCACTCTCCATTCAGACATCAACCACAAGCCTTATTCTCAGCATTCGTCAAATCACTCTGTATTCGTTTAGATCTACGTCAACGTATTAACAACATATTGTATTCGCCGTCCTGCTGTACAATTTGGAGACATTATACAACAAGCTGCTGCATCTTCTTAATCCCACTTAATTAACACCTATACCCACCAAAAGCTACTCCAGTTTTGCCACCCACTCCGACCACGAATTACCAAAATACTTATAATGCTGTCTCATATTCTGGGCCGGTACACCTTCCCTGGGACCTCGAGAAGAGATGGGACGAATGGGAGGCTTGCCGGCCTTGGGCATCATCCGCATGTCGGCCTATTTGAACCCATCCGGAAAGTAACCGACAGACAGTGCTGTATTGAGAGTAGTTCAAAGTCTGAAAAGAGCGGAATCTGGAAGATATGAAATTATAGTTTTGTTGATCCTACTTCCTCCCGGGCATGTTGGCCTACCGCGCTTTAAAGCGGCAGCCAGCTCACAGGAGGAAATAAGACAGTCCAGAGAAGAAGAGCTCGTGAGACAGGCAGGGTCAGCGTGGTCATATGGGTAGGTCTTGTCACGGCAGTAGCCATGTAATCCAGCACCTGGTCGTTGTCGTCAAAGTTATTGTTATAATCTTCACTGTACACGCATTCCCAGATGTTAGTGAAAAGTCGTTCCTTGTTGTTGGTGTACACTTTGTCACCTATGTGGTCTATTATGTACGTGTCAGGTCCCGTTGTACGTCCCAAGAGACACTTAATCTCTCGCCAAAAGTTCCTGGGGTCACGGTAGTTCGTAGCTAGGCTAGCCAACTTCTTCCCCAGTGTTCTCTGGTCTCAGCCTGTCGTGAGTCTTGTAGTGCGGCTTTAAGCTGGTTATACCGCATGAAGTCGTCTCTAGTCCATTCTCTCAGCGCTGCTCTGTCCCACTGTGCCCGAAATTATATTCTGGGCAGCTGTGTGATTCGGGAAGGCATTGGAGCCGTCCTAAGTCTAAACACTGTCCGTGGTATTTGTCGGTCAGCGGTGGTCCTTACAGTAGTCTTTTCTTCCTGGGAACAGTAAGTGTCGTCAGAGGGATTTGTCATCTGAAGGGAATCGTCGATTTCGAAGGCGTCCCAGTCTGTCCTGCTGAAAGAAAAGGTTGGCGGTGGGAACTAGGAGAGGGGAGGTAGAGATGTCAAGGATAATTGATAAATGGTCACTAGTCCTCAGTGGCCTCGGAGAAAAAGAGTAGTTGAAAAAGTTGGCCCTGTTAGTGAGAGCAGTATCAGGCGAAAACGAAGTCTGAGGGTGTAAGGAAGTGAGGGTCAATGTGGCAGGCAGTTTGCCGTCGTAAATAGTCTACAATGTCTCTTCCTAACTAGTTGGTGGCGGTATATCCCAGGTAGGTGTGTCGTGCATTCTCACCAGAAAAAAAAATGGGGTCTATGTGTAGGAAGCGCAGAAAGTCAGCTTGAGGTAAGTAGGGTCGGCGGGGAGGGAGGTAGCTTGTAGCAATAAGGACCGAGATTTTCAGAGAAAAAATCGTCCTCGATTCTATAGTTAAGATGACATTTAACCGCAATGGCTACAGCGTCACACACACACACACACACACACACTCACACACACACACACACACACACACACACACACACACACACACACACACACACACACACACACACACTCAATTGTTTGCTTTCTGGGAGACTGGAATATAAACCTTTTAAAACACAACGAAAGCTCAAATGTACGTGATTTTATTTCCTGATATTCATTTTCACTTTTCCCAACCAACACTAGACCAACCAGAATTGCAGAATCTACTGCCATGTTAATTGATCACATTTGGAGATATAAAATTGAATTTCTTACTTCCAGTAGAACTCTGCACACAGATATAACAGATCACTTTCCTGTCATTGCTCAATTAAATATTAATGGGATCGTCAGATCCACAAGTCCAATACAAAATTACATTAAGACCAGGCAATTTTCAAAGAGGGCTTTGGAAAATCTTAACAATGACATTTCAGAACAGAATTGGTCAGGTGTCATGGATTCTTGTTGTCCTAATGAAAGTTATTGCATATTTTTCGATATATTTAATACACTATTTCAACGACATTTTCCACTGAAAAACATTCTTGTAAATAGAAAACATGAAAAAAGCCCTTATATAACACCTGCATTAAGGAAAAGTATCACCGAGAGAAACAGTCTAGAAAGATTAACAAAAAAGGACCCTTAATAAAAAAAATTATCGTAAATATAGAACCAAATTAACATCCTTATTAAGAGATGCCAAAAATAATTCTATTAAAATAATTTGAAAAATAATCAAGGTATTCCTAAAAAAACATTGAAAGTCCATTAGCACTATCATGGGTAATTCTAAAAATGATACAAACAAAAACTCGATTGAACTATCATTCCTGAAATGTTTAATAACCATTTTTTAAGAAGTGGTTGTAACTTGAGTCTAGACGATAATTCGTTTGTCCAATATCTTCACAACTCACCAGACTACTCATTTTACCTATCCCCACTTAACTGTGATGAAGTTAAACAAGAACTGAAACGAATAAAACCCTCTGCCACAGGTTATGATGACATCGCATGTACTCATTAATTGTACCCATTAATTGTCCCACTATTAGTACACATTATAAACTTAACATTTCGATATGGTATGTTCCCAGAAAAGCGAAAACTAGCAAAAGTTATTCCGATTTATAAATCAGGAGACAAGACCAACATAAATAACTATCGGCCCATCTCGCTGTTAACGATCCTGAGTAGAAGTTTTGAAGGGTCTATTTCTATTCGACTTGAGAAATTTCTGGAGAATAATAATCTTTTTACTGATAACCAACACGGATTCCGCAAAATCACTCCCCCGAGTTTTCCCTATTACAATTTGTAAGTAATGTCTACAAATGTTTAAAACAAAAACTATGTGTACATTAGGGGTATTTTTGCATTTGTCCAAAGCGTTTGATTCATTAGATCACAAAATATTATCAGCAAAATTAGAAAACATAGGTGTTAGAGGAGTGCCATTAAAGCTTTACTGTAACAGTTTACCATCACCTTTTAAATCAATAACAAAAAGGGTTGCACAGGGATCTATTCTAGCACCCATATTATTTGTAACCTATATAAATGACTTTATATATGCCAGCTCAAAATTCACATTTATTATCTATGCTGACGATTCCAATTTATCAATTGCTGATAAATCTCTTAATGCCTTACACTCAAATCTACGTTCTGAATTTTTTATTTATAAATATATGGTTAAAATCAAATGATTTAATGCATAACGTGACTAAGACGAATTATATTTTATTCCAGAATTGGTCTTTGAAATATCAAATTCCACATGTATTATTAGAGAACAACATTATTCACCGTGTTAATCATGCTAAATTTCTTGGTATTTTCATTGACGAAAATTTAATTTGGAATCGTCACATAGAAGCTGTTAATCAAAAACTCTCAAAATTATGTGGAGTCCTCTATAGGGTTAACTCACAAAGGAATCACTGTTATCAATATATTATACATTGTGTTATCCACATCTTATGTATGGTGCGTCTGTTTGGGGATTTACCCGGCCATCATTCCTTAAAAAAAAAAAAAAAAAATGTTGTCCAAAATAAAATTGCTAGATGTATGTTTTCCATGGGAAAATATGATTCGACCAGTGATGTGTGAAATACAAATAAACTCCTGAACTCTAAGTACATTCATAAAACTTTTCTATTACTTTGTTTATTACGACACATGAATTTATATACAGGTTATAAGAAACGTTTTAGTTTTGCAACAAATGTGCATCGCACTCGCTGTAACAACTATAATATAATATGTCTGTCCTACCGAACTACTCTCTTCAAAAACTCTCAGGTATATAGAACCAGATATATATAATAACCTACTGCAAAACATATAACAAGACCTGGATTCAGTCACCCTAATAGTCTTTAAGAAAAGAATAAAAACACATCTTTGTGCTCTTTAAGCCATAGGAAGGTAATGTAAGTAGACATTAATTTGATTGTAAAGAAAATGTCGTGTGTGTGTGTGTGTGTGTGTGTGTGTGTGTGTGTGTGTGTGTGTGTGTGTGTGTGTTTACAAGGAAAATAGTTTGGGAACGTACCATGCAGTATGAAAAAAATTGACGTGGAATTTCACAGGGAGGGATGAAAGGAAATTCTACTTGTCTATCTGGAAGAGAACAAAAATACATAAAACAATAATGTTATTAGGAAATACGTGTGTGAATTATTCGGACAAGAAGAAAGCTTGCTAGGAGTTAACTTTTGAATATTGGTCAATTTTGTTTTGAAACGTGAAATATGATTAGTGTTTACCATTTCAAAAGAGAATCTATTCATGATATTAACAATTCAGTTAAGGAAGAGTGCTTGGCCTCGTGAGATCTGAAGCGTTTGGATATAATCTTGCAACCATTTTTCCTTGTTATGTTTGAATGATCGATGATAAAATACTTATCAACATCAATGTTGCTATAACATTCAAAAATTTTGAAAACTTCAATCAAGTCTTCTCTTATCCAGCATTTTGTTAAGCTGAATAGACTTAATGCTTCCAGTTGTTCCTCATACGGCTTATTTTTCAGTCTTTGAATAATTTTACTCTACACTGTATTTTTGCAGTTTCTGCTGTCTCTTTTTTGTAGAATGGTGACCAGAACTGCAAACAATATTCGAGTTTAGGCTGCACCAGTGAGCTACATAAGGCAAATTTGACCTTTTCATAATTAAATCCAACGGTTCTTCCATAGGACCCCACTACCTTATTTGCCGTTTTCACTGTTTATATGCAGTGTTGATTCGGCTTCAGATCTTTAGAAACTACAACATAAAGATAAACCTCTTTTTTGCGATTGCCTGCGACACATTGTTCATAAAGTGTTTTGCTTGAACATTATTTGCAATAAGGAGGACGTTGCACTTTTCTATATTAAAATTCATCTGCCATGCCGGTCCATGAAAAAGAAAGTACCTTGACACCTCCCTCTTGAAAGAGTTCAAGCCATAGACAGATGTAAATACAGAAGCAGGGAGAGCGTTCCAGAGTTTACCAGAGAAAATGATGAAAGACTAAGAATACTGGTTAACTCTTGCATTATAGAGGTGGACAGAATAGGGGGGAGAGGAAGAGGAAAGTCTTGTGCAGCGAGGTTGCGAGAGCAGGGGAGGTATGCAGTTAGCAAGATCAGAAGAGCAGTTAGCATGAAAACAGCGGTAATAGAGAGCAAGAGAGGCAACATTGCGGCGATGAGAGAGAGGCTGAGGATAGTCAGTCAGAGGATAGGAATTGATAAGACGAAACGCTTTTGATTCCACTCTGTTCAATAAAGCTGTATGAGTGAATCCTCCCCAAACATGTGAAGCATACTCTATACATGAAAGAATAAGGCCCCTGTAACGAGTTGGCAGTTGGGAAGGTGAGTAAAACTAGCGGAGACGGCTCAGAACACCGAACTTCATAGAAGCTGTTTTAGCTAGAGAGGTGATTTGAAGTTTCCAGTGTAATTTATAAGTAAGGATAGACCAAGAATATTCAGTGTAGAAGAAGGGGACAGTTATTTGGAAGGTTGTGTCGAGTTGATAGGTGGAAGAATTGAATTTTTGTGGCATTGAACAACACTAAGTTTGCTTTGCCCGAATCATAAATTTTAGAGAAATCAGAAGTTAGGCGTTCGGAAGCTTCCCTGCTGGAGCTGTATACTTCCTGAAGGGATGGTCGTCTATGGAAAGACGTAGAAAAGATCAAGGTGGTATTATCAGTATAGAATTGGATAGGGCATGAAGTTTGGTTTAGAAGATCATTGATGAATAATTGAAGAACAGAACCTTGAGGAAAACCACTGTTAATAGATTTAGGGGAAGAACAGCACTAAAACGATTTGAAAAGGAAATTTGGGATGATGTTGCAGAGAGAAGGATAGAAGCTATATGAGGGTAGCTTGGAAATTAAAGCTTTGTGCCAGACTCTATCAATAGCTTTTGGTATGATTAGAGCTACAGCAAAAGTTTCATCAAAATCTCTAAAAGAGGATGACCAAGAATCAGTAAGGAACGCCAGAAGATCACTAGTAGGGCGGCCTTGACGGAAGCCATAGAGACGATAAGATAGAAGAGTGTGAAGTTATAAATGTTTAAGAATCTTCTTCTTGAGAATATATTTAAAAATTTTAGATAGCAGGAGATTAAAGCAATAGGACGGTAGCTTGAAGGATTATACCGGTCACCCTTTCTAGGAAAAGGCTGAATGTAGGCAAACTTCCCGCAAGAAGGAAAGGTAGATGCAGATAGACAGAGTTTAAAGAGTTTGACTAGGCAAGGGGCAGGCACGGAGGCACAGTTTCGGAAAACAATAGGAGGAACCTTATCAGGTCCATAAGCCTTCCGAGGGTTTAGGCCAGCGAGGGCATGGAAAACATCATTACGAAGGATTTTAATAGGTAACATGAAGTAGTCAGAGGGGAGAGGAGAGGGAGGAACAAGCCCAGAATAATCCAAGGTAGAGTTTTTAGCAAAGGTTTGAGCGAAGTGTTCAGCTTTAGAGATAGATGAGAGGGCATTGGTGCCATCTGGTTGAACTAAAGTAGGGGAAGATGAAGAGGCAAAGTTTTAGAGATGTTTTTGGCTAGATGCCAGAAGTCTTGAGGGGAGTTGGATCTGGGAAAATTTTGACACATTCTATGTATGAAGGAGTTTTTGCCTTGTTGAAGAACAGACTTAACATGATTCCGGGAAGTAATATAAAGTGCATGAGATTCAGGTGATGGAAGGCTCAAGTACCTTTTGTGGGCCACCTCTCTATCATCGATAGCACGAGAGCAGGCCGTGTTAAACCAGCGTTTGAAAGGTTTAAGTCGAGAAAAAGAATGAGGAATGTACACCTCCGTGCCAGACACTATCATCTCTGTTATGCGCTCAGCACACAGAGACGGTTCCCGGACACGGAAGCAGTAATCATTCCAAAGAAAATCAGCATAATACCACATCAGGTTTCCTCAACTAGCAGAGGCAAAAACGCCAAAGGTACTTCCGCTTTGGAGGATGCCGAGGAGGGATTGGAGAGGTAGGACAAGATTCAGATATGAGATTGTGATCGGAGGAACCCAACGGAGAAGAAACGGTGAAAGCATAAGCAGAACTTTTAGAGATTAGGAAAAGGTCAGAGAATATCTCCAAAACTGTCAGGAATACCACCACCAGTTGCTGTAGGTCATAAAGAAAAGCAATGTTAAAGGCAAATTCACCAGGATGGTCAGTGAAAGGGGAGGAAAGCCAAAGCTGGTGAACACTAAAGTCTGCAAAAATGGAGATCTCCGCAAAAGGAAAGAGAGTCAGAATTTGCTTCACTTTAAAAATTAGTAGTCAAAGAATTTTCTTTAGTCAGAGGAGTTAGGTGAGGGATATACAGCACATAAATAGTTAGAGAGTGACTCTGAAGTTGAAGCCAGATGGTGGAAAGCTCAAGATTCAAGAACGTGGGCACGAGAGCAAGTTAAGTCGTTGCGGACACAGACGCAACATCTAGCTTTGGAACGAAAATGAAGATAGAGAAAGTACGAGGGAACAGAAAAGGTGCTACTGTCAGTTGCCTCAGACACCTTTGTTTCACTGAGGAAAAGAAGATCAGGTTTAGTAGAGGAGAGGTGGTGTTCTATAGATTGAAAATTAGATCGAAGACCGCGAATGTTGCAGAAGTTGATAGAGAAAAAAAAATGTGATGATGACGTTACTTTACTCATCGTTTTGGTATTGCCCGCAAAGATAATTAGTTCCCATTTAATTTCTTCATCAATAAAAAGTACTGGATCTAAAATAGAGCCTTGAGGAACACCGCTATTTATGTTATGCTACTTAGACTCTTTTCTATTGATAACAGCATGCTGTTTTCTGTTAGAGTGTACTTTCAGTATATTTTCGGCTATGCTGTGAGCCTTTACTTTACTGAATAATCTCGTATGTCGGACAGTGTTGAAAGCTTTGTGGAAATCAAGCTAAATAATATCAACTGCTTTTGTTTCGTGATACGAGTTCGATACTTCAAAAAAGAAGTTTGTTAACTATGTTAAACAGGAACACGTGTTTCTGAAACCATGTTAAGGATCTTTTATTATTATTTTTGTTTTCTTCAAAGAATTTAACAATTTTATCTCAGATTATTGTTTCCATTTCTTGCAAACTACCGATGTAAGACTGTTTGGCCTAAATTTCTCTGGAAGTGTTTTCTTATTTCAAGGTTGGTATGACTTTCGCTGGCTTCCAATCATGGGGGACTTTCCCGCTTGCAAAATTTTATTAAATATAATCGTAATCGCCTTAGCGACCTAATTTCTTGCTTCTTTAAGAGGCCTGGATGATATTTTGTCTAATTCAAGTGTTTTGTTTAACTTTTCCTGCAGACAACTTGAGGAAGAAATCTTGGAGATTCTTGAAAGCTGGGGACTCCTTATCTAAATCTTTGACGAATTTCTTCATAAGGCCCAATTTGAAGTGCAGTGGAGGGAGCTACTTTTCTGGGGTCCAACAATGACTCCCATTTAACATTTTTTTTTTTTTTTCCTACACTAAAATTGATCCACTGTGTCGAGTGCCGTTTGAGGTAGTGTATCAAGGTGTCCCTGCTGTCTCAAAAATAAAGATAACATGGATACTTGGTAAAGCCACCTTGGAGAACCATCATGAAAGCCTCCATTTTGAAATGTTCGATAACCTCCCAACAGTAGTCTTCGTATTTTAAGGCATCGGAGATCTTTGAACTGGACAGAGTGGGCGAGGGGGAGATGGATACATATTCCAGTTATAAAGCAGCACTGCCTTGAGTCTTCTTTGCGAGCTGTCGATAAAGAAACACAACTCTTTGTGTTTGAGGGTTATTTTAATTACCGGTCACGTTGTGGCGAAAGCAAAGCTCACTTGACCAGTGAAAAAGCCTGAAAAATGCTGGTGACACTTTATCTAACCTGATATGTGCACACTTTCACCTAGGAGGTTCTACTACTTGAGTATCGACATCAGAAGCTCACCATTTGACATCCTGAGACCAAGATCTCTGATCAGGTCATTCATGGTTGGGATAGTATGGACTTCTCTCTCTCATTTCTTTTCTGAACTACTTTTTTCATTGTAAACACTGCTGCTCTCTCTTAGGAGGAGTAGGTACGGGGAGCTTAGAGCAGTGTGGCACTGGCGCAATGGATGACCGAAGGTCAGGATATATGATAGCATCCACACTTCTGCCTCTTCGATGTTTGTAGGAGTCTACCATGTAGAATAAGCAATTGCTTGAATGATCAGTTGGTTCCCAACAGAGAGAGAGAGAGAGAGAGAGAGAGAGAGAGAGAGAGAGAGAGAGAAAGAGAGCAACAACAGCAGCAGCAACAACAACAACAACAAAAACAACAACAAAAACAACTGCAGCAACAACAACAACAAAAACAAAAACAACAGCAGCAACAACAACAAAAACAACAACAAAAACAACAGCAGCAGCAGCAGCAACAACAACAAGAGCAGCAACAACAACAGCAACAACAACAACAGCAACAACAACTCTCTCTCTCTTCAAGCAATTGCTTGAATGATCAGTTGGTTCCCAAAAAATACAGAGTATTGGAAATTTCATAGATCTTTGTTCTCCTTTATACCAAGCTGTAAAAAAAGGAAAGAAAAATAAGTATAAAGATGGAAGAGAGAGAGAGAGAGAGAGAGAGAGAGAGAGAGAGAGAGAGAGAGAGAGAGAGAGAGAGAGAGAGAGAGAGAATGTATACTTGCACGCTCGTAATTTTTGTCTTTCCTTGAAGTAAATCATGTTCCAGCGTCACTTTCTTCACGAGACCTGACATACCTTTCTTTTTTTCTCTCCTGTGCCATATATTTTTTTTTTCTCATCTCCTATTCTATAGTAAATATACTTTCTGTTAAGTTTATTTTCCTTCTTGTTATACTCTCTCTCTCTCTCTCTCTCTCTCTCTCTCTCTCTCTCTCTCTCTCTCTCTCTCTCTCTCTCTCTCTCTCTCTCTCTCTCTCTCTCTCTTGACTCTCTAGATCCCTTCTTGCCTGCCAATACACCTTTCAGCTTTCTGCATTAGAAAGGTGGACAGAATAGGGGTTAGAGGAAGAGGCAAGTCTTGTGCAGCGAGGCCACAGGAACAAGGGAGGCATGCAGTTAGCAAGATCAGAACAGAAGAGGACTATTCTCCCAGCTTTCCCTGTCAAGCTCTTGGGTCACAGGGCCCCACAAAATTTTACTGAGCTCTTGTGGATTAACTTAGGGAACCCAATCATAAGTTGTGGACAGTTGAGATGGCAGCCAGGCAGATCCTCATCCATCACCTGGCCACAACTACAACGACTTTCCTACTAAAGGAATGGCTGTTGAAGCTGCCAACTAATTTTAAGTCATTAACGGGTGACCAACTCGACAACATTCTGAGGAAATGTGCTACAGTGGCTGAGGATCCAGCACACATGATGGCCTATAATATTCAGGGCTCAGCAAGGGCGTGTGCAGAAGCGAGGTTGGCAGCTAAGTTATCGGCGGCGAGGGATTTCTCAGGGCCAACCCTTCGAGACTTAGTCAGGGCAGACTCAATGTCCACATCACTGTTTAACCAAGAAGCGACAGACAAGGTGGTGGCCTCACAGCCACCAGTGATCAATGTCACAACACCGGTGGCCAGAGGCTCAGTTTTCCCTGGAAAAAGTGTTCCGAAGAAATCTTCGACCACCAACCAACCCTGCCTCTCCAACATTGCCAACAACACACCAAGAGCAGAAAAATACCCAACCGTACCAAACCGAGGCCAAATGAGGGTGCAAAGCTGGGTTGCCTATTGGATTCGGCCACCTCCTGGCTAAAGGGCGGCTGGGCAACCAAGATAGTTGGGCAGGGACTATCTTGGCTTTGGATAACTAGACCTCCTCTGGTAACTCCTCAGTGTCTCAATCAGTGGTGCCACACATTTCAGAAATGTTGAGAAAGGGTGTTATAGAAACAATAGTAGGGAAGATGTTCCTGTCAAGACTTTTCACAGTTCCCAAGAATGATTCAGACCGAACAAGACTGGTGATGGACCAAAGCGCACTAAACAAATACATCAAGTATATTCCTTTCAAGATAGTAACAGTGCTTCAGGTCCGGACTTCGCAACGTCGAGGAGATTAGTTTGACATCAATAAATTTAAAAGACGCCTACTAGCACATCCCCGCTTCAGAACGTTCCTTGCCTTTCATGTGGGAGGAATGACGTTTCAATTCACCAGGCTTCCGTTCGGTCTGTCCCCAGCATCGAGGGCGTTCATCGAGCTTTCAAAAGTGGTGGTCACCTGCCTCGCGCAGAAGGGAGTGGGTTCATTAATGTACATTGACGACTGGCTTCTGTACTTCTCTTACAAGGAACAAACAGCAGCCAATGTCAAGACAATCATATCGGTATTGGTGGAAATGGGATGCCTCATGAACTTCCCTAAATAAAAAATGGAACCCACACCAACGTTAACCTGGTTGGAAATCATATAGTCAACATTAGACACCACCCTTGCGCTTGCAGCAGACAACTCTGCAAGGACCCTACAGCTCCTCAGGGGAATGTAGTTTCTCCAACACACTCTCTTGCCGCTAATGCGAACAGATGTTAGGTACCAAAAACTTTGCTGCACTCGTGCTAACACTAGGGAGGCTAAGACACAGGAGGTTGACACTGGAAGTGAACAAATACTTCCCACAGTACCCAAGGCATAATCAACGGCCAGCTCCTTGCCCCCTATTACGATTCCTAAGACCGTGGCTCCGACCGGAGACTCTACAATAATGTGTTCCCTGGGCAAATCCGATTCCATCCTTGGTAGTGGCCACAGGCGTATCGGACGTGGGTTGGAGATTCTCGTCGAATCAGGGTCACCAGGCCTGTGGGGTATGGACAGAGGAGTTACGGTTGCTTCACATAAACTACAGGGAACTCTTCGTATTAAAGGAGTGGCTGCTCAGAATCCAGATACTGCAGGGGACAGCAGTGACATTCGATATGGACAACTTCACCGCAGTAGCCTGTATGAGAAGACAGGGAACATCACGCTTATATCAGTCCAAGGACAAATTCAAACTCGTCCAACGTCTCTGCATATACCATTCAGCGAGATATCTTCCAGACATAGAGAAAGACTGGGCAGATACTCTCTTGCATTTCAAGGGAACCTCAGTAAAGTGGCAGCCCAGACCCCAAGTGTTTTCCTCACTGGTGACTCGATTCAGAATTCTCCAAATAGACCTCTTTGCATCAAAGGAAACAGTTCTGCTACCGGACTACCTGACATACTCACACAGAACCCTGGCCGGGGATCCAGACACCTTCGAGGAGGACTGGAACAGGTGTGACCTCATCTATCTATTCCCTCCACCAGCAATCACAATCCTCTCAAAGGTCATCGTCAAGCTAGAGTCCTTCAAGGGCAGGGCATTATTCAAAGCCCTTGTACTGGCCAGCCCAACCTTGGTTAGATCAAATAACATGTACAGACTAGCCCACACACTCTCTTTTATTCGGTTCAGCCTGCCTCGCCGACAACCTTGCCTCACCTCTTCAGATAACACTGTGTCTTCACGCGTGGTCTTTGGAGATTCTCAGAAGAGACATTGGAGACAATGATAAGAACCTTCCACCCATCATCAGTGAGACAATACGGGTCATGGTGGAGGAGGTTCAAGGGCTTCATGGAATCAAATTCCAATTATCTAACCGACTCCTCAGTCCTGGACCTCAACAGCTGGCTAGCTAATGTCGGCACCAGAGCCTCGGCCACAATAACCGCTCAATACGCAGCCCTTGCGGATCCACTATGGTTTCGAGCCGACATTTGAATAGAAGAGAGGGTACTACATTTACTTAAAAGGGGCATAAGGGATAGTACCGGGGCCGAAGATTTTCCCAAGTGGTCCCTTCACAAATTATCAGCCTCACTCTCGGTCATGGCCGACGAACAGTTAGAGGATACCATACTCCTGAAAGCCATATACCTCCTTGCACTCGCCACTGGCTTCAGAGCCTCTTAACTAGCTGCTCTAACAAGACACCCCAACTTCACAATCTTCGGGAGGGGGATCCATTCTAATCTTGGCTCCTTCCCCAAAGTTTCTTACACAGAATAATAGGGCAGATAACCTTATGGCCCCTTTACAAGTACCAGCATTGATAGGAGGGGAACAACATGTGCCACTCTGCCCAGTGCAAGCCACTTAAACGTACATAGATTCGACACCAGGGCTTAGCAAGGAACACCTCTTCTACAATTCTAAGTCCAACAAACCACTGGCCACTAGATTAATTTCCAAGTTACTGTGTCAAGTTACTGGTAGTTCTAATGAAGGGTTTGAGGCGTGTATGGGTAAAATGGGTGCTGGAAAAGAAATGAGTGATAATGGAGTGAGATTTGGAAGTTTTTGTCTGGCAAACGATTTGATCATTGGGGGTACACTATATCAGCATCGTAGCATACATAAAACAACATGGGTGTCGCCTTGTGGGAAATACAAAAATCAAATTGATCATTTCGCTGTCAGTAGGAGACATCGACGTTCTTTGCTAGATGTTTGTGTGAGAAGAGGTGGTGATATTGGTAGCGATCATCAGCTAGTGGTAGCAAAATTAAAACCTAAACTGAAAGCTCAGAAGAGAGAGGAAACTCAATCAAATAGGTACGATATTGATCTACTTAGAAAAGAGGGTGAGGAGAGGGATGATTTTAGGTTGGAGTGTAGGAATAGGTTTCTGGCCTTGGAAGTGCCAGATGAAGAGCGGAATGTTGATGAGATGTGGAGAGATGTGAAAACGGTTTTGAAAGAATCGGCATATTGCACAATCAGGAGAAGGTGTAGGGCAAGGCGAAAGAAATGGATGTCTGATGAAACTTGGGATACGATTAAAAAGAGGAGAGAGGTGAAACTTAGGAGTGAAGCTGGCCGAGTTGATGATCGTGAGGTTGAGTTAGCAAGGGCAGAATTCTGGAGTCTGCACTCTGAGGTTAGAAGATTGGCCAAAAGAGATAAAAGAAGACAGATAAATGAGAAGGTGGCAGCGATTGAAGTTTTACTTAATAAAAACGATGGACAAAGTCAGAGGATAGCCTACAAGGCAATTAAAGAGTTGAATGGGTGTTATAATAAGCGTAAAGAAATTCCAGTTAAAGACCGAAATGGAAATTTACTCACTAGGGCAATGGCATAAAAAATAGATGGACAAAGCATTTTGAAACAGTTTTAAATAGGCCAATACCACCGGCAGAGGACATACCAGAAGCTGAGAGAGATTTGAATATAGGAGGAGGAGAGATTACGTTAGAAGAAGTAGAGAAGGCAATAGGGCAGTTCAAGAATAATAAGGCACCAGGGGAAGATGTTGTTTTTCCGAAGCTGTTTAAAGCGGATGAAGATTGGTTGCCGCTAATTTTGGTTAAGTTACTTAATAAAATTAAAGAAAGTGGGATGATACCGTCGGGATGGAAAAATGGTGTGATTGTCAAGATTCCAAAGAAAGGATATTTAAGTGATTGTGGGAATTGGAGGGGTATTACTTTGTCTCCTATAGCTTTGAAAATATTTTGTAAAGTTCTGTTGAATAGGATTGAGCCGGTGTTAGATGGTGTTTTGAGGGAGGAGCAAGCCGGTTTCAGAAAAGGTCGGGGATGTAATGATCAGATCTTTGTTGTTAGGCATTTGATGCAGCATGCAAATGAAATGAAGGCTAGTTTAAGCTTGTGTTTTGTTGATTTTGAGAAGGCTTTTGACAGTGTTTCTAGAGAGGCGATGGGGAAAGTGTTGAGGTATTATGGTGTTCCAGAGTGGTTGGTGAAGTTGGTTAAAGATTTGCATGAGGGTACGTTTTGTAAGGTTATGAGTGATGGGTCCTTGAGTGAGGCTTTTGAAGTTAAGTCGGTGTGATTCAGGGAGGGATTCTTTCCCCTTTGTTGTTTGTCCTTGTTATTGATTATGTGATGAGGAGGGTTGCAGAGGAAACTAATGCTGGAATTGTGTGGGGAGATGGACGTAAATTAGCAGATTTGGATTATGCAGATGACATTGTGCTTATTAGCGAAGGAACAGATGAGATGCAAAGGGTCTTAGATTGTATAGTGAGAGAGGGGGGAAAAGTTGGCTTGATTATTAATTGTGCAAAAACGGAAATGATTAATATGAATATTGCTAACCCAAGAGCTTGCGTGATTGGGGGAAGAGTTGTGAAACAAGTAGAAAAGTTTAAATATCTTGGTACGCTTTTGTCTATGGATGGATCGTTAAAAGCGGAGTTTGAGGAAAGGTTAAGGAAGGCGAAGGACAATTGCCCTTCCCTGTAAAGCTGAAATAGAGGACTCCCGTGTCCAACGTCTCTCCTTTTATTACTTCTGATTTACGGTTTCCTGGCCAGTGAGACGGTTTCGGGGCTTCAAAGAACTGGCGAACGAAGCTCGGCGCACGAAGAGTATGTTGGAGGATGAGGAGGAGTAAAGCACCGAAGACTTGCTTTATGCTGAAATTTGGGTGATTTTGTTTTTAGCACCGCAAATTCTCGGTCATATAACACCCCTATAAACCATTTAAAGCAACTAATATTGTAGGTTCCTTTCGCTGTAGAAACAATCATACATCTTACCTACAGACGTTGAGGACAATACGAGGTGACAGGTGTTAACAGTCGCTGCAACCATGATTCGTAAGATACTGCAGCACAAAGGGAGGGCTTTGTCTGGAAACAACTGCAAGTTATCAATCATCAATCATGGGGGGCATACGCCGGGGGGCGCGTTGCCTCGCCTACCCTACGGCGCCACTCCTGGCGGCCACGCCTCGCGAGTCCCCATGCAGGCTCCCTTCCTATACCGAGTAACTCCCAGCAGGAGGCATCGACTTGCCGCAGCCAAGAGTTCTGTGGGCGTCCCCTAGGCCTCCTCCAGGTTGGGTTGTCCCTTACGGAAACAACCCGACAAGCAGGGTCGGCTTCCGGGTATCGTGCCACATGCCCATATAGCCGCAGTTGGCGCTGACGGACTATGCTAGTAATAGGCCTCGAATCGGTCTCGTGGAACAATCGCTGATTTGACACAAAGTCATACCAGCTGTATCCCATGATCCTGCGAAGGCATCTAGTACCAAAGACATCAATTCGCCTCTTCAGGTCGGTGTTCAGCGTCCATGTCTCACAACCATAGAGTAAGACAGGGATCACCAGCGACTTGAAGATCCGAATCTTTGTCCGTCTGCACAGGTATCGACAACGCCAAATACTCGTGTTGAGCGAATCCATAATGCCATGGGCCAGGCCAATCCGCCGTTTGACTTCT
>CM035198.1:4264597-4274724 GCA_020233015.1 Callinectes sapidus | reverse complement strand
TCCCCCCACTCCCTCTTCTCTCTCTCTCTCTCTCTCTCTCTCTCTCTCTCTCTCTCTCTCTCTCTCTCTCTCTCTCTCTCTCTCTCTCTCTCTCTCTCTCTCTCACAAAAAAAGAGTAAGTTTAGAATTCAGTTCGAAATAAATTATGTATGACCGAATTTGTTTTCAAGTTTTTTGTATCATATTCTGTTTATGATATTAAATATGTTCTAAGAGAACCTTTTTTTTCAAATGTAGCCATGTTATTTATGTAATGTTAGAATATATATTAAAATGATAATGTCGTTTTTAATACAGTATGTATTGATTTATAATGTCTTTCACTGTTGCAAATGTTCTTACGGTCCTCGAAGGTGTGCATGGTGTTAGTGACCTTGAACTCTAACTGCGCGCTCTCACAGACCTCGATGTCTGTGTTGGCAGCAGGAGGTTGAACAGCAAGTAAGTCTACCAAAGAATCACCATAGTTCACAGGAAACTAAGTTGCTTAGTGAAATGCCTCTGGTTCCAAGATCTGCAGGGTTTCCGAGGCCTCTGGCATTGTACCATTGTTCTGGAGAAGAGTCTGTTCTTTACTAGTAGCTTGCGTGGTTTCTTAGTCTTGATCTAACATAGAACGTCCATAAAGTCGCTCCAAAGTGTATGCAGCCGGTGAAGTTCAAGGGCTTGGTTGATTGTGTTTATCAACCTCATTACGATGAGGGCTGCCATCAGTATGAGACGGGGAATGATAAGCAATGGGATGAACGGTGCCAGTCTTCCTTTGGCTATTAGCAGATGCGACTCTCCATTTGCGACAGCATAGATTGCAGCACAGTAAGCCCGTAAAAATGCGTTACAGAAGACACAGAAGATGGTAGATGGTTCTGCCAATGCCCCAGAGCATCAAGGAAGAGACACTTCCCTGATGGTAAGGGCACTGAAAGCCCTGGAAACAAAGGCCTGCTTTCTTCGCTACAGCCCAACGGTCCTCCACAGACATTTTCCAGTACTGTTGGTACTTAAACAAACCATGTTGAGCACCGTTACAGGCTTTACAGATCCAGTCTCCTTTCTTGCCTGATGGCTGCTGTCGCTGAAGACTAAGCACAATACACCGGTAACGCCCTTCCTCGGTGTTGGTGGCACCAGGCTTCTAAAAAATCAAGAAACGCTCTAAGGTCCAAATCTGGAACTGTTTTCGAATCCTTACAGCGTGCCCACTGTAGTCTCCACGACTCAGGGATCCTGCTTTTAAGTACTGGCAGAAGTAGCTGACTGTACTCATACTTGTTAACTTGGAGGACTTCAAGGCCCCTGACCTTGGCAATGAGCTCGTCTACAAAAGCCCCTTAGTGTCCTCAGGTCCTCACTGTCAGTAAAGCGAGGGGTGACCAGTAGACTGGCTATTAAGGATTCTTTTCGTCGAGTTTCGTTCCCAAACCGCTGCTTCAGGATTTTAACAACAATATCGTAATTGTTGGTAGTCGTAGATTAGCCGTGTAAGCACTTGGCTGCTCCTCCGTCAAGATGTCACTTAACGTGTACAAACTTCTCAACTGGAGAGAACTGTGGGTTGTCATGAACAGCAACACTGAAAATATCCCCAAACTCAGGCCAGAAGAGTATGTCACCTTTGAAAGTAGGAAAGCACGAGTCCAGTTTAGTCTTTGCGGTGGCACACTTTTAGTAACTCTGTCCAAGCGAGTAAGCAGACGAAAGGCGCAGGGCACACACCTCTGGGTAGCGAGAGAAGCAGAGCACACACCTCTGGGTAGCGAGAGGCGCAGTGCACACACCTCTGGTTGTTGCAGGTTGCAAGTCCAATCAGCTTGTTGCAGGTGGCAGCTGAGCCAGTTCGAATGACTATGTGGGGATTCATCAGCATTGGATGAACATGAACTCCGGTAGGGATGGTACAGTTATGTATTCATCTGAAAACAAGAAACAAATACAAACTAATACAAGTGATACAAATACACTGGTTTAGTGCATAAATCACAAATCACTTCACCATTAACTTCAAATTGAACAAATATAAACGGTAAATACGTGGTAGAGAGAAATTCTTATAATGCCGCCGACGTCCATGTAGGTGTAGGTGGTGAACGAGGCAGGCAGGGTAGTGTGGCGGTGGTCGCTGCTCGCTGGGTACACTAGTCGGCGATAGACCTCATGCGAAGTAACCTACACACACACACGCACACACACACACACACAGCACGATATCTGACAAGTATTTATATATACATATAATAAATAATGGTCCAACATATTAACACACATTACATTGCTGTTTCAGAATATACAGTATAAGTATACTAAGGTACAACATAAAACCTTTAACAAAAGTCAACTTGAGGAGCTGATAATGATGTACATGATTTACGCCAACATATACACAGTCACACTTGAGTTAAACTTAAGCATTCAGTATTTGATGGATAACATTGCAAACTGTATCGAAGTCTTCTCTTTCAACTATTAAGTTTTCTAGGGTGGTCACGCCATGCTGCAGACGCAAAGACAAAGACTCGGGACACTGCCATATGAAATAACGTATAACAGAGAGAGAGAGAGAGAGAGAGAGAGAGAGAGAGAGAGAGAGAGAGAGAGAGAGAGAGAGAGAGAGAGAGAGAGAGAGAGAGAGAGAGAGAGAGAGAGAGAGAGAGAGAGAGAGAGAGAGAGAGAATTGTAACAACGAATAATGTTTATGCCATTATTGCAGTACTTTGTGATGTCTCTCTAACACCAGTACCATCACACACACACACACACACACACACACACACACACACACACACAGACGTCATCCACTGATAGTTAAGTACCAACCTAACCCAATAGCAACCGCACCCCTAATTAAGCTAATACTGGTTAATCATACCCACACTTTATTCCCTATTTACAATACTGATGATGTACCTTATCAAATGCCTTGCTAGAATATAGGTAAAGGATGTCATAACTCTCACCATTATCCTCCGCCTCATGAACTTTACTAAAGAAACTCAAGTTTATAAGGCACGACATCCCTTCTGTAAATCCATGTTGAGAGTGATTGATCAAATTATGCTTGCCTAGATGTTCTCTGATTGTCTTCGCGATCCATTAATATTTTCCTACAACTGAAGTTAAGCTATGTGGTCTATAATCAGATAAAAGTGTTTTATCCTCTTCTTTAATATCGATACAAAATTGGCCTGTCTCTATACCTGGAACCTCACCTGAGTCTAGTGACATCCTAAAGATTGCTACTAATGGTTCTTTAAAAACTTCTTTACATCCCGTAAGTACTCTAGGATAATTTCATCGAGTTCTAGTTATTTGAACTTTAAATCTATCTCTTGTTCTACAATTTCTTTAGTTAGGAGAATATCTGCTATCCCCTCACTCTTCTCAGCTCTGAAGATTTGTTCACTATCTCATATATCCTGCATTTTTTTTTTTCTGAACAAAGACAATTCTAAAATACTTATTCATTATTTTACTAATCCCCTTCCCTTGAACCACCCAGCTCTCCATTAAATGTCTCTAATGGGCGTAATCCTTCACTTATCTTCATATTAACATGAAAATCCCATTGGGTCTTTCTTTGTTTGGCTGGCTAACTTAATATATTAATCGCATTTAACTTTCCTTGTTAATCTCTTGACATTTCTAGTTAATTAATTATATTAAATCCTGTTTGTTAGCCTTTCAACCCTCGATAAGTACCTCTTGTTTGTCTTATGTAGTTTTTCAGTCTATTTACCATCCATTTAAGTTTATTTTTCTGTGATCTTATTGTTTTTAAAATATATTATCTGCTTGGCTGGTATGTAATTTATCGATATGTATTATATACTTCCTCAACCACTTCTCCTACCATCATCTCACCCAACCCAGACTCACTAGAGTCGCCAAGGGCATTTAGCACACTCTCACGCCTCTGACCGTCCTCTTTCACTTTCCTTCTCACTCCCACCTCATCTCCCCCAACCTTCCTTTCGACTCATCCATCCTGAATCTTAGCTGACATTTCCTACCTGTTGCCAGTCAATTACCTGTAGGTACATTTTTAAGCGCTCAAAATCTAACTTTCTAAAATAAGATACCCACCTCATGTTCTTGCTTCTAATACTATGGCCGCTGTTACTTAGCTGCCCTCCGATCTCCACTTGCATAATTTATTCCTCTTTCTTTGTCAGTATTAAATCTAGAATATTACTCCCGCGTGTAGGCTCTAAAATTACCTGTTTTAGGTAATTATCCTAGGTTACCTTGATAAATTAGTTTGTTTTCCTGTTGCCTATTATCAAGTTTCAGTCAACATTCCTGCAATTAAAATCATGCACACACAAACCATGGGCCACCGTGGTACAGTGGAACCGTTTGCGCTCTAGGGGCCTTGGGATCACCGAGCGCATTGGTTCGAATAATGACTACGGTCTGAGTGGATATTGAGCGTCCACTTGGGGTAACTGCCCTCTAGTGGGTGGGCTTTGAGATAGGAGGCCTCCATTAGGTGGTCTCCTTTAGCCCATAAATTCTCATGAAAATGCCCACTTTGTATAGATAAAAAAAAAAAAAACCTGACTGTACCTGGCTGCTCTATATATTTCTAGACCATTTAAGGATTTGATATGATCTGTAGCATTAGGTGCTCTGTTTACTAAAGCCATAACTAATGTCTGCTATCCATCCTTTACATCCACACACAATGATTCGGTTTTGTTATCTGTCTTAATCATACTGTTTAGGGTACTTTGCAATGTGTCCCTAACGTCCAGCGCTACTCGTCCACCTTTCCTTTTTTTTCTTTGGCCATATGAAATGACGTATAAGAGAGAGAGAGAGAGAGAGAGAGAGAGAGAGAGAGAGAGAGAGAGAGAGAGAGAGAGAGAGACAGAGAGAGAGAGAGAGAGTGTGTGTGTGTGTGTAGCGAGGCGCTACTGACGGAGGTACTGTGCGCTCGAGTGAGGGAAGTGAGACCAATGGTGGTAACCCAGCAACTTATTTTATTCGTTTTTTTTTTTTTTTTTTTTGGGGGGGGCATCACCCATACATGGGTATTAGGCCAATTTTATTAGGTTTGTGTATTTGTATGTTTATTTACAAGTGTTTTTTTTATTTATTTGTGTTTTATGTTTTTTTTTGTTGTTCTACTTGTTTTTTATTTTTATTTTTTTATATTTTTTTTTATATAATAACATCAACAATAACAACCACAACAACAACAGCAGCAACAACCACAACAACAACAAGAACGACAACAGTCACACTTACACACACGCTTCATTCACACAGGGCACCTATTACTACTGCAAAACTATTGTCCTTTGTCAAGGCAGGGGATGGAGGGGGCAACACACAAACACACAAGGTGACTACGTAGTGTTACTACGTATTGCTTTTATTAAAAAAAAAAAAAAAAAAAAAATAGATAGAAAAAATAAATAAATATTTACATTACATCACGCTGGATGGAAATCATACACTCTTTCATACTTTTATTTACATTATATATATATATATATATATATATATATATATATATATATATATATATATATATATATATATATATATATATATATATATATTGGAGTGAAAAAAATATACATAGTGCATCATATAGAATATATACACATAAATCACAACTCTCTCATTAAGTTGGTCTCAGTCAGGTAAATCCTCAATCAGTCTATCGACCACATCCGGGTGTTCGTCACCCAGAAGGGTGGTCTGCGTTAGCGTGAGGCCGCGACTCTGGCAATACGCCGCCAAGGGCCGCCTCTCCTCACGATAACGCACACAGTGAAGCAGGATGTGCTCGACAGAGAGGGTGACATTGCATACAGAGCATTGTGGTGGGAATGCGTTGGCTATGTAGGGGAGCATGTGGGTGGGGCGGGTGCAGCCCATCCTGAGGCGTGCGAGGACAACCTCCTCCCGCCTTTTGGGGCGATTGGAGGAAGCCCACTCGTCTAGGATGGGTTTGATGGTTTGTAGATGGAGGTTGTCCCAGTGACTCTGCCACAGGAGTTTTGCTGATGATTTAACAACTGAGAGACATGACTGCAGATCCCGACGGAGGTTACACGCTCCCTCGAGCTCTGCGGCAGACCGAGCTAGCATGTCAGCCTGTTCATTCCCGCGAATATTGGAATGTCCAGGCACCCAAATCAGTGAGAAGGATTTACGACTTGAATTTAATTTATTAATGATGTTGCCCTGGATTTCATTTGTATCCGTACGGCCGGACTCTATTGCCTGAAGGGCTGACATAGAGTCCGAAAAAAATGAATTGAATGATGAGATGAATTTAAAGCATAATCTATGGCTTTGTCAATGGCAAAAATTTCAACGGAAAAGACCTGTAGGGGCAGTTGGAACAGGGCACATTCACACGACCACACACTTGCACCCACACATTCATCCGTCTTGGAGCCGTCAGTATATATGTGTAGGGATGGAGGGAGGCCAGCGATGAGGGCCCGGAAGCGCTGGCGGTGCTCAGCCTCGGCAACAACAGCCTCTTCCCCCTTAGCCATGATGTGTTTATTGATGTTTTTTGTTTCTTCCATGGGGGAAGGGTGGGCAGCACGAGACGGTCCGCCTCGTCCAGTCTCAGGCCCGTTTGTTGGCATAGGGCGTTAAGTCTGACAGAGACTGGACGGAGGACTGCAGTGTGGAGGTGGTGGTGCTGCCAGATGATTTTGCTTGCTGTGTTGCCGAGGTGCGCTTTCCGGGCGGTTTTTATCCCATAAGATAAGAGTAGGGCATCGCGACGGTGTTGTAGCGGTGGTATGTTGGCCTCAACCTCCATCCTCGCCACACGAGTGCAGCGCAGGGCTCCAAGACACATTCTCACACATTCATTTTGCAAAACATCCAACCTCCTCAATGTTGGTTCCGACCCAGACCCATACACCGGTGAGCCATAGTCTAAATGAGAGCGAATTAAGGACTTGTACACCATTAATAAAGATTTTCTGTCTGCTCCCCATGACGTACCACGGAGGTATTTGAGGACATTGATTTTTTTACGGCAACGGATGAGTAGTTCATTAATGTGAGTCTTCCAATTGAGTCTGCTGTCAAAATGCAGACCCAAGAATTTGACTGAATTTTGAAATGGTATCGGCTGGCCTTGAAGAGTTAATTGCAAATCAGGTACGTTACGTCTAGTGAAAACAACGCCGATACACTTAGCAACGGAAAACTTAAATCCCCACAAAGAGGCCCAATGCTGAACGGAATCAAGAGCGTCTTGAATCCGCCCCGCTGAGAACTGAGCGTTAGGCGAGGAGTGCCATAACGCACAGTCGTCAGCGTACAGTGAGTATTTAAGATTCCTGGGGACGGGAGTTGTGGACAGAATATCATTAACCATAATACAAAATAATATAGGACTAAGAACACTACCCTGCGGCACCCCGTTCTCCTGGACGAAAACGTCCGAGATTACGTTACCAGGAAGCTTGACAGAGAATGTTCTGTCCTGTAGGAAATTATAAACAAAAATGGGCAAGTTACCTCTGAAGCCATGAGCGTAGAGTTTCATGAGGATACCGTGTCGCCATGTCATGTCGAAGGCTTTGTGGATGTCTAGGAACACCCCTATCATGAATTCTTTTTTGGCAAATGCCTCTGAAATGCAATGCTCCAGGTGTGTTAGGTGATCCATCGTGCTTCGATACTTACGAAACCCCGACTGCTCATCACCTAACAAACCCTTCACTTCTAAAACAAAAAGCAGCCTTCACTTTACCATACGTTCCACGACCTTACATAGACAGCTCGTGAGCGCAATAGGGCGAAACGCACTGGGGTCCGTAAGGCGTCCAGTCTTTTTGGGGATTGGGATGGTATGGGCAAAGCCCCAAGACTTAGGAAATGTGTGGGTGGTCCATATTTTATTGTAGAGCAATAATAATTTAGTGATGGAATGGTGGCCGAGATGTTGTAACATAATATATGAAATGTTGTCTGGACCTGGACTGGAGCCTTTACAGTATTTCAGGGCAAGAAGGAGTTCATCCAACGTAAACTCTGTGTTGTAGTCCGAGTTTACGCTTCCTGTGGCAAAGTTTGGGACTGAGAGTTCTGCCTCCTCCTTGCGAGGAAGGAAGGCAGGAGTGTAGTAGGCGGAACTGCTTGCCTGATAAAAATGGTTGGCTATTGCATTTGCTATTTCTTGTTTGTTGTCTATTATTCTGTTATTTATATTTAGAGTATTTATTGGGATGTATGGTTTTTTATTGTTAAATATGTTTATTGTTTGCCACACTTTTGACAGGGGTGTGGTGCGGTTCACAGATGAGATAAATTGTCTGAATGAGTCAGTTTTTGCATTACGGATGACTTTCCTTGCCTGAGCCCTTGCCTTTTTATAGGCTATGAAGTTTGCTTGACTGGGCTGCTGGCTGAAATGCCTGTATCGCCTATTACGCTCACGAAGTGCTTGTCGGCAATCCGTTGTCCACCATGAAACTCCATGCTTAGTGTGAACTGTAGAAGTTTTCGGAATAGAAGCCTCGGCGGCGTGTAATATGGATCGTGTTGCGTTGCTGACCATCGTGTCAATGTCCTCGCCAGATATATCCACGTCGGCAATCCCACGGAAGGTTGCCCAATCTGCTCTCTTAAAGTTGAACTTGGGAGTGCGGGGGGTGGCGGGATGTCGCGTGAGTAAGAGATACAGATGGGTAGATGGTCACTTCCGTGGGAGTCGTCGATGACTTCCCAGGAGAAGTCAGGGAGTATACCCGGCGATAACAATGACAGATCAATGGCAGACGCGTTACCAGTCCGATCATCTACACGAGTCGCACTTCCATCGTTCAGAAGACAGAGGTTTGTCTGCAACATAATGTCAACTATCTGCTCCCCACGTACACTTGACCTCTCACTTCCCCATTGCTGATGATGGGCGTTAAAGTCGCCCAGTACTAGCCTGTTGCCCGGAAGCTGGCTAATCAGTGATGTAATGTCGTCATCAACAATGGGGGCATTGGGAGGCAAGTAGAGGGAACATATAGCCAGATACGTGTTGTTGAATCTCACCCTGCACGCGACAGCTTCCAGAGGTGTATTCAACGTCACTTCTGTTTGTGTTAGTGTTTTGTGTATGTATATAGCAACACCGTGTCCCTCATATCTTCTATACGGATGGTAGTGTTTTAGCACTGTAGGATCAGGCTGATCCTGCAGTCTCGTCTCCTGTAGACAAATAACAGACGGCCTGTGTATGTTCACTAAGAGTGAAAAATATGAATCTTTATTTCGAATACTTCTAGAGTTCCACTGTAACACATAGAACATTATGGCTTAAGAGTGGAGGTGGCGGTCGTGTTTCTTGGTCCTTTTGCGCTCAGAAGAGCTGCCGGGGGACCTCTCCCGGCCCTTACTAGTGGTGACATCCATTGGATCATCAATTGTTAACTCCCCGGAGCTCGTCGAGAGGGAGCGAGCGTGAGAACTCCTCCTCGAGGGCGCGGGAGCTGCGACGACATGAGAAGGGCGAGTGCGTTCAAGTTTTGTTAAATTTAGTTTATCAGACTTGTCAGTCTTTTCACTCTTACTGGGAGTACGAGAGATAGCTGACAGATATGGAGCAGAGGAAGTTATAGCAGTAGAAGTTTTAGTTGAAGTGGATGTAGTTTTATCAGGTGATGAGGCAGAGGTTGAAGGGGAAACTGTAGAGGTAGATGAGGCAGGCAACGGATCAGTCTGGATTCCAATAGTGCACATCTTGGGAGGAGCCCTTACTGCTGAAGCATAAGAAGCGTTTGAAGCAGGTGTGGACTGCGTCTGCTTCACTCTCATCCTTGCTTCATAGTAGGAAATCCCTTCAGTAGCTTTCACTGTGCAGATCTCTTTTTCCAATTTCCACGCGGGGCAATCGCGCGAGAAAGTGGAATGAGCACCTTCACAGTTACGGCACTTTTGGACAAGAGATGTACATTGGTCTGCAGAATGACCCTCATCTGAACATCTACCGCAGTAGGCGTGGGAAGACCGACAAGCATTTCCATGGTGTCCATAAAGTTGACAATTGAAGCAACGGAGAGGATTCGGAATGTAGGGACGAACGGAGACCGACTCGTATCCTACATGAACCCTATCCGGCAATTTAGCAGCACTGAAAGTTAAGATTACAG
>CM035198.1:4248683-4264497 GCA_020233015.1 Callinectes sapidus | reverse complement strand
ATGCTGTGCTCCTTCTGGTGCCGTCAACATTCTTACTTATTTTACGAGCTTCAATTACATCCTGGTCAGCCTTGCAATCAGTAATCTCGGCCTCATCCATATCCACAAAATCGCGGTGGGAGGCAACTCCCCGACACGAGTTTATAGACACTGGAATGAAAGCCTCGATCTCGATGTCATGGATGGTCCGGAGCTTCAACAATTATTTAACTTGAGTTACGTTAAGTGTCTGCACAAGTAGGTCACCACTGGCAAGTTTTTTAACGTTTACAACATTACCGATATTACAATCAATTACTTTCTTTATGATAAAAGAATTTACACTTGAGAGGCGGGTGGAGGTCTTCGAATGTAGAGTCACATATGTCGCTTTACTGGGGTCAATATTCAGTCTGGCAGTCTGGGGTCGTCGATCAGTGCCTTCCCTCCCCCTTGGAGGGGGAGGGAAGGAGGGTCCGTCCGGCATGGAGGGGGTACACTCCCCCCCTATTGGAGGGGATCGGGACGCAAGTAGGAGGAGATCAGGGAGGAGTTTTCTAAGGTCAGATTGTCCTACCAAACCACTCTATGGGGGCCGGACGGTGTTAATTCACCCCAAAAGCACGCTCACTGAGGCGGATCCTCCGTAGGTAAGAGAGGAAAGACAATCTGACACGGTGGCAACAGACACCTTCTGTTGCCGCTAAGGACAGGGTAGTGAGAAGCAAATCTAAAATCACGGGGCAATGGGAATCCTAACTTTATATATCTAAAACCCTATGCCAGATGGGCGTTCAAAAAAAATCCACGCAAAGGTGGCAGACAGACAAGGCTTCAGGACACGTGTTGGTAGCACGGTGTCTGGGCTCAGTCTGATTTTATTCGTACAATTTAGGTGTATATATAGACTCTGCTGACCACTCGCGTGGTGTTGACTGCATATTCACAAAAACACCCGTTTGTTAGGCTTGTAATGCGTGGTCGCTAAAACTAGCGATCACGTCGTTACAATACTCCCCCCCCCCAGCTGAGGTGCCCACAGGTACGTGATAGCGGGCGGCCCGCTCTGGAGAACCGTACAGGAGGGAGGTCGTCGTCCAGGAGATATGCTGGTTTTAGGCGATCTATCGAAACCCAGTCGCTGGCGACTTTGATCCTGAGCAAGAATGCCCTCTCCTTCCTCTCGATGACTTCATATGGGCCTGAGTATGGAGGGGTAAGGGGAGACTTGTGGGCATCTGTGCGGAGAAAAGCATATTTAGTTTTGTAGAGATCGCAGGGTACGTAGTGACGTCCAGACGGCCTATAGGTCTGTTTGCAGGGAGCAAACTTCCCCACAATGCGTCGTAGTCTGGCTACGTCCTCGTTGCAAGAAGTATCGGGAAAAGAAATTATCCGGGGACCACGAGGGCTTCGCCATAAACCATCTCTGCCGGTGAAACGTCGAGACCTTCTTTTGGAGTCGTGCGAAGGCCCAGGAGGACCCAGAGAACCTGTGAAAACCACATTGAATTAGTACACCTGGACATCAGAGCTGCTTTTAGGGTTCTGTGGAATCGTTCCACCATACCGTTGGCTTCCGGGTTATAAGCTGTCGTGTGATGGATAGAAGTGTCTAATAGAACCCCCAGAGACCTCCACAGCTGAGAGGGGAAATACGTACCTCGGTCGGATGTAATGTGGGCAGGGATACCGAATCTTTAAATCCAACCTGAGACCAAAGTAGCGGCGCAGGAGCCAGCAGTGGCGTCGGACATCGGCACCGCCTCAGGCCATCTAGTTGAACGGTCCAACACTGAAAAGATGAAACGCCGTCCTTCCGATAGAGGTAGGGGACCCACGACGTAGACATGGATGTGGCCGAAACGTCTCTGCGGTTGGTAAAACGCTCCAGGACCCGTTTCAGTGTGTTTCTGCACCTTAGAAGTTTGACAGGCGGAACAGCCTCGAACCCAGTTTTTGGCATCCCTGGAAATGCCGTGCCAAACGAACTTCTGTTTCAGGAGTCTTGCTGTTGCACGTCGCGAAGGATGTGACAGGCCGTGAACGAGGCTGAACACGTGTCTGCGGAGGGAGGTAGGTATCCATGGGTGTGGTCGACCCGTGCTGATGTCACAGAGAATGGTGTTACCTTCCTCGTCTACAGGAACGTCCTTCCACCTGAGGGAAGTGATGGAAGTTCTGCAAGCTGGCATCTCGGGGTCCCGTTGCTGCTCCCTGGCTAGATGGTTGTATTCGAGCCCTAAGTGTACCGAGTCCATAGGGGCTCTGGAGAGGGCATCAGCTACGGGATTCAACTTTCCTGGCAGGTGTTGAAGAGAGCAGTTGAATTCGGCGATGGCGGAGAGATGACGGCGCTGCCGGAGGGACCAAGCGTCACCTTGTCTTGTGAAGGCGTGTACAAGAGGCATGTGGTCCGTTTGAATTGTGAAGGTGGTGCCCTCGAGAAGATGGCAGAAGTGGCGAATGGCTTGGTGAACAGCGAGCAGCTCTCTATCAAAAGTGGAATAATTCTTCTCGGCTTTCTGCAGTCTACGGCTGAAAAAACCCAGGGAACGCGGCTGTCCTTGGACAAACTGCTCTAGGACAGCTCCGATGGCGATGTTGCTGGCATCTGTGGTGAGGAGAAGGGGCTTCCCCGGGATTGGGAAAGCGAGGAGGCTTGCCCCAGCGAGAGCTTCTTTGGCCTTCAGAAAGGCCTCTGCTTGAGGGGCGTCCCACACCAAGTCCTTGGGTTTCCCAGCTAGCACACTGTCTAAGGGGGCCATGATGGATACAACGCCGGGTACGAAGCGGTGGTAGTAATTCGCTAACCCCACGAACTCTTGGAGAGCCTTGACTGTGAAGGGTGTTGGGAATCGCTTGATTGCAGTCACTTTCCCAGGGAGAGGCGAAACACCTGCGGAAGTAAGGTGGTGTCCCAGGAATTCCACCTGTCTGGCGCCGAAAACGCACTTGTTATAACGCACTACCATGCCGTTCTGCTGCAGGCGGTCTAACACTGTTGCGATGTGTTGTAAGTGATGTTGACGCTGTTGAGGAGTGGATGAGAATATCATCGATGTAACAGACACAGAAAGGTAGCCCCGGCGTTTCTGAGGCCAAAACAGCTGTAGTTGAAAGTGAATGAACCAAAGGGTGTGGTGACTGCTGTCTTCGGAATGTCTCCTGGGTGCATTGGCACTTGGTAATATCCTTTCAGGAGGTCAAGCTTGGAGAAAATTTTGGCGCCGTGGAGGAAGGTGGTAATGTCGGCGATGTTAGGCAGTGGGTAGTGGTCTGGCTCAGTCTGCATGTTGAGGCGCCGATAGTCTCCACAGGGGCGGAGGGAACCGTCCTTCTTTACCACTATGTGCAGAGGGGATGCCAAGGGACTTGGTGCCTTTTGACAGATGCCAAGGCGCTCTAACTCCGCGAAGGTCTGCTTTGCAGCGTGAAGTTTATCGGGTGCTAACCGACGAAATCTGGAAAACACTGGAGGACCCGATGTTTTAATGTGGTGGTATATTCCGTGCTTGACTGAATCCTGTGGATGCTGACGAAGCTCCGGCTTGAAAACGTCTGGGTACGAGTCCCGGAGGTGAGCAAAGTCGTCTGACGCGTCAATCACCTGAATGGCGAGGTCGCCAGGGGCCGCTGCAATGGGGGTGGCAGCTAGGGAAGCTGTATCAACCAACTGGGCTCTGGCTACATCGACGTGAAGCTGATAGTTCGCCAGGAAATCTGCACCAAGCAGAGGGAGGGTAACGTCGGCGACCACGAAGCTCCAGCCATACTTGCGGTTGCCAATGAGGATGTCGAGGTGGTGGCGGCCATACGTAGGAATGGGTTTACCATTGGCTGCGGTGAGTCTGACGTCGGGCTTAGGTTGGTGGGACTTCCTCCATTGAGAGGCGGGCAGGAAGGAGCGTCCAGCACCGGTGTCCACCAGGAAGCGGATACCAGTTATTGAGTCGTGCAGAAAGAAGACACCGGTACCGCCGGAAGCCGCCGCGATGTGTGGCGGCTGCCATACGCGTTTTTTAGCCACGTACACCCTCGTCTGCAGTTTCTGGCAGTCGGGCCGAATGTGGCGTGGATGTAGCACAGACCATCGACGAATTTCGCATTCGTCAGCTGCGGTTGTGCTCGTGGGTGTGGGCCGGACTGATGTCGTCCTGGAGTTGGGCGGGCACGTACTGGAGTTTAGTTAACTGCTGCTATGTCGTCCCCATCCAGTGAAGGCGTTGCAGATGAGACGGCTGATATGGCGTTGACGTGGCGGGCAGCTGCAGCCTGTGAATCATTTAATTGATCAGTCAACTGCTGCAGTTCTTCTTCATCCACCTCTTCTGCGTTGGGGATGTGTGCACGAACGGATTCAGGGAGACGTTGAAGCCAGAGGGCACGAAGCAAGTCCAGCTTTCTCTCTGATCCATCGGCTGCTGGGAGAAGTCTTGCCAGTGCTTTCATCTCGAGGAGGGCATCGGAAGGTTTCTGATCCCCGAGAGGCTGCTTGGCAAAGTGCAGAAGCTGTGTCACTCTTGATTCTGCTGATGGAGTAAAGCGCTGCAGGAGGAGAGCTTTGAGGTCGTTATATTCGATGGCTTTGTCACCCTTGGAGATTAGCCACTCCGAGATGCGGGGAAAAATTTCATCAGGGAGGGCGGTGAGGACGTGGTCGGCCTGAGTGGTGGGGGTGATTATTCTCTTCAGGCGGAACTGCACCTCCGCCCGCCGGAACCAGGTAGGGGCGTCGATCATTGAGAATGTCGGAAGTTTGATCTGTACTGCAGCGGCAGGAAGGTTAGTGGGTGACGTGTCGTCTTCATTCTTCATGTCGAAGCTGCAGGAGAGAAGGGCGTCACTCCGGGGTCACCAATGTAGCGAGGCGCTACTGACGGAGGTTCTGTGTGCTCGAGTGAGGGAAGTGAGACTAATGGTGGTAACCCAGCAACTAATTTTATTCTTTTTTTTTTTTTTTGCCATCACCCAAACATGGGTATTAGGCCAATTTTATTAGTTTTGTGTATTTGTTTGTTTATTTATAAGTGTTTTTTTTTTTTTTTTGTTCTTTATGTTTTTTTGTTTTTTGTTTTTTTCGTTTATATAATATCAACAACAACAACAACAACAACAACTACAACAACCAGTCACACTTACACACATGCTTCATTCACACAGGGCACCTATTCCTACTGCAAAATTATTGTCCTTTGTCAAGGTAGGGGATGGAGTGGGCAACACACAAACACACAAGGTGACTACGTAGTGTTACTACGTATTGCTTTTATTTATGAAAAAAAAAAAAATAAATAAATAAAATAAAAAATAATAATAATAAAATGAAAACATTGACATCAAATCACGCTGGATGGAATTCATACACACTTTCATACTTTTATTTACATTATATATATATATGGAGTGAAAAAAATATACATAGTGCATCATATAGAATATATACACATAAATCACAACTCTCTCATTAAGTTGGTCTCAGTCAGGTAAATCATCAGTCTATCGACCACATCCGGGTGTTCGTCACCCAGAAGGGTGGTCTGCGTTAGCGTGAGGCCGCGACTCTGGCAATACGCCGCCAAGGGCCGTCTCTCCTCACGATAACGCACACAGTGAAGCAGGATGTGCTCGACAGAGAGGGTGACATTGCATACCGAACATTGTGATAGGAAAGCGTTGCCTATGTAGGGGAGCATGTAGTTGGGGAGGGTGCAGCCCATCCTGAGGCGTGCGAGGACAACCTCCTCCCGCCTTGTGGGGCGATTGGAGGAAGCCCACTCGCCAAGGAAGGGTTTGATGGTTTGTAGGTGGAGGTTGTCCCAGTGACTCTGCCACAGGAGTTTTGCTGATGATTTAATAACTGAGAGAAATGACTGCAGATCCCGACGGAGGTTCCACGCTCCCTCGAGCTCTACGGCAGACCGAGCTAGCATGTCAGCCTGTTCATTCCCGCGAATATTGGAATGTCCAGGCACCCAAATCAGTGAGAAGGATTTACGACTTGAATTTAATTTATTAATGATGTTGCCCTGGATTTCATTTGTATCTGTACGGCCGGACTCTATTGCCTGAAGGGCTGACATAGAGTCCGAAAAAAATAGTAATTGAATGATGAGATGAATTTAAAGCATAATCTATGGGTTTGTCAATTGCAAAAATTTCAGCGGAAAATATCGATGTATGAGTCGGCAGTCGGAACCTGAGGGCACATTCACTCGACCACACACTTGCACCCACACATTCATCCGTCTTGGAGCCGTCAGTATATATGTGTAGGGATGGAGGGAGGCTAGCGATGAGGGCCCAGAAGTGTTGGTGGAGCTCTGCCTCGGCAACAACAGCCTTCTTCCCCCTTATCCATGTTGTGTTGATTGATGTTTCTTGTTTCTTCCAAGGGGGAAGGGTGGGCAGCACGAGGCGGTCCGCATCGTCCAGTCTCACGCCCGTTTGTTGGCATAGAGCGTAAAATCTGACAGAGACTGGACGGTGGACCGCAGTGTGGAGGTGATCGTGCTGCCATATGATCTTGCTTGCTGCGTTGCCGAGGGGAGCTTTCCGGGCGGTTTTTATCCCATAAGATACTAAGAGAGCATCGCTACGGTGTTGCAGTGGTGATATATTGGTGGTATGTTGGCCTCAACCTCCATCCTCGCCACACGAGTGCAGCGCAGGGCTCCAAGACACATTCTCACACATTCATTCTGCAAAACATCCAACCTCCTCAATGTTTGTTCCGACCCAAATCCATAAACCGGTTAGCCATAGTCTAAATGAAAACGAATTAAGAACTTGTACACCATTAATGAAGATTTTCTGCCTGCTTCCCATGAAGTACCACGGAGGTATTTGAAGACATTGATTTTTTTACGGCAACGGATGAGTAATTCATTAATTTGGGTCTTGCAATTGAGTCTGCTGTCAAAATGCAGACCCAAAAATTTGACTGAATTTTGAAATGGTATCGGCTGGCCTTGAAGTGTTAATTGCAAATCATGTACGTTACGTTTAGTAAAAACAACGCCGATACACTTAGCAACGGAAAACTTAAATGCCCACAAAGAGGCCCAATTCTGAACGGAATCAAGAGCGTCTTGAATCCGCACCGCCAAGAACTGAGCGTTAGGCGAGGAGTGCCATAACACACAGTAGTCAGCGTACAGTGAGTATTTAAGATTCCTGCATTAATCATAATACAAAATAAGATAGGACTAAGAACACTACCCTGCGGCACCCCGTTTTCCTGGACGAAAACGTCCGAGATTACGTTACCAGGAAGCTTGACAGAGAATGTTCTGTCCTGTAGGAAATTATCAACAAAAATGGGCAAGTTACCTCTGAAGCCATGAGCGTAGAGTTTCATAATGATACCGTGTCGCCATGTCATGTCGAAGGCTTTGTGAATGTCTAGAAACACCCCTATCATGAATTCTTTTTTGGCAAATGCCTCTGAAATGCAATGCTCCAGGTGTGTTAGGTTATCCATCGTGCTTCGGTACTTCAGAAACCCCGACTGTTCGTCACGTAACAAACCCTTCGCTTCTAAAACAAAAAGCAGCCTTCGCTTTACCATACGTTCCATGACCTTAAATAGACAGCTCGTGAGCGCAATAGGGCGAACAGGGGTGTGGTGCGGTTCACAGATAGATGAGATAAATTGTCTGAATGAGTCAGTTTTTGCATTACGGATGACTTTCCTTGCCTGAGCCCTTGCCTTTTTATAGGCTATGAAGTTTGCTTGACTGGGCTGCTGGCTGAAATGCCTGTATCGCCTATTACGCTCATGAAGCGCTTGTCGGCAATCCGTTGTCCACCATGAAACTCCATGCTTAGTGTGAACTGTAGAAGTTTTCGGAATAGAAGCCTCGGTAGCGTGTAATATGGATCTTGTTGCGTTGCTGACCATTGTGTCAATGTCCTCGCCAGATATATCCACGTCGGCAATCCCACGGAAGGTTGCCCAATCTGCTATCTTAAAGTTGAACTTGGGAGTGCTGGGGGTGGGCGGGATGTCGCGTGAGTAAGAGATACAGATGGGTAGATGGTCACTTCCGTGGGAGTCGTCGATGACTTCCCAGGAGAAGTCAGGGAGTATACCCGGCGATAACAATGACAGATCAATGGCAGACGCGTTACCAGTCCGATCATTTACACGAGTCGCACTTCCATCTTTCAGAAGACAGAGGTTTGTCTGCAACATAATGTCAACTATCTGCTCCCCACGTACACTTGACTCTCTCACCATTGCTGATGATGGGCGTTAAAGTCGCCCAATACTAGCCTGTTGCCCGGAAGCTGGCTAATCAGTGATGTAATGTCGTCATCAACAATGGGGGTATTAGGAGGCAAGTAGAGGGAACATATAACCAGATACGTGTTGTTGAATCTCACCCTGCACGCGACAGCTTCCAGAGGTGTATTCAACGTCACTTCTGTTTGTGTTAGTGTTTTGTGTATGTATATAGCAACACTGTGTCCCTCATATCTTATATACGGATGTTAGTGTTTTAGCACTGTAGGATCAGGCTGATCCTGCAGTCTCGTGTCCTGTAGACAAATAACAGACGGCCTGTGTATGTTTACTAAAAGTGACAAATATGAATTTTTTTTTCCGAATACTTCTGCAGTTCCACTGTAACACTTTGAACATTATGGCTTAAGAGTGGAGGTGGCGGCCGTGTTTCTTGGTCCTTTTGCTCTCAGAGGAGCTGCCGGGGGACCTCTCCCGGCCCTTACTAGTGGTGACATCCATTGGGTCATCAATTGTTAACTCCCCGGAGGTCGTCGAGAGAGAGCAAGCGTGAGAACTCCTCCTCGAGGGCGCGGGAGCTGCGACGACATGAGAAGGGCGAGTGCGTTCAAGTTTTGTTAAATTTAGTTTATCTGACTTGTCAGTCTTTTCACCCTTACTTGGAACACGAGAGATAGCGGACAGATATGGAGGAGAGGAAGTGATAGCAGTAGAAGTTTTAGTATAAGTGGATGTAGTTTTAGCAGGTGATGAGGCAGACGTTGAAGGGGAAACTGTGGAGGTAGATGAGGTAGGCAATGGATCAGTCTGAATACCAATAGTGCAAATCTTGGGAGAAGCCCTTACTGCTGAAGCATAAGAAGCTTTTGAAGCTGGAGCGGACTGCGTCTGCTTCACTCTCATCCTTGCTTCAAAGTAAGAAATCCCTTCAGTAGCTTTCACTGTGCAGATCTCTTTTTCCAATTTCCACGCGGGGCAATCGCGCGAGAAAGTGGAATGAGCACCCTCATAGTTACGGCACTTTTGGACAAGAGATGTACACTGGTCTGGAGAATGACCCTCATCTGAGCATCTACCGGAGTAGGCGTGGGAAGACCGACAAGCATTTCCATGATGACCATAAAGTTGACAATTGAAGCAATGGAGAGGATTCGGAATGTAGGGAGGAACGGAAACCGACTCGTATCCTACATGAACCCTATCCGGCAATTTAGCAGCACTGAAAATTAAAATGACAGATGCTGTGCTCCTTCTGGTGCCCTCAACATTCTTAGTTATTTTACGAGCTTCAATTACGTCCTGGTCAGCCATGCAATCAATAATCTCGGCCTCATCCATATCCACAAAATCGCAGTGGGAGGCAACTCCCCGACACGAGTTCATAGACACTGGAATGAAAGCCTCGATCTCGATGTCATGGATGACCCGGAGCTTCAACAATGATTTAACTTGACCTACATTAGTGTTTGAACTAATAAGTCACACCTGCCAAGTTTTTTTACATTTACAACGTTTCCAATAATACAGTCAATGACTTTCTTTATTATAAAAGAATTGACAGTTGACAGGTAAGTTCCAGTCCCCTCTCCTACAGGAGGGGAGTGGGACGCAAGTGGGAGGAGATCAGGGAGGAGTTTTCTAAGGTAAGATTGTCCTGCCAAACCACTCTAGGGGGGCCGGACGGTGTTAATTCACCCCAAAAGCACGCTCACTGAGGCGGATCCTCCGTAGGTGAAAAAGGAAGGACAATTTGACTCGGTTGCAACAGACACCTTCTGTTGCCGCTAAGGACAAGGAAGTAACCAGCAAATCTAAAATTCACGGGGCAATTTGAAACCTAACTTTATTTATCTACTACCCTAGGCCAGATGGGCGTACATATTTTTTTATTCGTACAATTTAGGTATATATATAGACTCTGCTGACCAATCAGGATCAGCCTTCCACTCGCGTGGTGTTGACTGCTTATTCACAAAAACACCCGTTTGTTAGGCTTGTAATGCGTGGTCGCTAAAACTAGCGATCACGTGGTTATAAGAGAGAGAGAGAGAGAGAGAGAGAGAGAGAGAGAGAGAGAGAGAGAGAGAGAGAGAGAGAGAGAGAGAGAGAAAAAAAATTCTAGCAACGAATAATATTTATGCCATTATTGCAGTACTTTGTAATGTCTTTCTAACACCGGCACTATCACCAGGTTGTGCTGCGAGAACTGTCCAGGCAAATGTGGACAGCGACGGAGAGGCGGGCGTCGTTGCGGGAGGTGACCATTGCCTTGCCCCGCACGTGGAGAACCGATGCTCTCACCTGCTCTCTGCCAAAGTCCTTGTCTGTCTCCACGGTGCCAACTGAGGGCCACATCCGTGTAACTACTCCCCATCCAGTATTTGGCTCACGACCGTGGACACAGCAGAGCCAGGGATGTGGCCGCTCTGGGGACTTCATCAGCGTGGGGGAGGACATGCTGAAGGTGGACAGCGTAGAGTCTCATACCCTCATTTCCCGTCTTCTGCTGGCGGAATGGGCCAAGTTTCGATGGGGAGTGTTCGACGAGCGCGGCCACATCAACGATCCACTATACCCGTCCACCTTCAGGGACCCGGACACCAACCAGTGGATGGCGACCGGCTGTGCTGACGGATCCGTGAGGGGCACCACATGTGACTCGTCCCAGTCAGGTTGCTCCTTCCTTCCAGAGCCTCACGCCAACACTCACCTTGCCTCATCCCTCCTAGCCTTCCCAGATTTCCCCAACGTAAGCCTTCACTCTTGACTTCAGACTTACAAGAAACGGTTGCAAAAGTTGTATCCATATTTTCTATACATCTCAATGATCACTGATGTACTTGCTAGGATTTTTTTTTTTTCAAAGTAAAGTGCTTAATGTCTTGACCGGTTATATATATATATATATATATATATATATATATATATATATATATATATATATATATATATATATATATATATATATATACATTTTTTTTTCTGAATGGTCCGTGCAAAATTTATTGTAACACTTAAATATCCAAAATTCCGAGATTATGATTAAACTAAGACCATCGCTGTAGGTGCAGCGTTTCTGCAAAGAGATGAACCATAACAAGGAAGCTCCAACCAAACATAATTCTCTTTGCGGCAGTCGATCAGCCTGGGAGATAATTGAGCACACGCCCGACTTTGCCTTGGGACGGTAAGTAGGCGGGAAGAGGGAGTGCGATATAGATGTTCCCGATATTCTGTTCTCCAAGTGTTCTAATAGAGATCAGCATGAGGAGCATGAAGATAAAATCTTCAAGTTAGCAAAATAAGACGTAATAACAAGTGTCAAAGTATAAATCTTATTTTGTTATCATTCAATACAAGGTTTTAGGATTTTTTAGGTTCATAAACAAAATACTTTTTCTGCTGATTTAATAGATCTATGAGATAGAATTTCATATAACTCTTTTTTTCAAGGAAAAAAATAAATAAACTTACAGAAATATAGCTGCTAATACTAGTGGCCAAGTCCTGGAGCCGCTGCTCAAGTTAGTACAAACAGCGGGTCCCACTTATGTCTTTGCTATCGAGGACACAGCAGCCATGAATATTCAGGTAAGGAACGCCTTATTTTCTAGCTTCTTATACCCCTTTTTCATGTATCCAAATAGACTATTGCCAGACCTTAATGAATTATATAACAGAAAAATTGTATATGATAAGATATAGGCAAAAATATGCTTTTTTAGAATATTGCTTTATTTAAGAGATTTATTTCCTTAATGACAGCGTCGCTGGGAGTTCTTGAGAAAGGCAATGAGACGTGTGGTTGTGTACGACGTTCCAAACGGCGCTCATGTCGGGGTCATTACCTTCAATTCAGCTGGCCGCACAGTTGCGCCGCTCACCTTCATCGATAGCGAAGACTCAGATATGAGACAGCGTGTTGGCTCCTCACTGCCACGGAATCCATCAGCTGTGCGCGAAAGTCAAAAGTGCATCTTGTGCGGTCTGGAGCAAGTCACTAAAGTGCTTGGAAACGACAAAAAATTTGGCAGAGAATGTATAGTGATATTGATCACAACAGGCTCTAGTCCTACTTCTGAGGAAGATGTTGCCAAAATGATATCATTAACAGAACAAAATAATTTGCGTATTGAAGTCGTCCTATACCCACTGACGGAACACCGTAGTACAGCGCCCACTTACCACGGCTTAGAAACCTTGGTGAAGAGCACCCGAGGTTCAATCTTCACCGTCATGGATGAAGGTGTAGGCAACGACTCAAAGTTAAAGATGATGGTGGCACTCATGGATGCTCTTCTGGCTGCCGTGCAGAGCAGCGTGCCGCCCTCTTCACCCGGGGGTCCTGTGTTGGTACACAGCGCTGACTATCCAGGTGGCATCGCCTCCTCATCGACAGGCATCTTCGCCGTCGATGACTCACTGGGACATGATGCTCGCTTTTCAGTATACTATTATGACCTGAACCACGTGGGCAACGCAATCCATCTGACTGCTCCATCAGGCCACATGATCGCTTCTCTCAATGTACAGGAGGAGGATGGCGATGTGAACATGATCTTCATCAATTTGGGAAAGGCAGAGGTAAATTAAGACGAATCATGTATCTTATGAATATTCCCAAACTTAATGTCCAAGATACAAACACACACACACGTGTGTGTGTGTGTGTGTGTGTGTGTGTGTAGTATATATATATATATAATATATATATATATATATATATATATATATATATATATATATATATATATATATATATATATATATATATATATATTACAGTAAAATCTTCAAAATAGTAAATTTATAAATTTCCAATTTTTTCTGTAATTTTGTAAATTTACTGATTGAAACAGCCACTTTGTAAATTTCCTGAAAATTCTTGGAAACTTACATATTTACTGTTTTCAAGGTTTTGCTATAATATATATATATATATATATATATATATATATATATATATATATATATATATATATATATATATATATATATATCGGTTGTAACTCTGTTAATTATCTAAGTATATTTTTTCTATCCCAGTTACTGTACCGTGTCACAATTTATCCCCATAGATTAAAATAGTTCTGACCATTTTTCTTGAGGAATTTTAATTTTCGCGTAGACTGAAGAATTGTCATTGTTCCAAACTGAAGACAGCCACTATTCTTCTTCCAAATCTATTAACAGTGGTGTTCCTCAGGGTTCTATCCACTCTTTATTTCCCATTAATGATCTTCGAAACCAAACTTCTTGCCCTATCCATTCCAACGATGATGATAACACCCTATACTTTTCCACGTCTTCTCAGAGATTACCAGCCTTTCAGGAAGTTAACAGATGCAGGTGGGACACCACAGAAAGCATGACGTCTGATCTCTTTCTAATAGGACATAGATAACTTAGTGTTTAATGCTTCAAAATCTCAATTCCTCCATTTATTATCTTGACATAACCTTCCAGTAGACTATCCCGTCCTCTTCAATGACACTCAATTGTCATGTTTTCTGCACTAAATATTTTTGGTCTTTCCTTCACTTATAATCTAAACTAAAAATTTCATCATATCATCTCTGGTTAAAACAGCTTTTACGAAGGTTAGTTTTCTGAGGGGTCTCCACCAATTTTGTTTTTTACTGATATAACTACTCAATAGTAATCTTTATTAGCACTCCGTTTTTCCGTTCAGTTGGTAACATCCTGCTCTCTTCATCTTATTTAAACATTTCTGGAAAACTTCTTCATCTAAACCTTTGCTATTTCTTAAGTGCCTTATATTTTTAATCTATTTGTTATTTTTTTTTTTTTTACTTTCATAGCATTTTTTTTCAGCTAGTTGACATTAACCTATCCATTTTTTTTTTTAATATTCTGTCCACCTATTTTTAATGTCGCTGCCCTAATTAATTATGTTTTTGTTTTGCTCTTTTACTGTAACCTTTTGATGTTTATATGCTCATATATATATATATATATATATATATATATATATATATATATATATATATATATATATGACTTAAGAGAAAGAGTCGTATGAAAACACAGGACGATGCACAGAGAAGAAGCATATCAGAACACCTTCCACAACTCCTGCTTGTGCCACATTGATACCTGCTTGCCATTCAGATCATCCTGCATGCAAGTATATTGGTCCGGTCTCGGTGACAAACCGAAACAATGTGATAATTATCTAATTTGGTAACGAGTAACCCAGGGGGGTTGACAGGCTTGGAGTAAAGTAGGTATGATTATATAAGTGGTAACCTTTCAGTGCGGGAGGGGAGGATAGAGATACAGTTGAGCTAAAATTTTTGAACTTGTATTTTCTCTTGATGCAGCTTGATATGACGTGCCAAAGATATGAGTACTGAGAGAATGATAAGTCCTGAAGTGAATGATAGTGCTGAATGACTGAATGATTGAAGAATGATCAAAATGGTGTGTCCTGAATGATGCAGAGGTCACAAGGGTTTAAGAGAAGGTCGGATTTCCCCGGGAGACTGGAAACCGGCAGGAATTTCACATGTCATTAAACATACATTACATTTCCCTTGAGTATGAAGTGTCAGGTGGACAGGAAGGTGTGGTGTGTGTGTGTGTGTGTGTGTGTGTGTGTGTGTGTGTGTGTGTGTGTGTGTGTGTGTGTGTGTGTGTGTGTGTGTGTGTGTGTGTGTGTGCGTGTGTGTGTGTGCGTGCGTGTGCGTGTGCGTGTATGTGTGTGTGTGTGTGTGTGTGTGAAAGAGAACGAACACGTGGTGTAGAATAAGCTGAGGATAAACTGATACACAAGATGACAGCTATGAAAACCCAGGTATCAGGTTGAACACAATAAACACAACAAGAGACAAATCACATTCCTCCTGTCACAGCAACCATCATAAAACTAGACCAAGTTCCACGAAAGCACATGACAATCACATTGGCAGTAGATCAAGGGAGAGAAAGAAAAAGACAATTATGGTTCCTCCTCTCAGACAACTAGACCAGCCACCAGGGAAGCACAGGGAAATTACACACACTCTAGATCACGGAAGAGGAAGTTGAAAGATACTGATAGCAAGGTAAAGGAATAGCCCATGTAGAACACTCGCCCTAAGCCAGTTATTGATGTGGAGAAGCACAGGTATGCCAGGCCCACACATACTCCCAGGTAGCACATCAAGCAGTGTCGCCCTAAAGAGACTGAAAAAAAATATCCCTTATATTCCTTGTAAACCGAAGGTTTGTGAATGGTAAAATATGAGTGGTTTGATAATAATAAGTCTAATTTATGTTGAAATGGTACAATCAAAGGGTTATTTTTTGTAGTCTTAATATGTGCTGGTATAGGTTTGTGAAATATATAGGAATACAAATGTGTAATAATAATGATAAGATGATATCCTCCTAGAGATTATTTATGTACATATTATGATATGATCTAAACTTGATGTAATGCTGTGATCTCCCCATAGAGCCAGTTACCATATTGGGGTCACAGCACAGCAAGAAATAGGACAACTTCTTAGTATCTATATCTACATCTCTCTCTCTCTCTCTCTCTCTCTCTCTCTCTCTCTCTCTCTCTCTCTCTCTCTCTCT
>CM035198.1:4205381-4242276 GCA_020233015.1 Callinectes sapidus | reverse complement strand
AGAGAGAGAGAGAGAGAGAGAGCGCGAGAGAGAGAGAGAGAGAGAGAGAGGGAGAGAGAGAGAGAGAGAGAGAGAGAGAGAGAGAGAGAGAGAGAGAGAGAGATTAGGATTTGATAGTTTAAGTAATTCTAAGTCGAAAATACTCAATATACATATGCTGTGTTTTGCATTATTTTGTTGGAAATGAAAATACAAATTTCATGATGCTGGAACCGATCACCTTGATGGCTCCTTTCCTCCACCCCCGGCGCGCTATGTACTAAAGTAGTGTCACGTATTGTGAACTATTTTTTTTCATTACGAAATAGATGCATTCGAATCCTTACAATAAACAAGTAGCAAACTACAAATTAAAATGTTGCTTGTGTTAGTCAGAAAATGGTAAAGTAAACACTGCAATAGAGTGATTTTAAGTATTACTGTCTAAATATACTACATTGTGACTCACCACCTTCACAACAAATATATCCTCCGCTAGTGCCTCTAGTCCGTTGAATTCACCATCACTTTGTAAATCCCTTCAAGTCATTCAGTATTCTAAATTATAATGTTTTTTGCAAAATTTAACCCTGTGTGTGTGTGTGTGTGTGTGTGTGTGTGTGTGTGTGTAGGACGGAGGGAAGGAGCCGTAGACCCACCAACGCGAGTGGTTCTTTCGACACGAAATTTCTATGGTCATTTCTGAAATAATAAAGTAAAATAAAACATATGCGTATAGATTATTCTTGATTTATAATTACTTAAACTATCAAATCCGTACACACACACACACACACACACACACACATATATATATATATATATATATATATATATATATATATATATATATATATATATATATATATATATATATATATATATATATACTATATATATATATATATATATATATATATATATATATATATATATATATATAACCTCTATAAAGCGTCTTGTGTGATGCAGGGCAGGCCCGTTCATTGTGTGATTTCTTTAAAAAATAAGAGCATAACTTATCTTTAATATTGTGTATTTTTATTATAATCAACGTTAATGTATTTGTCATTGCTTTCATTATTATTATTATTATTATTATTATTATTATTATTATTATTATTATTATTATTGCTACTACTACTACTACTACTACTACTATTACTACTACTACTATTACTACTACTACTACTACTACTACTACTACTATTACTACTACTACTACTACTACTACTACTACTACTACTACTACTACTACTACTACTACTACTACTACTATAACTACTTCCACTACTACTACTATAATTACTATCATCATCATCAGTATTATTATTGATAATTATATTATTCTTATCATCAATTAATCATTAATCAGGGGGGGGATGGGGGGCCATACGCTGGGGTGCGTGTCACTTCGCCTACCGTATGATACCACTCCTGGCAATCACGCCTTGCTAGTCTCCATGCAGGTTCCCTTACAATTCCAAGTAACTCACAGTTGCCGGAAACATGAGTTCTATGGGCGCCCCCTGGGCCTCCTCCATGCTAGGTTATCCCTTTCGGAGACAATCCGATCGGCTTCCGCCTGGCGTGCCACATACCCATACCGAGGTTAGTCAGTCTCGCAGAATAATCGCAGATTTTCCTCAGGTCAACAATTAATATGATCATCGTCATCAATGTCGCGTTTTTTTTTTTATCATACTATCATCAATATTATTATACCTATCATTTATACTTTAAGTACACTATAATTGTTATTATTATAACAAATATTCAATCATTATCATTAGTTTCATATAATTATTTATCGTTATCATTCCAGCTTAGATTCTTAGACTTCCCATCACGTTCTCTGACAAGAATTTCCGCTGTCCGTCCACCATCTCTCTCTGCATCACGCATCGTTGGAGAGTCATCGGTCTGGTCTGCAGCAGCGGTTACTCCATGCCCTGCTCAGACAATCATACTTTTTTTTTTAATTCGTACTAATTACTGGACTTCTTATCCTTTCTGTCCAGCGATAATCCCTCGGTGCCAGAATACGCCACGCCCTTCGTTTCAGCATTTGTGTTTCTGTCCCTCAGTAGTAGCGCTACTCGACGCAGGGGAATTTCACGAGGGTAGAGGCGAGTTATGTTATTAATGAGAACATAGGAAGATTGTCATGTTGCTACATACTAACACGCCAATTAATTGACATCGGCCGCTGCTGCAAATGACCTCTTACTGCAGACTTCTTTCAAATGTACTGTTAGCTATCATACGGAAAGAAGCAATGTGATGCTAAGTATCCATATTTCTGGGCAAGGAAACATATCACGGTCTATTAAGCCTAGAGGGGAGTACTCAATGTGTAGCTTATTATTCATTTAGTGTAACTATCCATGCAACAGTAAGAATAGCACCGTCGAGTGTCTGTTAGCATTCTGGTCAACCTTTCCTTTAGACTCTCATTATTTCAGTCTTCTTCCTGCATTGTCTCATTTGTACATACACATCATTCCTTCATCCATCCTGAATCACGCCTGCCTCAACACCTCTTCTGCATCACCGCCTTCGTTCTCCTTTCACCATTTGAATTTCCCTAGCCTACCTGCCTCTGCCACCATGAACAATATTCCTGACAGTCGACTCTCAACAAATTCTCATTACACACTTATAAGCTACTATTATGGACGAGATAGAAGCATCAAAATAAATGTAGAAGTATATTCTGTGTTAACGAAGATGAAGCAGCCATCAGTGTGTGTAGCGATCGACAGTCATTGATTCCTATGTGGACGAGCTTAGGACGTCTTTTTTTTAGTTTTTATTATTTTTTATTGCCTTCACTCAAGTCATACCTGTAGTGGGTAGGTATCCTGACCAACAAACACAGTGCTTGTATGTGTCGTTGGTGCGCTGAGATGCGGTTGTGACCCCACTGCCTCTGTGTTGTCAGGCAAGAGGCAGCGAGGCGAGCACTGACCCCTTGTTGGGCATAAGTAGCACGAGTGTTTGGGAGCAGCGAGTGTTGTACGGTGTTTTGCACTAGTCAATAAACGTTACCTTGTGTCAATTCTCATCGGCGTATTTTTGTCCTGCTGCATGATGAGGCTGAAAATGAGGTGTGTTACTAAGATGTGTAATATTTCATGGTTCTATCATGTTTTAACAAGTGCTCACCCACATCGGTGAAAGGACACTTCTTTTAATAGAAACAATGAGTAGTACGAATAGAGGAAGAACTTTTCATCAGACACTTACAGCAAAGCCATGGTGGTTTCTGGAAATACCGTAAATAGTTGTAAATTAACTCCTTCATTCTTAAGGTGAGAAGGCAACTCCAAGGCAACGTTTCCTCTTATTTGTTTATGCATTTATTTCTTTATTTGTTATTATATTTTATGTGCAAGGAAGGGAAACCACAAAAAGGAAACTAAATTTTGCAAGAAAATATGTATAACTTATATTGGTAATTCTTGTCCTTTTTATTTTTCTTTCCTATCATGGGTGGCACATTCCTTCTTATTATTTATTTCACGTACTTCAAATGTCGTTATCATCATCACCATTACTATCAATATTATTATCATTTCATACTCGTCTCTGGTACCAGGAACCTGCAATTCTCAGCCTTCTGGATCTTGCAAAATTCAGAAGGAAAGAGCTGTTATCATTTCTGATACCAGAATGATTGGGACCAACACATATATCATAGCCAGCCCTTTCAGTGCCACTGACAGCATTAAGTCGCCCAGGACAATGAGTGCATCGGGACAAGAACACTGGTCCCGTGTAGAGTCGAGTTTGGCGTAGAACATCTCCTTTTCTTTAGTTTCACACACATAGGGAGGAGCAAACACTGCAACAACAGACATGAAGCCTAAACTCTGATTCAGCCTTAATCGCATTATACACTCATCAACCGGAGTAACCTCTACAATAGACGGCTGCAGTCTGATGGAGCTGCCTATGGCCACCCCCTTGACATGTTGGCCATTGCTCATGCCGGACCAGTAGTAAGTAAAGCCCTTACTACTGGTCTCACCACTACCAGGCCAGCTTGTCTCAGAGAGCCCTACCATATCCACCCTCAGCCTACTGAGCTCATCCGATAAATGAGACAGTCAGTGATCCTCTGAGAGATTCAGGACATTCCGGGATCCTACACGCAGAACCCTTCGAAGGTTCACCCCAGGAGTAATCCAACGTGTCGGCGCCACATCTGTGGCACCACCGGCACCCCCAAAATTAGAAATAGGGCTAGGGGGTCCTCCGGCCTCTCTCAGGACACAGGGCTCCCGCAGGCTTTCTCCTGCATCCGTCATACCGGTAGCCAGACCCCTCTGGTGCCTCGGCGCCCGAGAGGTCTGCACGATCGGACCCCCAAGCATACCTGGATCGGGGCGGTGGCTAGAGACTTCCCTGCGCCTATAGCCCTTACCTCAACCTCTGCCTCTAACATTTGGGGCGGCTGTGGATGTTTTTTTACAGGGAGGGGTTGCAAGCCCCACCCCAACCAGGTAGGTCACCCATGGGCAGGGTCACTGGTATCCCTGGGAGAAAGAACCCTGGCTGCCCAAAAAAGGAGGAAGGGGAGGCACAGAAGAGGAGAGACAGAAGAGGGAATGAGCTATGGGAGGTAGAGGGCACTCTCTCCTCACTTGGAAAGGATCCACCTACCACCACGGCAGTAGGAAGTACTCTGAAAATAGACGTATAGCTTACACCTATTCGCACATGGGACTTTGGCTGTGGGACATGTTGGTATCGCTTAGTCGATACAGAATATCTATGGATAAACGAATATCTCACCTTACTTTATTTTATTTTTTTGTGTTTGAATTCACTTACTCTTTGTTCTACGGGCATATTCTATGCGGGTATGCGTGAGATTTGAGAGTTCAGAGACTGTATTTCAAGACCTTAGGCTATATATATTTACAGGCTGTTAACTACTTTCTTTATCTTATATTACATAATTGTTTTCTTCATTGATGTTAGTTGTATCATGTGACAAATTGATGGGTCTCTCATTCTTTTTTTCTAACCTCATTAAATGTAACTTCAATTATTTTTTTCTCTATCATCATTGTCATATTCATATTTACATGGGTCTGGTTTAAAAAAAATACATACTCATCGTTCACGTTACCTCTGGATGGATAGGCTTTCCATACATTGCTGTTCTGGTGATACTATTTTTAGGAATTTCTCTGATTCTGTTTGTATGCACTGTTGTCGTTTTACCATTCCTTATATATATATATATATATATATATATATATATATATATATATATATATATATATATATATATATATATATATATATATATATATATTATATATATTAAACACAACACACCAACACACACACACACACACACACACACACACACACACACACACACACTGTACTTATTGGTTACTCGAAATGCACCATCGTACCATAGTTGTAACGTTTGATTCTCTTTCTTCTTCCGTATAATGTTGGAGATATGCTCTATCTCCTATCTTAACATCTTTTATTTCCCCTTCTTTATGATATCTCTCCATTTCTTCTCGTCTGATCTCTAAGAACGCAGCACATTTCTCATATGTTCGTTTGATAATCAGTGTCATCTTTTATTTATACTGATATACATTGTACCAAGGTTTAGTAATTCTTGAGGAGGACCAAATCATTCTTGGTCAGACAAGGAAGGCTCTCCCATCTTCCTAATATCCCCACAGATGGCATAAGTCTCGTATTGGCCAGTCATCCTGCCATAGCTCTCATCCACCTCAGTAATGTTGATCTGGATGGAGGCGTGGTCCTTGGTATGGATGATGCGGTTGGAGGCAGAGCACTTCCTGGGGACGTACGGGTCCACATCCTCTCCGGTGTCGTTCTGCATGTTGTTGGTTGCTTAGAAGACGCACGTGGCTGTAGGAGGAGCAGCGGCTGGCGGGGCAGAAGGCTGTTCATCCAAAATTTGGTAAGGTAAAGGTGCATCATATAGAACAGGTAAAGTCTTTAATGATGCTGCGGTAAACGGAATTATATGCATAGGTATTGCGGGCAATATTTCGTCCCACATTTTTTGGCTTATTCTTAGTTAGTGTCCTGAGGCTATTCAGAGTAATTCGCTCTTTCTACGATTTCATTTGCCGATGTCCTGTAAGCAGTAATTCTGGCGTGGTTAACTTGTAATCTGTCTATCATACCTTTGAAAATCCGGTTAAAAAACGCTTTCCCCTGGTCAGTGACCACTGTTTTGGGTGTTCCATGAACAAACACTAATTTCTTGAAGAAAACTCTCGCTACCTCAGGATCCTCTTTGCTACTTAGAGGTTCTGTCACTTGGTGAAAAAAACATTTATAATAATAAGTATATACATTTTACCGTTATCTAAGGTACCCACTGGGAGCGTGAAAGATAACACTTATGTTCTCCAAAAAAAGGTGACTGTTGGTTCCTCTGTCAGGGTGACTTCTATAGAATTCCTCCAGCAACATGTCGATTGGTTTAGGCCGGAAAGGATTCTGATTTAGGCGTTTCATTTGCTTATTTTTTACATGTTTAGAAAAATGTGAGATATGTATAAAATGTCCAAGATAGACCTCCACATGACGCGAGAAGCACAGTAGAGCTCACCGTTGCACCTGGGGACACGACATATTGAGATAGACCTCACGCTATATTAACACCAACTTTGCTATTGACTTTAAGAATTTATCGAAGAATGAATGGATGCGATGACAGTGCTGTCAGCACCTGAAATGCAAGGGATCGCTAACTGTAACGTGACCGAGGCAAACCTCCAAAGAAGCGAATAAAGAGAAATTAATTTCCTTTTCAAAAAAGCTTAAAGACTATGTGTGAAGATGTAGTTACCAAAAGGAAACCCACAGTGGATTTCTTGTGAGATGTTGGACATTTTGTCAACTTTTATTCATTATTTCATTTTCATCTCATAACTAAATCATTTAAGTTTAACATTTTTTTTCTTTTTTACGATTGTAGTCTACATTATAGTTAAACTTAGGGGAGCTTTTGCCCTCCTTCCACATTTTTCGGTGAGTTTATGTACGGTGAATTATCCACACATATTCAGAAACACTTCAGTGGTGCACCTTTACTATTTTAAAAGGCTCCTGAGTGTCAGAAGTTTTAAAGGGCGTTTTATTTTATAGATATATGGACAAATGAAAAAAAATACTATGAAATTTACAAGAAAAAACACACTCAGAAACTTGGCTTGTACTCTTTATGCCCTTAGAAAATAGTAGTGGTGAGAGAGCGGAGCATTTCAGAATATGGACTATTGCCCGGTGAGTTTTGTCCAGTTAAATTTAATCCACTGACTTTTTGTCACTTCATCGATGAGGGGGACGGGTAACTTGTCAAACAGCCGAGATCTTAGACGAAAGGTTAGATCTCTACGTCCAACACCATATTGCACTGGTAATCTTAAAGGTCTGACGCGAAATGGTGTGGGGCTACATTTCACATTTTGTTAAAACAATCGTGTAGCCCATGACCCTTCCCCACAATCATCTCCAAGTAAAAAAAAAAAAAAAAAAAAGTTGTGATTATGTGAAATATACCTTATATTATGGCAACTATACTTTTTAATGAGCAACACATGTATCCTAGTCATAGTGTCCAGGCCCAGTACTGGACTATATATATATATATATATATATATATATATATATATATATATATATATATATATATATATATATATATATATATATATATATGTTGCTATATTTCATATTATATTAAGGGAAGGCATAACTGGGTGGTTAACGTGCTGAGGTTGATTAACTCAGTCCCTCATTGAATTATCTACAGGCGCTATAGGTAAACAAAAATGTTACCAAAATATAAAACTATGAAGAACTTTATGAAATTATTGTTTTCTAAATTTACAACTAAATTACAAGTACTTTTACAAAACAATCAAGTACAATTGCAGTTAATTCATTGAGATTTTCATTCATTTCCAAATACCGTTACAATTATATGATTTTCTGTAACTAATTACATTTCAATTAAATTAAAACCTCAGCTAGTCTAACCAGGCTCATCACCCACAGATGGATCTCTGACAAGGAAACAATAATCACTCCGGAGAAAATCAGCATAATTCCTTCTCAGGACATCGAACACCAAATATATTTTCCTGACTTGGAAAAAACTTTTGACCGGGTAGCCAGACGGAGCGAATGGAATACTCTCACCAATCTTCGATTACCAAATAATCTACATAGAGCCATTCAAAGCACATACACAAATCGGAGGAGCACAGTGCTGGGTTAGCAGTGATTACTTTAACATCAATATTGGAGTGTGCCAAGGCAATGTGTTCTTGCCACTGCTCTTTATGCTGTATCTTGATCAAGTCCTGTCGCAAATGAGACAAGAAAATTATAACATGGAACGATATGGTTATGCAAATGACATCGCCCAGACTACTAGGGATAAAGAGGATATTGAAATTACCATGAATGAATGGGATGAGGCATTGAGTAAAGCAGGGCTATGGAAAGACAGAGTTTTTGGTAGTCAGTAGGAATCAACGTCAGGAAACCTCCGAAATAAGTGGAAACGAGTTGGAGGGAACTGACACTTTTAGCTACCTGGGAAGCGTAATTTCATCTAACAACATCATTGAACCTAAAATTAATGCCAGAGTTGACAAATATAAAGGCAATCTAAAAGCACTGTACCCCCTACTATGAGACAGTAGAATTCCAAGGAGGGAAAAAAATATACACAAACATCTTCAGACGTGTGTTATTATATGGCAGCAAAACTTGGGTTCTTACATGCAGGATGAAGAGCTGGATCAATGCCGTAGAAATGCAAACTCTAATTCTGGGGTTGGCGAAGAGAAAAAGTTTAACCAAAATCTCTAAAAGAGGATGACCAAGACTCAGTAATTAAAGCCAAAAGATGACCAGTAGAGCGGTCTTGACGGACGCTATACTGGCGATCAGATAGAAGATTGTGAAGTGATAGTTGTTTAAGAATCTTCTTGTTGAGAATATATTTAAAAACTTTAGATAAGCAGGAGATTAAAGCAATACGACGGTAGTTTGAAGGATTAGAACGGTCATCCTTTTTTAGGAACAGGCTGAATGTAGGAGAACTTCCAGCAAGAAAGAAAGGAAGATGTTGATAGTCAGAGTTGAAACAGTTTGACTAGACAAGGTGAAAGCACGTACACACAGTTTTGGAGAACAATAGGAGGGACTCCATCAAGTCCATAAGCCTTCCAAGGGTTTAGACCAGCGAGGGCATGAAAAGCATCATTACGAAAGATTTTAATAGGTACCATGAAGTAGACAGAGGGGGGAGGAGAGGGAGGAACAAGCCCAGAATCATCCAAAGTAGTGTTTTTAGCAAAGGTTTGAGCGAAGAGTTCAATTTAGAGATAAATAAGATAGCATTGGTGGCATCTGGTTGAACTAAAGTAGGGGAAGATGAAGAAGTAAAGTTGTTGGAGAGGTTTTTGGTTAGATGCCAGACGTCTTGAGCTGTTATATCTGGAAAGATTTTGACACTCTATGAATGAAGGAGTTTTTGGCAAGTTGAAGAACAACACATTTAGCATGATTCTTGGCAGAAATATAAACTGCATGAAACCCGGGTGATGGAAGGCTCAGGTACCTTTTGTGGGCCACCTCTTTATCATGGATAGCACGAGAGCAAGCTGTGTTAAACCAGGGTTGGAAAGTTTAGGTCCAAAGAAAGAATGAGGAATGTACGCCTCCATGCCACACACTATCACCTCTGTTATGCGCTCAGTACACAGAGATGGTCCCTGATCATTCCAAGGAAAATCAGTATAATACCTCTTCAGGTCTCCCCAACTAGAGGCAAAACGCCAAAGGCACCTCCGCATTGGAGGATCCTGAAGAGGGAGTGAAGAGAAAGGGCAAGATACAGATATGAGATTGTGATCATAGGAACCCAACGAAAAAGATAGGATGACAGAATAAGCAGGATTGGAAGTTAGAAAAAGATCAAGAATGTTGAACGTATCTTCAAGACGTTCAGGAATAGGAGTAGGGTGTTGCACCAGTTGCTCTAAATCATGAAGGATATCAAAGTTAGAGACAAGTTCACCAGGATGGTCAGTGAAGGGAGAGGAAAGCCAAAGCTGGTGGGGAACATTGAATTATCCAAGAAGGGAGATTTCCGCAAAAGGAAAAAGAATCAGAATGTGCTCCACTTTAGAAGTTAGGTAGACAAAGAATTTTCTATAGTCAGAGGAGTTAAGTGAGAGGTATACAACACATAGAAATTCAGGTAGGGAGTAACTCTGAAGAAAAAGCCAGATGGTGAAAAAACTAAGACGATTCAAGAGCGTGGGCACGAGAGCAAGTTAAGTCGTTGCAGATATAGACGCAACATCCAACTTTTGAACGAAAATGAGGATAAAGTAGGAAGGAAGAGAAAAGCGGCTACTGTCAGCTGTCTCAGACACCTGTGTTTCAGTGAGGAAAAGAAGATGAGCTTTAATAGAGGAGAGGTGATGTTCTACAGATTGAAAATTAGATCGAAGACCAAGAATGTTGCTGAAGTTGATAGAGAAAAATGTGAGTGTCAAGACACTTAGGGTCGATATCACAAGAGCAGTCCGACCTGGAGACATTTATGGTCCCCTCCCCAGAAGGGGACTCCGAGGCTGGTGGAAGAGTCGCCATATTTAGTAAAAATTTTGAGTGAAGCATGTGTGTGTAACTAGGTGCATGTAGTTTTGTGTGGAGAAAGAGGTTGTTTTTAGAGAATAGGCTGTAACCAACCCCTTGTATTATGAGACACAAGGGAAACGTTCAGTGAGGTCACACTGGTTTTGATGGTAAGCTCACAGCACCCCTTGATCCACTGCCTTAGACCTCCCTGGGAGTAATTACCTTTTCGGCAGGTATCTACTGCCTCCTCCTTTCATATATAGATAGGGCAGATGCGAGATTCGACACGTGCTCGGGTGATGATGGGACCAAATCCATCGTTATTCCCAGGACTAGGAGTGTAAGATCAGTACTGAGGAGGTGTAGAGGATTTTTCGACAGACTTTAAATAAGATTATGATCAAAGTTGGGATCTTTGTCGTGTTTAGTTTCTTGGCAAGGCCAGGACTCGGTGCTGAGGTTATTGCAGTGAATTTTGGGCTTGCAAATCACTGTAGGAGCAATAGATGAACATTCATTGATAACTGGGACCTCTTCATTTGCAAGGACACCTTGTATGCCAAGGATAGAGTGCATTTATCCCGACAGGGTGCTTAGTCTTGGCAGGAGCATTTGAATGCTCCAATGCTTTTTTTCATTAGTTAGGAAAGTGATAAGGCTTGTAGGAACGACAGGGAAGACAGAATAGGTAAGTGTAGAAAAGGAATAGCGCAACGGAGGTGAGAAATATCTTAAATGTTTATTACACAAATTGTATGAAAAGTATTTGAGACTGTAATGAAGTGCTTTTCACTATTTTTGAAAATTTATACGCGGGCTGTTAGCGCCAAGATAGGTAGGAATTCATTGTATTTATATATGCAAATATAATGTGATGCAACATCCCATTAAGATGGTGCAAAGCTTCAGAAATGCTGTCCCTCTTTATCCTTCTGCTAGAAATTTCATGTGTTTATATATATAACCAAACATTTCCATTTTTATTGTATCCGTAAGATGTTCTCTCTATGAAAGTATAATACAGTAATATAAATGCTCTAAGTAGGATGTAGTTTATAAGACATCACTATATACGAGAATATAATGTACTTAAGAATTAAGGCTTCAAACTCATACAACCAACCATGCATCACATGATCAAATGCCTTAGGTCAGCATCTTTTGGAGCCGTGAGGCGCCGGAGAGCAGAGAAAAACTCAGTGGTAGTGTGAGACGTTTGGCTGAACCAACGAGCCGGACGCCGGCTGGTGATGTTATGCTATCAGGACTAGTATTCTCTAAGTTATCTCGGGTCAGAGACGAACTCAACACCTTCCCGAGCAAAGACCGTGACATTACGCCAAAACCCTGTGTCGTGAAATTCTTGTAAACACCACACATAATATGTTAACTTTAGTAATGTGAGTTTTCCTACAAATCTGGGTGTGAAAGAATATTATACATAAATATGAATGAGTTGACTGCTCGCCACTTAATATAGTTGAATAAAGCAAGACCTCATAAAATTAATTTAAAATAATTTATGCCGGTAAAGCTACTAAAGTTTAATAAGGCATTTATACAAAAATTTATGGCCTAAAGCATATCACCTATCGGAAACCTCCTATCTAAAGCCCATCCGTTCGAGAACCGTTACCCCAAGTGAATGTCCAATCTCCCATCGGACAGTGGCCACACGGTCGTGGACCGTGACTTTATATGTATACTTTTATTTCCCTTTGTGCTTTCTTGGGTTCGGTTCATACCTCGTGGCAGTTGGGGCCACGATTGAAAATGAGGGTGGATGGGTCAGGGGGGGCGAGGGGGATCAGCTGCTCCTCTCTCTCTCCACACAGACTGCGCTCAGACACGGTCGTGTTAACATACGGACGTTCTCTGCTCCAGTCTGTGCACTTCCACCGTTCGGTGGTTCTTTGTACGCCATTCAGGCCTAGACTCAGCTAAATAAAGTTAGGTGTCCCGTTATCCCTGAACTGAGTTTTGCTATTTCATTACCCTCTCCTTAGTGACAACAGTAAGTGTCTGTTGCCAATTGTCAAATTGCCTTTCCTCTCTGCCTACGGGGGATCCGCCTCAGTGATAGTGCTTTTGGGGTTAATCAACACCGTCCGGCCTCCCTAGAGTGGTTTGGTAGGTAAATTTGACACTTAGGTCACTCTTCCCTGACTTCCTCCCGCTTGTGCCCGGCTCCCCTCCTGTAGGAGGGGGGGGGGTGTACCCCATGATGGACAACGCTTCTTCCCCTCCCCATGGTCGGGGAGGGGGAACGACTGACAGACCTCCCCTGACGGACTTACGACCTATTAACCCTGACAAAGCTTCATTTGTGACACTTCACGCTAAAGGGCAGACCCGCCTCTCAAATGTAAATTCATTCATTATCAAAAAGGTCATTGATGCTAATGTAGGCAATGTTGCTAATGTTAAGAAACTTGCCAGCGGAGACCTATTCGTTGAAACTTTGAATTCGGCTCAGATTAAATCCTTGTTGAAGCTCTGGTGCGTCCATAACATCGAGATTGAAGCCTCGATTCCTGTGTCAATGAATTCATGTAGAGGTGTTGTAACCCATGCTTCATTGATATGGAGACGGCTGATATCGTTGATGAAATGGCTTACCAAAATGTAATTGGAGCAAAGAAAATAACTAAATCTATTGACGGCAATAGAAGAAACACTGCCTCGGTCATTCTCACTTTTAGCTCCACTAAATTGCCAGACAAGGTTGAGGTAGGATATAAGAAAATTTATGTTCGGCCCTATATTCCAAACCCACTTCGCTGCTTCAAATGCCAATTGTATGGTCATCATGGTAATGCTTGTCGGTCTTCGCTTCCTTACTGTGCTAAGTGTGCTATGGTCATGCTATGGAGCATTGTACGTCACAGGTTGAAAAGTGTCGTAACTGTGGAGAGGCTCACTCGACCTTCTCGCGGGATTGCCCTGTCTGGAAGCTTGAGAAAGAGATCTGCACAGTTAAGGCAACTGAAGGGATTTCCTACGGTGAGGCGAGGAAGCGAGTGAAGGTGGCGCAGGCCGCTCCGGCTTCAAACGTTTCATACGCTTCATTAGTAAAGTCCCGACCAGTGATGTGTAGTGTTGCCATACAGACTGAGTCTTCATCTACCACACCTGCTTCTACTCCATCTACTTCCAATGCTTCCTCTGCTACCTCCAATATCATTACACCGTCATCTACCACCACTACACCAAAAATTAATTATGCAAATGCTACCTCTTCTACTAAAACTAGGAATGAAAAGACTGACAAGACAAATCAAAGTAACTTCACAGTTCTTAACCGAAAAAACACTTCTAATGCCGTCACTGCTCCCGCGCAGTTGAGGAGTGGTTCGCACTATCGCTGTCTTTCAACTAGCTCAGGGGAGCTGAATATAGATGATGATATGGACGTCTCCTCTGGTAAGAGCCGGGAGAGGTCCCCCGGTAGCACATCCGTGCGCAAAAAAAACTAAGAAAAACGGCCAACCCCGCAACTCTTAAGCCATAATGTTCAAAGTACTACAGTGGAACTGTAGAAGTCTTCGGAATAAAGATCCATATTTGTCACTTTTAGTGAACATACACAGGCCGTCTGTTATTTGTCTACAGGAGACGAGACTGGATGATCAGCCTGATCCTTCAGTACTTAAACACTACCATCCGTACAAAAGATATGATGGTCATGGCGTTGCCATTTACACACATAAGACACTGACGCAGACAGAAGTAGCGTTGAATACGCCCTTGGAAGCTGTCGCGTGCAGGGTGAAATTCAACGATGCGTACCTGGCTATCTGTTCACTCTACTTACCTCACAATACCTCCATATCTGATGATGACATATCACCACTAATTAGCCAGCTTTCGGGAAACAGGCTAATCTTAGAAGCTTTTAATGCCCATCATTAGCAATGGGGAAGTAATAGGTCAAGTCCTCGTGGCGAGCAGATAGTTAAACTTTTGTTACAAACAAACCTCTGTCTTTTGAACGATGGTAGTGCGACTCGTGTAGATTATCTGACTGGCACCGCCACTGCCATTGATTTGTGAGAATGACCATTCCCTGACTTCTCTTGGGAAGTCATCGACGACTCTCACGGAAGTGACCACCTACCCATCTGTATCTCTCATGCACGTGACACCCCCTCTACTCCCCGCCCTCCCAAGTTTAACTTTAAGAGAGCAGATTGGGCGTCCTTCCGTGCGATCGCCGACGTGGATGTATCTGGCGAGGACATTGATACCAAGGTTAGTAATGCGACACACTCCATTTTACACGCCGCTGAGGTATGTATTCCGAAAACTGCTACAGTTCACACGAAGCGTGGAGTTACATGGTGGACAACAGATTGCCGACAAGCACTTCGTGAGCGCAATAGACGATACAGGTATTTCAGCCAGCAGCCCAGTCAAGACAACTTCATAGCCTATAAAAAGGCAAGGGCTCAGGCAAGGAAAGTTATACTTAATGCTAAAAGAAACTCATTCCGTCAATTTGTCCCAACTATAAACAGGACTACCCCCCTCACACAAGTATGGAAAACCATCACCATACTCAGCAATAAAAAACAATTCAACCCAATTAATTCACTTAAGATTAATGGCAATACCATAGATGACCCCAAAGCAATAGCCAACACAATTGCCCACCACTTCCACGAGGCCATCAGCACGGCCTCCTATGACCCTGCGTTCCTTCCACGGAAGGAAGCAGCCATGGGAGGCGTAAACTCAGATAATAACTCTGAGTTTACGTTGGATGAACTCCTTCTTGCCCTGAAAACCTGTAAAGGCTCCAGTCCTGGTCCAGACAATATTTCGTACAGCATGTTGCAGCATCTCGGCCCTGTGTCATTAACAAAATTACTTAAATTATACAATGAAATTTGGACCACACACACTTTTCCCCGCATGTGGCCTTTTTCACATGTCATACCTATTCCTAAAAAAAAACTGGACGCCTTACGGACCTGTTAGGGTGTTTACTTCATGAACCATTGTTAACTTGTACTTCCCCCGTTAACGTGCTCGAAGCCCATAGTCTCGGTAAAGGGGCTCACGGTGAGGCCGTAGTTTACCTCGACGCCTCTGTGGACGGTCAAGGGAGTTCAGCCAGAGCCGCCATACAGCTCCCTATCTGCCTGTGGCCTGGCAAATAAACCTGCAGTCACCAGCTAACGAGTATCTACTCTACCTCCACGGTTCTCACCCCAACTTGGCGCAGTGAGTAGGATATCTACACGGCGATGGCCCCATCTGCTCGCCCACGGTTCACACCTGCTACGCGGCGACTCCGAGCCAGTCCTGCTGCACCGCCCCGGACGCTGGTTTTACCCGACGACATGAGTATCTAATAAAGAATTTACACACGCAAAAACTTAGGCCTACGTAATCGTATATAAACTACACACGAAAAGGGAAAATTGTACTCTCAAAGAGCTAGTCTCTAATTTACAAAATAACAAATTCAAGTTTTCATATGAAGATGGCATGATGAATGGTGACGAAATTTACAATATGATACTGAGTAATGAATATAGAATATATATATATATATATATATATATATATATATATATATATATATATATATATATATATATATATATATATATATATATATATATATATAGAATATAGAAAAATAAGATCAGATCTCATAAAAGATAGATCATCCCCAGAAAGGAGGGATCCCAGAAGTTAAAAACAAACAAACTTATTTATAATGCAATAATAGTAATATAACATAATGCTATGAACTGAAAATCCAATAGAAACACCTGAATCTTAATTAATAGTCGCGGGCTAAATTCTAGAGAAAAATTAAAGATATCTGGATACATAATCTATAAAGTAAACTACACTGAAAGTCTCGCAGATAGATCACCAATTGCCAATGAATATGATATTCAACACAAACTCCTCAAGGATTTTCACACTGACGTTTTTGCTCCAGAAATCCAAATCAACCTCGGCGCAATAATTATTGCAGTAATATATTTACCACTTAGAAGACCCTATCTTTCATTCACTGTCATATACAGACGACTAAACAATAGTATTACAACCTATATAATTGAAGATTTCATTGGAAGACACTTTGGAAATAAGAACAATAATACAGCTGGGAAAAAATGCAATAAATTCAGTAAATCAAGGCAAAATAGTGCATTTGGGACCACACTTTTCAACATTTTTACATACAAACTCTGCTACAACTCCTGACAATTTTTTGCCACATCCAGCATTATCTAGGTTATACTCGTATCTATGAATGTGGAAAAAGTACTACATCTGACCATATTCCCATAATATTAAGGCTATCTACCAAACCATTTATACTTGAAGCACCAAATAATTACAAAAAATAAAGCAAACTCGAAATTATTTAAAGAGACTAAACAAAAACATTAACTTAGAGGATTTAAGGGGAAAAGTCGACCTTACGGTCGCTCCCAGACATTTTTATTTCCTGTGGCCATACATTACAACTTGGACTGCTTTTTTTCATGAAGAAAGGAGGCGGCCAAGGACAACAAAAATAAACCAAAAAAAGACCACTGAAGTGCCGATCCCTGGGAAAGTTCAGATTCGTGAGCCAAAACAATGGGATAAGGGTCTTCATACCTCCCTCTTGAAAGAGTTCAAGTCATAGGCAGATGGAAATACAGAAGCAGGGAAAAATTCCAGAGTTTACCAGAGAAAAGGATGAAAGACTGAGAATACTGGTTATTTCTTGCATTAGGGAGGTGGACAGAATAGCGGTGAGAGGAAGAGGGAAGTCTTGTGCAACGAGGCCGCGGGAGCAGGTGAGGCATGCAGTTAGCAACATCAGAAGAACAGTTTACATGAAAATAGCGGTAAAAGTGAGCAAAAGAGGCAACATTTCGGCGATGAGAAAGAAGCTGAAGACAGTCAGTCAGAGGAGAGGAGTTGATAAGACGAAAAACTTTTGATTGTACTCTGTTCAATAGAGCTGTATGAGTGGAGCCTCCCCAAACATGTGAAGCATACTCCATACATGGACGGATGGAAATCATCATTACGAATAGCATGAAGTACTCAGAGGGGGGAGGAGAGGGAGGAACAAGCCCTGAATCATCCAAGGTAGAGTTTTTAACAAAGTTTTGAGCGATGGGTTCAGCTTTAAAGAGAGATGAGATGATATTAGTGCCATCAGGTTGAACTAAAGGAGGGAAAGATGAAAAGGTAAAGTTTTGGGAGATGTTTTGGGCTAGATGCCAAAAGTCTCGAAGGGAGTTAGATCTGGAAAGATTTTGACACTTTCTATGGATGAAGGGGTTTTTGGCAAGTTGAGGAACAGACTTGGCATGATTCTGGTCAGAAATATAAAGCGCATGAGACTCAGGTGATGGAAGGCTACCTCTCTCTATCATGGATAGCACGAGAGCAAGATGTGTTAAACCAGGGTTTGGTAGATTTAGGATGCTGAGGAGGAATTGGAGAGATAGGACAAGATACGGAAATGAGATTGTGATCGGAGCAATCCAACGGAGAAGAAAGGGTGACGGCATAAGCAGAAGGATTAGAGTTTAGGAAAAGGTCAGGAATGTTAGAATGTTGGGCGTATCTCCAAGACGGTCAGGAATACGAGTAAGGTGTTACACCAGTTGCTCTAGGTCATGTAAGATAGCAAAGTTATAGGCAAGTTCACCAGGATTGTCATTGAATGGAGAGGAAAGCCAAAGCTAGTGGTGAACATTGAAGTCTCCAAGAATGGAGATCACCGCAAAAGGGAAGAGTCAGAATGCGTTCTACTCTAAAAGTTAGGTAGTCAAAAAATTTTCTATAGTTAGGTGAGAGATATACAGCACGGAAAAATCTAGTTAGAGAGTGACTCTGAAGTCGAAGCCAGATGATGGAAAACTCATAAGATTCAAGAGCGTGGGCACGACAGCGAGTTAAGTCATTGCGGACATAGACGCAACACCCAGCTTTGGAACGAGAATGAGGATAGAGAAAGTAGAAGGGAACAGAAAAGGGGTTACTGTCAGTTGCCTCAGACACCTGTGTTTCAGTGAGGAAAAGAAGATGAGGAGAGATGGAGGAGAGATGGTGTTCTACTGATTGAAAATCAAATTGAAGACCGCGAATGTTGCAGAAGTTGATAGAGAAAAATGTGAGGGGGGTGTCAAGACACTTAGGTACACCTCTTGCAATTTACATAAAAATCGATGCATTACTTTTGTCTAAAAAATAATGTCCGAGATGTTTTAAATGTAAGCGCAAAAAAGTATATTAATGGAAAAATATTTAGATTTGAAGAATTTATTTTATATAATAGTTAAGAGACACCCAAGGGAACAATTTGATCATTCGTTTTTTTGTATATCACAAATAATAAGTTCGCAGAACGAAGTCACCCAAGTGATTTTTTTTTTTTTAAATTACTGTTTTGAAAAAAACGCAATTTTATGTTCAACAGACGTAAACAGTTATATTTTTCTTTTTTGGAACAACATAACTATGTCTCATTCCTTATCTAACACTTTAGAATGTACAAGAGGTCAAATTTTCAGGTCAGGTTATTGCAGGTCACCTCTCAGGTCAGGTCACCGCAGGTGTTGGGGTGCTGTAAGGGGCCTGGTCCCCTTTTGTCTTTTATAATAATAAAGGTATGGATGCACATGTTATATAATTAATACATGTATGGATGTACATATATTTATAAAGAAAATACTATTTCCTCAGAGGTTAAGGAGAGAATTCTTGCGCGTAACAGCACGTACGCTCCTACAAATCGATACTGCCACCCTCTCCTCCTCTCTATACATGCTTGCTCTGGGAAAACGTGTCGTACTGCATCATGCGAATATAATAATCACGAACAAAAACGCACAAAAAGTATAAAAAGAGACGAAAATAGATGTAACAGAAGCGAGGTAGAAATCTCAATCCCTAGCGTACGGGGTAGTGGACCGTTAAACTCGATATAAAAGGGAACGCGTGCGTCTAGCGACTGGCAGCATGGCAGACAATGTGCAGGAATGTTTCAAGAAACATCTCACGATTTATAAAAAAGAAGAAAATTTTTTTTTTAAAGCCATGTAACCCAGAACAACCAGAAAAGGCAACCAATGAATGGATGAAAACAATTAGAAAAGCTATGGATAAGGTGATCCCCCCCCCCCTTCCCAAAAAAAAAGGTCCTAAAATCTTATTTCAATAAAAAAAATTCACCAGAAATTAATAGAATAGAAAAACAATAAAAAATATCACAACTAATTGCTACAACTAACGGATGGTCTGGTGAGTATTACAGAGAATATACAACGATAAAGAACAAATTCCGAGAAAAATGTAAAGAAAACTATAATATAAAGTTGGAAAATAAAATCTCAAATCTGATGAATCACAGTAAAATTAACAAATAATTATGAAACAGATTTAAACTTCTGAAAGGTAAGAATATGATACACAGAAACTATATGAAAGACTCTGATAGGAATAAATATTATACAGATAAAGGGAAATGTGACCTTTTCGAAAAAAAAGAGAATAACTGAAGAGGAAGAAGCCAAATTTGACAGAAATCATGCTGATCATAGATTCATATATAAAATGTAAATTTACAAAGAATATCATCATATCCACCATCCAATTTAAGCAGATTAAACAATCAGGTCTATCATATAAGGGAAGTTGAGGAAAAAAAATAGCATATACGGAGATTTAAAAACAAGGGAGCACGTACTTCAACAATTAATAAAGTAATACTAGAAAATATTACTGAAAACTATTCGAGCGAATCATTCAAAGACAACTAAATACATTCATAACATAATATAACATAATACAGGAAAGGCAACACGGTTTCAGAACATATAAAGGATATAAAGGAACACACAATGCTCTTGCAAGTACATACAAAACTATAGCAAATACTCTTGCAGATGAAAAAAAGAAGTTTTCTTAATACTACGTTATGAAGCCAAAGCATTAGACAAAATTTGGCACAATGGTATAAAATATAAGTTACTACGACTAAGAATACCCCCGATACTAGAAAATATCTAATTTAATTTTCCAACCAACAGAACTGCCAGAATAAACATTGACGAAGACAGCAGTAACGAAATCAAATTATGAAGTGGAATACCACAAGAGACGTTTACTCACAATATACCATGACTTGCCACAACCAGGCCCAGACCCCTTGGATACAACATTTGCAGATAATATAACATAAGTCATCACTTTACATGGTGGTCGGTGGATTTTTTTTCCAAGCGAGGAGTGAGAGCCCTCTACATCCCATAGCTCATTCCCCCCTCTGTCTCTCCTCATATGTGCCTCCTCTTCCTCCTTTTTGGGCAGCCAAAAACATCAGTGCAGAACTGTTCAAAGCTGGGGGTGAAGCCATGATCCGTGGGTTGCATGCTGTCCCTGCCCATGGCTGAACTAGCTGGATGGGGTTTGGCTTGCAACCCCTCCCTGTAAAAAACATCCACAGCCACCACCAGTATTTGAGGCATAGGACGGGGTAGGGGCTATAGGCGCGGGCGAGCCTCTGGCCACTTCCCGGATCCGAGTATGCTGGGGGGTTCGACCGTGCAGACCTCTCGGGTGCCGAGGCATCAGAGGGGCCTGCCTACCGGTATGACAGATGCAGGGGAAAGCTTGCGGGAGCCCTGTGTCCTAAGAGGGGCGGGAGGACCCCCCTAGCCCAATTTCTAATTTTGGGGGTGCCGGTGGGGCTTCAGATGTGGCGCCTACACGTTGGACCACTCCTGGGGTGAACCTTCGAAGGGTTCTGTGTGTGGGCTCCTGGAATGTCCTGAATCTCTCAGAGGATCACCGACTGCCTCATTTATCAAATGAGCTCAGTAAGCTGAGGATGGATATGGTGGGGCTTTCTGAGACAAGGAGGCCTGGTAGTGGCGAGACCAGTAGTAAGGGTTTTACTATTGGTCCGACATGAGCAATGGTCACCATGTCAAGGGGATAGCCATAGGCGCCTCCAGCAGACTGCAGCCGTCTGTTGTAGAAGTTACTCCGGTTGATGAGCGTATAATGCCATTAAGGCTGAAGCACAGTTTATGCTTCATGTCTGTTGTTGCAGTGTATCCTCCTATCGAGGTTTGTGAAACTGAAGAGCAGGAGAGGTTCTACGCCAAATTCGACTCTGTACTGGACTAGTGTCCCCGCCGTGATGCACTCATTGTCCTTTAATGCTGTCACTGGCACTGAAAAGGCTGGCTATGAAATATGTGTTGGTCCCCATGGTTCTGGTACCAGAAATGACAACATCTCTTTCCTTCTGAATTTTGCAATATCCAGAAGGCTGAGAATTGCGGGTTCCTGGTATCAGAGACCAGTGCTGCACCGCTGGACTTGGTATAGCAATGCCGGAAGGCTAGCGAAGGAGATGGACCATATCCTTGTCAGTACTCGTTGGAGGACCCTCCAGAGCTGCAGGGTTTTTCGGAGTGCCGAGTTCTTTGCGAACGATCACAGGCTTGTTGTTGCTTCACTCAAGCTTCACGTCAAGTCCAGAAAGCCCCTAAGATGTAACCACACTGTGTTTCATCTTGAGAAACTGAAGGACTTGACATGTGTACAAGAGTATGCAGTGACAATCTCCAATCGGTTTGGAGCACTCGACACCCTTGAGGACCCTGAAGAACTATGGGATACCTTCAAACGTGAGACTCTTGAGGCTGCCAAGGAATGCATTCGGGAGCACCCGAGGTCACGGAGTGGCTTCACCTCGGTAGAGACACTTGAAAGTATTGAGGAGAGTCAGGATGCCAGACTTGCTGGGGACCACTACCAGTACAGGGTTCTGTCACGTAGGACTAAAACTCTCCTGAGAAGAAACAAGAAGTATGTCAGGGGTCTCGCTGAGGATATCGAGTGTCATTTAAATGCTAATGACCTCAGACCTGTCTATCGAGCTCTGAAGAAAATCCGCTCCAAGTATACTTCTCAGATGAGCGCTATCCGAACAGCAGATGGTTGCCTCGGATCGGACGCAGATGGGCAGATGGCTCGTTTTGCTGAGTACTTTGAGTAGCTGTTCACGGTGGATCCTCCAAGCAGACAGCTCCAGACTGCAGGGTTGCAGACACTGGATGCTGATCCACCCACTGACGAAACTCCATCCTCCATTGGCGATGACAAAGAGGCTGTGGCAAAGTTGAGAGGTGGAAAGGCAGCTGGCATCTGCAACATCAGTGCAGAACCAGTGCAGGTACCATTCCTTCTGACTGGAAGAAGGGGTTGGTCGTCCCTATCTGGGAGGGGAAAGGGGACCGTCAAGACTGCAACAACTAACGTGGAATAACACTGCTCAGCGTGCCAGGCAAGGTGGTTGCCCATTTGCTGCTGACGCGGATCCGCACTCACCTGCTGAAGCATCAAAGACCTGAACAGTCAGGGTTCACACCCGGTAAGTCAACAACTGACCGTATCCTAGCGCTTCGCGTACTGGTGGAACGCCGACGTGAGTTTCGACAGGGAATGTTTGCAGCCTATGTCGATCTAAAGAAGGCGTTTGATTCAATGCATCGAGACACTCTGGGATCTTCTGCGTCTCCGTGGGATTCCTGCAAGGATTATTGGTCTATTAACTGGCCTGTACCCGGGACTGTAAGTGCTGTGAAGTGTGGAGGAGGCGGGTCCAGCTTCTTTCCTGTGAATACAGGTGTGAGGCAGGGCTGTGTGCTTGCTCCATCACTTTTCAACACATGCATGGATTGGGTACTAGGCAGAGTTGTGGAACAAAGTCACTGTGGGGCATCTGTCGGCAACACCGAAATTACAGATCTTGTTTTTGCTGATGAAGCAGCAATCTTTGCTGAGTCACTGGAGGTTCTGGTAATGGCTCTAGAGGCACTGCACGAGGAGGTGAAGCCCTTGGGACATAAGGTTTCTTGGGCCAAAACCAAGGTCTAAATTTTTGGAGGCGTACTGTATAAAACAGTACAGTCTGTCCATGCGTGTGGCGAGGACATCGAGATCTTGAAAAACTTCACATACCTTGGTAGTGTAGTGCATTACGAAGGTGGGTCGAGTCAAAAAGTCACACGGCGGATTGGCTTCGCCCACGGCGTTATGGATTCGCTCAACACGAGTATTTGGCATTGTCGATTCCTGTGCAGACGGACAAAGATTCGGATCTTCAAGTCGCTGGTGATCCCTGTCTTACTCTATGGTTGTGAGACATGGACACTGAACATCGACCTGAAGAGGCGAATTGATGTCTTTAGTACCAGATGCCTTCGCAGGATGATGGGATACCGCTGGTATGACTTTGTGTCAAATGAGCGATTCTTCCGTGAGACCGATTCGAGGCCTATTACTAGCATAGTCCATCAGCGCCAACTGCGGCTATATGGGCATGTGGCGCGATACCCGGAAGCCGTTCCTGCTTGTCGGGTTGTCTCCGTAAGAGAGAACCCGACTTGGAGGAGGCCAAGGGGGTGCCCACAGAACTCTTGGCAGCGGCAAGTCGATGCCTCCTGGTGGGAGTCACTCGGTATGGGAAGGGAGCCCATGGAGACTCGCGAGGCGTGACCGCCAGGAGTGGCGCCGTAGGGTAGGCGAGGCAACGCGCCCACCAGTAATTGCTTGATTAATTGATCACTTCACCCAGTAAACCAAAGGGAATGTTGAAACTAAAGGTAGAAAGAGAAATATAACTAATAAACAAATTTAAAAGAAAAGAAAATTCAAACTAGCGAGGCAAATATTAAAATCTCACCTATTGCTCAATATAAAAAGATGAAAATAGCAGTTAATAGAAGAGAAATTGAAATCTGTTATCAAAGATTATCTGTTATCAAGATCAAAACTCCAATGTAAAAGAATTGTTGGCCACTGTACTAACACCAATAATAAAGGCGATGCAGTTTATAGAAACCTTAGAAGATTTCAAAACTTATCAGCTAAAAAAAAAAAAAAAAAAAAAAAAAAACACACTAACAAAAACACTGTTAATACCAGTCGTATAATATACCCCTATCCCAATATGTGCAGCATCACTTGCACAAAAAAGAAAATAACAGTGTAAAACAAAACATTAAAACTTATAGATTGTAACGAAGAGAATGAGACAACACTGGAGCAATCACACATGAAATATAATATCACCCCTTTGAATATCTGGATAGACAAAAAGCAAAACAGACACAGGAAGCCGTAAGGGCAGCAAAGTCTGGCCATTAAATAATTTAACCATTAACTACGCCCAAGATCATAAATGTTTACCTAAAACGAACAAAATTATAGGCTAAGGCACATCTGAGGCAATAATCACCAGGCAACATTAATCTTCTAGTCTGACTACAGAGTTCCAAGGAACGATGGACTAAGACGAGGAAAGCGATATTTTTAGCCATAACTTTATCTTTTCCCCTGATCCTATTCATAATTAACAAACTAATAAACAGTAAAAAATAATGCAATGGAAATAGTTTATACCAAACTAAATACAAAAATTCACTTGTTTATCACAATAAGAAACACAATGAAATTAAGATAGTATATAAACATGATTATGACAATTATATACATACTATATGTATGTACCAAGAATGTTATGTACCATAATTTCGGGGTAGTCTTGATGACGCAGTTACTTACGGCTACCAAATTATGTGTATGTATCAGTGTGTGAGTGATGGGAGAATGACAGACTACATTATATTGAAAAAAAAATAATAAAAAAATAATAATAAATAAATAAATAAATAAATAAATAAATAAATATATATATATATATATATATATATATATATATATATATATATATATATATATATATATATATATATATATATATATATATATATATTATAATAGTGAAAAAATAGCATTATGTTCATGCCCACACCCCTTCTTTTCTTCCACTTTATTTCACCACTTCTCTTCCCACCCACTTTCTCTTACCTAGTTTTCTTTCCTCCACCCCTCTTTCTTAAAAAAAAAAGTTTTACACATACACACACACACACACACACACACACACACACACACACACACACACACATACACACACACTTAATAAATATCAGGGTTGCCAGAACGTGTCAAAAGTGGCATTTTTTGCCATAAATTTAACATTTTTTCCAAAAGAGGCCATTTTTCTTTGGCAGTAGTATTATGGTGCCATAAAAATGCCAATCTTTGTCGCAGAGTTGCCATAAAATGCCAAAAATTACAAATGCGAGTATATGACTGGAACGCACACCTGTATCGCGTATAGAACATGTTTGAGGCCAGGAGAGGAGGGTTGACTGACTCGATCTACTTAGTTTCTTGCAGGATGTCAAGGCGTTGTCACGGCTTTGTCACTGTCGATTATCAGTATGCCGAAAACTAAACCTTTATCAGAGCATTGGATGAAAGAATTTCAAGGTAAAAGATCAGAAACTATTTAAGAGAAACAAAATTCCTCGTGATTTGTGTGTGAAGTTTAGGAACATTTGCGAATGGCTTGAAGCATGGTGAACCAGCTAAACACCTTTGTCTGAAAGTGTAAATGCTTGTAAATTGTGCCCACAAATCCGTTTGTCCAAAATGTAGAGTTTGTTACAGTGACTGTGTAGACTGTACCTACCTGAAAACTATTACATATAGATTTCCTTATACCAAGTAACTATGGTTAACCAAAAAAAAGGATGGTTAACCAAATCTTCACTTGATGATTCAGATGACCTGTGGTGCAAGATATGCAAGACTAAGGTTAAATATAAGAAGTACAATGCTGAAATGCATGCCAAATCTCAGAAGCACCAGAGAACAGCAGATCATCAAATCAAAGGTTCTCCAAGTGTTTCATCACTTTTCACTGGTGGTCTTAGAGAAATGAAAATATTTGATATTAGATGGAGTGTTGCCATTGTCTGTCATGCAGCTATCAGAGCGACAGAACACTTGGGAGAAATTATTAATGAATCGTCAAGGAAGACAGACTTTTTACATGGTATGAAACACCACAGAACAAAATGTTCCAGTATTCTCACTAATGTTGTACACCCTTGTCTTCATGACTCGGTAATCAAAGATATACAACAGACCTCATTTTCGCTCATCATTGATGAGTCGACAGATATTTCAGTTACAAAGCATTTGTGCATGTGTGTAAGATATTTCTAGGGGGATATACCATCAGTTGTAACAAAATTCTTAACATTACTTCCTGTCACATCATGTACAGCATCATCTCTTTTCTCAGACATGAACTTATACTTTGATGCACACAGTATTCCAATGAGTCATGTTAGAGGATTAGGTACTGATGGTGCATCCAATTTGTGTGGAGTTCATAACTCTGTGTATACAAAGATAAGAGAACACGCCCTTCATTGTGTTTTAGTTAAATGTATTTGCCACAGCTTAAGTTTGTGTGGAAAAGATGCATTTGGTGAATTGCCTTCTAACCTTTCTTTTTCGCTCAGTGAAATTGTAAAGTGGTTTAAATTTAGGTCTCTTAGGAGAAGTGATTATGATAATTTGTTTCATGTCATGAATGCAAATATTCCTAATTTGCACCCCACAAAATTCATAAGTCCGTCAGAGACAACGTGGTTGGTAACTGGGAAAGTTATTAATTCAGTTATTACACAATGGCATGAGGTCAAAGCATATTCCAGCTGCATTAAATATACAAAAAGCTATAGTTGCAAGTCACTGCTGAAAATGCTAAATGACAGATCAAATTACTTATACCTAGTATTTGCTTTTCCATTTATAAATGACTTTGAGGAAATTAATGCTTCTTTCCAACACACAAATGCTGACCAATGTCGCTTATTCAAGGACTTGGATGTGTTTTACATGTCATTGAGAAGTAGAATATGTAAAAATGAATATGTGCAAATGTATGAAAAGATTCAAGATGCACATCTCAAACCTATAACAGACATTCAGTTTGGAGCTAAATTGTACCATGAGCTGTCCAAGTCCAAACTTTCCAATGAATAGGTACTAAACATAAGTTATCAATGCCTCAATTTTTTTTTTTTTTTTAACAGCAGTAGATAAAGAGAAATTTAAATTTTTGGGAGACATTGCAAGCTTTCCACCCCGATGTTCTCCTCTCCCAGACTAGATTTATTCCATTTCACAAGCTGAACCTCACAGAATTTTGGACAAGTGATGAAAATCTTGATGACTTGGAAAAACAGTACATGAAAATCAGTCTGTGATTGGACAAATCTTAGGATTGACCTTAAAGATCAGGCAGTTTTTTGGTGTAATGTTTATAACTTTAAGAATGCATCAGGTACGTGTTACTTCAGAACTTTGGTAAAATTAGTCTTAGATAAGTTATGCCTTCCTATTTCAAATGCATATGTTGAGAGAGTTTTCAGTCAAGCTGCCTTAGCAAAAACTAAGGTAAGAAATAAGATTGGGCACAAGCTATTAAAAAGCATTTTGGTGATAAGATCACACCTGATGTTAAATAATTCTTACTGCAATGATTTTGTAGTATCAGAAGAGATCCTAAATTAATTAATTTCAAGTTCTATGTATGCACATGATACTAATCAAGGGGATGCTGATACTAAAGAATTTGGTAATGTGGAATTAATATTTGAAATATTACAGGAACAGGTGTGTGTGTGTGTGTGTTCATTTATATCAGCCCAAAAACAAGAGCATTAATTGTTTTCAATAAAAGATTGTAGCTTGTGGACATGTTAAGTTTCATATATATATATATATATATATATATATATATATATATATATATATATATATATATATATATATATATATATATATATATATATATATTTAATCAAAAGAATAAACATTTATTTTCAATAAAGGATTATAACTTTTTGGACATTTAAATTTTCTATTTTTCCCTTGATAAACTGCCATTTTCGAAAAAAAAGCCAAAAGGTGCCAAAAATCATGAGCACAGCTGCCAATAAAATATTGCGGGACCTGGCAACCACCACCACCACCACCATTTCTGCACTAATGTTAAAGATGCCAGCTGCATCTTCACCCCTCAACTTTACCACAGCCTGTTTGACATCAATGGAGGATGCAGTTTCATCAATGGGCGGATCATCATCCACCAACTGTAACCCTGTAGTTCGGAGCTTTTTGCTTGTAGGATCCACCGGGAATTTAGCTTGCTCTCTCTCTCTCTCTCTCTCTCTCTCTCTCTCTCTCTCTCTCTCTCTCTCTCTCTCTCTCTCTCTCTCTCTCTCTCTCTCTCTCCGGGGGCTGGGTGGCATAGTTGGTTAAGGTGGCTGGTCTTGGGCTTCCAGTACTGGCTGGGTTCGAATCCTTGCCAAATCTAGTTTCCTAGTGGGAGATGTAGCGCTCTCCCGTAAACCCTAGTGGTGCCATATGACCTAAGCTGTTGCACCACCTTATGGAATCATTTCCATTCTCTCTCTTTCTCTCTCTCTCTCTCTCTCTCTCTCTCTCTCTCTCTCTCTCTCTCTCTCTCTCTCTCTCTCTCTCTCTCTGTCGTATAATATCTGTTGTTTACCTACTTACTTCTTCCATCAATTGTATATGACCTTATGTTTCTAGTGTATATTAGTTTTTTTTATTATTATTTCCATATAATAAGGTAGAATTTTTCATGTACTTGCACACACATACATACAGTAATACATTTCATCTACCTGTCACGCCCCAAAGGTATATCCAAACATTGATATAACGGGATCAGAGCAGGTAACAGTACGTACATGACAAAAACAACAACAGTACTTACAACTTAAAGTCTATTTTGATGTCAGGAGACACCAGTAGGACATTATCCATTGACGCTTGGTATGTGATCTCTGCCCCCTCTACTATGTCTGTCTCTTTGGACATTGTCCATTTGACCCTTGACCCTCGGATAGCTCGGGCTCAAAATAATAACAGCTGACATTAACATGGTTACCGTTATCCTCGAGTCAACATTCGTCTTTATGTTCTACTCATGGTTCCACTCCGAGGCTTCATAGACCTCTGATCATCCTGAGCCTCCCTCTTATCTTAGAAGCTTGACCTGACAGTCACTCGGGCGTTGGGTGTCTCCACATCTGAAAGTGACCGCCTGATCGACCCTACCGGCCTGTCCTTTTACCTCACGTCAATCGTCGATGGGTCTTAAGCGGCTGCTATTCTGCCGTTCTTGTTTCAACCGAATAATGCCTAAACTGAGGCTGCTTTGTACTGGTATGCTCCCTGGATTCTGACTTCTGTGAGATTTTATGTAAGAAAAAGAAGCTGGCCAAGAGCAACAAAAAAACAATAAAAAGAAAGATCCCACTAATTTGCCAGTCCCCTTACAGGTCAAAGGAGGTAGCTGAAAGTCGAAGTCTTGAAACCTCTCTCTTAACTAAAGTGATAAGGAGTTGGATTGGCTTCCGAGTAGCGTGCCATATGCCCACATAGTCACAGTTGGCGTTGACGGACTCTGTTGTTAATAGTCCTCAAAACTGTCTCACGGAACAATTGGTCATTTGACACAAAGTGGTATTCCATGATCCTATGAAGGCATCTAGCATCAAATATATCAATTCGCCTCCTACGATATATATATATATATATATATATATATATATATATATATATATATATATATATATATATATATATATATATTTATTTATTTATAGTCCATGCTGCTATCACTACTGGTGTGGCTGCCAACAGCGAGAGACACCACAATCTCCCACGGCCACTACTGCTGCTGCCACTACTGCTGGTATTTTGTGTGTGGGTTTTACTGCCGGTGTTTGACTTAATTGTTATTATTTCTTAATATATATTTGGGGTGTCATATTCCGTTGTTTTCATAAATCCCTTTCTCAGTTATGGTAACAATTAACTAAAGACTTTTACGGTCCTGACAAAGAGAAAGGCACTCAAGACACGCAGACAGATTTTTAGACATCACTCAACAGATATAGCAGCTGGAGTTATAGGCACTCGTAGAACAGTCAATGTGGAGGCATCGGAAACAGTCGCCGTGAGTTGGTCGGTAACGTTAGGTCACTGTAAGGCACTTGGCAATGGGAAAAGTCACCGTGAGGCACTTGGTAGCGAAGGGTCACTGTAATTAAGGCCCTTCCACACGACGGGCAAATGCACGGCGGGCAGACACTGTTACCAATTGTCTGTGGTATGGGTGGCGATCACGAGTTTAGATGACATCATAGACGAGGAAACCACGGGCAAACCGTCGAAATGTCCGAGCCCGTTGTTGAGGCACTGGATGGCCGCCTTACCGGGAACCACGTTGCCAGACACACGATGTTACAAGTCAACACCGTGCCTTCCTTGGGTATCCGTATCTATTGTAGACTAGATAGAAATAGGGTGCACTCATATCTGTCCAGACGGTCATGGGGAAGTGAACAAGGGAAGCAACCCGGCATTTAATAGATTTGTACAGAGAGCAATCGCGTGTGTGGAATATAGAAATAGAGACAAAAAGGCCACAGCACTGCATAAAATAGCAGAGCACATGAACAACGGTAATGGGTCATTCTCTGCTGAAGATGTGAAAAAGAAGATCCATACACTGCGAAACCAGCATCGACGAGAACGGAGGCATGTGCAAAAATCAGTGAAGTCTAGGACAGGGGCAGACGACTTATATATACCGCACTTATAACTCACGTAAAAGTGTTACGTGATTTTTCAATTATATTCTGTTTTCCAACCACCTTTTACACCGTTGTTTCTTCTCTCTTCTGTCCTCTTTCTTCTTGCACATATAAATAATTATTGTACACAAAGCTATACGTTTAGCTTTAACTGTCCAGCGACCCATGATGTCGTACCGAACACACAAAGTTTAGCCCACTGGCCGACGTTGCCTGACACCGCTCTAACTCCCCTCTGCCCGTTGTCTTGCCCAAGTCATACGTTCGCCTGCCTGTGCCTACTGCTTACCTTAATTGGACTGTTTGATCTGGTAACACTGTTTCAAAGCGAGAGAATTACGGGCAAATAAGAGTGCCCGCCGTACATTTGCCCGTCGTGTGGAAGGGCCTTAAAGCACTGGGTAACGTACACGTGTCTGGCGGGGAGCAGGAAGCTAAGCATAGGAAAGCACCGGTTGCCTCCACGGTGTGTTGGACCACTATCGCTGCTACTACGATGTTCTGGACCACCACTGCTGCTACCACGATATATTGACCACCGTCTCTATTATTCGTCAAAGAAGTATCTGCTCGAGAATATATAAGGCCCAAAACACACGCAATGCCGTTCTGAAGTATGTTATACTTGACAGATGCAAAACCACGTAAAGACAGGGAAAATGAGAATGGTGGCCAGCAACCGTACACGTAACCTCCTCACTTAGGCAAGAGAGGACGCCAACTGACTAATTATCACTTATGACGCGTGGACACACAAAGGCGCGTACAAGGTTTATAAGTCAAATCACAGAAAAAGATTACTTCGGTCATGCCGTAGGAGGAGAGCACCAAATATGAGTGGAACAGGGGAAAGGGAACTCTCCCCACCCCCCCACCCATCCATCGTTGTAAGGATACACTTCAATTCACCTTATTCAAAATAGTCCCGCCTAACTTGCTGGAGTTCATATCGCTTATGTCTAGAAAAAGGGATTATAATGAAGGGGATATTAGTAGGATTCTTTGGGTCTATAAACAGGATACCACCAGAAATAATGGGTTCAAGCTGGAAAAAAATTTGGTTTAGGAGATAAATGGAAAGGAACTGGTTTTCAAATAGGGTAGTTGATGAGCTGCAGAGACTCAATAATCATATTATTAATGTTCAGACATTGGGAACTTTTAAAAGAAGATTGGACAAGTTTATGGCTGAGGACGATAGGTGGAATTAGGCTGAGGTGTTCACACAAGGACTGCCAAAAATAGGTCTAACGATCTCTTGCAGCTTCTTTCATTTTCATATGTTCATATGTGGTAAAAAGAGAGCAATTCGTCTAGGGATGCGTCTTTATCTGTTCCCTAGAGGCGATAGGAAATATGTAGTAATAGATAATGATAAAACAAGTAAAGAAATATGACACACATTTAAATGAAAGCCATTCTACTTGCCAGAGCGTCTCTATCCACAGAACGCATGGCTGCAGCAAGTAGATGGTTCTTGCTGGGGGTTATATGGTATGGGGAGGGAGCCTGCATGGAGTCTCACGTATGCCTCCCATGATTGATTCATCTGCTTTACTAGGAAAATGTTAGGGTAGATAATGTTAAAAAATTTACAAACCGAAAATGATTCCTCAAAAAGGTTGTGACATGGCAATTGATCTCATTGTTAACAAGTTATATAAGTATTCACACATTGGCTGAAATGCATCAATGTCGCTTGCAGAAAGGACTTCCAAGCTAACTATGAAGATCACTTTGATGATTGCTGTTATGGCTCATATGGAAGTCTGGGTAATGGAGTCCTATATCTCACAGATAAGAAACGTGTAGTGTGTGTGTGTGTGTGTGTGTGTGTGTGTGTATGTGTGTGTGTGTGTGTGTGTGTGTGTGTGTGTGTGTGTGTGTGTGTAAAAACAAACAAAAAATAATAAAAATAATAATAAGCGGTTTATTGGTAAGGCAGTCCAGGGACTGAAAAATTGTACGGTGGGGGGGGGGGGGGGATACCTTATTCTAGAAATTAAAAAAAAAACTACCTAAATCTATAACTTATGCAACTATGGTCTACTGTCCATTGTTGATGTGTCGGATGATGGTGGGGATGGCACTTTGTCCATATCTGTCCGTGCGTGGGGCTTTCAAGGGCACGAGTTTGTTCGTGTGCCTCGTTGTTCGTCTGGGAGGCGGCGCGTCTGGTGGTAGAAAGTGGCGATGCTGCTGGCTCTTGAGTAAGCCTGCCTCAAACACAGTAAGAGTTTGGTGGTATCTCTCGGCCAACGTGGGCAGGCTCAGGTTAGTTAGGGTAGGGTTGTAGTCTACATATGCAGGGCCAAGGATGACCCTGCATGCCATTTTCTGGACTCTCTCCAGCTGGTGTAGCTGAGTGGTGTTCAGGGAAGATGACCAAGCTGGAGAGGCGTAAACGAGCTTAGGGAGGATAAAGGAGGTATATACTCCCTTGAGCTCGTTCGCTGGTGCTCCCAGAGACCTGAGCCTGCGCACCATGTATAGACAATAAGACGCAGCTCTTACCACACATCCAATCCACAAAAGCGAGAGCAAGCGAGGTTTCGCGTTTGTCCAGATGGCTGTGCATGAATTCAAGAAAATTAACTAGATAGTGGGAGGTAGAAGTAGCCTTGATATTTCCAAGTTGTTGTACATCAATGTGTTCAATAATTTTGAAGTAAGACCAGTCAAATACAAAATCTTCACAAATAAAGCTAGGGATGGGAGTGAGAGTCAATCAATCATGGGGGTCACACGCCGGGGGGCGCGTTGCCTCGCCTACCCTACAGCGCCACTCCTGGCGGTCACGCCTCGCAAGTCTCCATGCACGCTCCCTTCCTATACCGAGTAACTCCCAGCAGGAAGCATCGACTTGCCGCAGCCAAGAGTTCTGTGGGCGTCCCCTAGGCCTCCTCCAGGTTGGGTTGTCCCTTACGGAAACAACCCGTCAAGCAGGGTCGGCTTCCGGGTATCGTGCCACATGCCCATATAGCCGCAGTTGGCGCTGCCGGACTATGCTAGTAATAGGCCTCGAATCGGTCTCGTGGAACAATCGCTGATTTGACACAAAGTCATACCAGCGGTATCCCATGATCCTGCGAAGGCATCTAGTACCAAAGACATCAATTCGCCTCTTCAGGTCGGTGTTCAGCGTCCATGTCTCACAACCATAGAGTAAGACAGGGATCACCAGCGACTTGAAGATCCGAATCTTTGTCCGTCTGCACAGGTATCGACAACGCCAAATATTCGTGTTGAGCGAATCCATAACGCCGTGGGCCAGGCCAATCCGCCGTGTGACTTCTTGGCTCGACCCACCATCGTTATGCACTAGACTACCAAGGTATGTGAAACTTTTCAAGATCTCAATGTCCTCGCCACACGCATGGACAGACTGTACTGTTTCATCCAGCACGCCTCCAAACACCTGGACTTTGGTCTTGGCCCAGGAAACCTTAAGTCCCAAGGGCTTCACCTCCTCGTGCAGTGCCTCTAGAGCCATTACCAGAACCTCCAGTGACTCAGCAAAGATTGCTGCATCATCAGCAAAAACAAGATCTATAATCTCGGTGTTGCCGACAGCTGCTCCTCAATGACATAATTCCACAACTTTGCCTAGTACCCCATCCATGCATGTGTTGAAAAGTGATGGAGCAAGCACACAGCCCTGCCTCACACCTGTATTCACCGGGAAGAAGCTGGACACGCCTCCTCCACACTTCACAGCACTTACAGTCCCGGAGTACAGGCCAGTTAATAGACCAATAATCCTTGCAGGAATCCCACGGAGACGCAGAAGATCCCAGAGTGTCTCTCGATGCACTGAGTCAAACGCCTTCTTGAGATCGACATCGGCTGCAAGCATTCCTTGTCGAAACTCACGACGGCGCTCCACCAGTACGCGAAGCGCTAGGATACGGTCAGTTGTTGACTTACCGGGCGTGAACCCTGACTGCTCAGGTCTCTGATGCTTCAGCAGGTGATTGCGGATCCGTGTCAGCAGCAAATGGGCAAGCACCTTGCCTGGTACGCTGAGCAGCGTTATTCCACGGTAGTTGCTGCAGTCTTGCCGGTCCCCTTTCCCCTTCCAGATAGGGACGACCAACCCCTTCTTCCAGTCAGGGGGAATGGTACCTGAATGCCATACAGCAGTCAAGACAGCATGCAACCCACGGATCATGGCTTCACCCCCAGCTTTGAGCAGCTCCACACTGATGTTGCAGATGCCAGCTGCCTTTCCACCCCTCAACTTTGCCACAGCCTCCTTGAGATCGACAATGGAGGGTGCAGTTTCGTTAATGGGTGGATCAGCATCCAGCGTCTGCAACCCTGCAGTCCGGAGCTGTCCGCTTGGAGTGAGAGTGACTGGCCTAAAATCATTTAATGACTGAGAGTTTATGGATTTTGGAAGTGGGATGACATATAAAATTTTCCAGTCACCAGGAACTGAACTTTGTGAGACAAGCATTGATAATATAACAGAGGGAATTTGCGAGTTCTAGCGCAAATATCTTTCAGTTTCTCACTTTCTTTTACCCTAAATATCTGCTCACTATCTGGTGTATCCTGCATATTTTCTGTTGTCATTGAGATCGGAGAGATGGATAAACCGACGGATGACGTATCACTCGTTATTGGAGTAGATTGATGTTAAAATACGCCATGTTTAGGAGCTCGATTTCAAAACCTTTGGTTTCCAGTTTATACATATGTGATAGTATTGATTTTCTTACGGTAACCAGTATACCCACCCTGACCTTTGCGAGATCAACATCTGCAACTTCATTGGGATTGGGAGTGGTGTGTAAGTGCGCAACATCAAGTGGTGCGAAATCAATATGCATAACTTCATGGGGAGTGGCGGGTGAGTGGTCATTATCAGGTGGTGCCAGATCAGTATGCACAACCTTATGTAAAGTGACATGCATTTAGAGTGAGTGCTCAGTATTAGGTAGTGTGTCTATAAGTGATGACTTTCAATGTTTTATAATCACATCAATAAGTTGAATTATATTTGTCCATATAAATGTGTGTTCCAAAGTACGGCAGTGTTTCTGGAGTTCGGATTTGCGATAGTTTTTATCTAGAAATTTTTGCGTTAGCAAATCTCGGAAAGGCTCGGTTGTGGGCTCCACCATCGAAATTATCATAATTTTGCTATGTTATCAGTATTTGTGTCATTCATGCTCCGTCTTTGTCTAATACATCTAGTTCCTTTGTTCTCTGAGGTGCTAGATAATGAGCGTTGGCGTCTGCCATGTTCACACTAAGTTGTATAGTTTTGTGAAACAGTTAAGGAGCAGAAGTGATGTGGTCTGAGGTTGCTATGGACGCCAGTCTTTGTCAAAGGTTATTTCCCGTGCGCAGAAAATTACTATCCATCAGTCGAAAGGGGTTGTTGCCTAGACAAGATTTTTTTTTTTTTTTTTTTTTTTTTTTTTGAGATTACAGCTATGTCCGTTAACCACAAAATTAAGTATCAATTACACCACTTGCCTTCACACACATCTTAGTCCTGTTCACAGGGTCGCGGATTATTTATTTATATCTCGTATTTTGTGTTGAGAAGAGCTCATCAGTGTCGTTGTTCACACCACAAATAACATGCCATATATATATATATATATATATATATATATATA
>CM035198.1:4181562-4205281 GCA_020233015.1 Callinectes sapidus | reverse complement strand
GAGAGAGAGAGAGAGAGAGAGAGAGAGAGAGAGAGAGAAAGAGAGAGAGAGATGGAACTTTCCAGCGAAGAGAGAGGCTGAAGACAGTCAGTGAGGATTGACGAGACAAAAAAGCTTTTGACTCCACCCTATCTAATAAGACTGTGTGAATGGAACCCCCACTCATGCGAAAATACTCCATACATGGACCGACAAGGCCCTTGCACAGAGAAAGCAATTGAGGAAGAGCCCTCAGAACTCCCAAGTTCATAGAGGGTTTTAGAGAGAGATGAGATAATATGAAGTTTCTATTTTAGATTATGTGTTTCCAGCTTATATTATTAAGTAATAGGAAGTTTGAATTACAGAAGCAGGTAGGGAGTTCTCGAGTTTACCTGATAAAATAATGAATATTTGAGAGAATTTGTTAACTCTTGCATTAGGGTGTTGGACAGAATAGGGGTGAGGGAAAAAAGAAAAAAAAAAAACACCCGTGTGGCGAGGTCCCAGGAGGAACACATACATTCAATTAGGAAAATGAATAGGGCAGTTAGCATGAAAAATGCCATACAAGATAGCAAAAAATGCAACAATCTTGTGTTGAGGACACTAAGTCAGAGGACATATGTTGATAAAACAAAAAGTTATTTTTATTCCAACCTAACTAATGAGACTGTGCGAGATACCCCTTCATACATGTGAAGAGTACTCCATACATAGGAGGACAAGACTCCTGTACTGTTGGGGAGATGGAAAAGAATGTCGAGAGAATTTCTATCAAGAAAGGATTTATCTTGGTCGTGCAAAAGAGGGAATGCATAAGTAGGACTTTGTTATGGGGGTTTTGATGGAAGTTCCCTCTTCCTCTTATGCTGGGTAAGTCTTGCGATTGATTGAAGATGAGTTTTCCTTTTGTGTTTTATTACAAATTATATATTTATAAGTGGGTAACAAAGATAGCCGCGACCGCGGTACTTTCACTCTCTCACACGCTGTTTGTCACTCGCTTCTCTGTCTTTTAGTGATTCTCCCTTTGTCGTCAACGTTGACGGGGATTACGTGTGAATGATATGGAGGCCAACGATAATCTCACTCTCCAACTGACGGGAATTTTCAACTGAACCCTATAGTGTTGACGTCATTAATACAGCTATGACGACAAACTAGGTAGCTAGCCAATAATGGGTTCGCGTGACAATGACGTACCTTATCTACTACCAATACCGTGTTCCTACCTAACAAGCTTAATGCGAAATTTAGTCTTATCGGTATTTTAACAAACAAGTTGATTAGCTTCGAGGCGTTGCGGCTACCAGCAACGAAAGTGCTGAGACATATTCTGACGTTACACTCCATAATGCATGATTATTCACGCTTTCATTCATGATTATTCAAATAGCTGAGGTTTATACAATTTCATCGGAACGCCTATTACAACTTTCTTTTGGAAAGAAGGACTTTGTCTTATTAGTTTCTTTTTCTTTTACTACGCATTCAAGAAGAGCATTGATAATATATATATATATATATATATATATATATATATATATATATATATATATATATATATATATATATATATATATATATATAAGATAAAAAAAACATACCTTTCCAAGGTATTCATATCCATTCATATCACCAATGTGAGTCTTAGCAGAGAATATCATAGCAGTAAGAAGATTCAAATACTGTCATCATGATGTTACGGTACGCCTCTTGTACGCTACTAAGTACAATGCTTACACACCGGTCTTGACAGTGCGATAAGTGTTGCGCCTGTGTCAATTCAAATTACTTTCTTCACTATAAGAAGAGGACATATCTTCTAATATTGATGAGCCTCATTCATTAATCTTCTAAGAACGAACTATGGACATGTAAAAAAGATTAATGCGATTTAATACAGCAGACAGCAGAAAATCCCACCCACCACAAATATCACACCGATCCTTTTTCTCCAATGATGAATAATAAATTGAAAATTATTATACATTATGTCCACACTACAAACTATATAGCATGCAGACGAAGCTCTCCGGTTAGGTTACTGCGCCCATGCCCTTTACCATTCAATATGGCGCGGCACAGGATCCCATAATTCGCTACCAGGGTTGTTGTCTCAGTATACACATCACAATTTGAGTTTGCAAGTTAACAATCAATTTCCTTCGTCACACGGAGCACACTAAATCATTGGTGCCCAAACTAAGAGCGTGATTAGGAACCTCAGCTAGCTCACTTTTCAGTGAGAGTATTGACAAGAAGTTAGCTTTTGATAGGAAAAATAGATACAAAAATTAATTTCTTGTGTTTTGTGCCTTCTATGTCATTATCGTTCATTATAGTTTATTGGTAATGCATTATCGTGAAGTCAAAACTTTACGAAATAATTTACTGAAAACTTTGTGAAAATCGAAATAGACCTTAATAGACTTTGGAAATATTTCTGTATGCTGTGCTCTCTCTCTCTCTCTCTCTCTCTCTCTCTCTCTCTCTCTCTCTCTCTCTCTCTCTCTCTCTCTCTCTCTCTCTCTGTCGTCGTCGTCGTCGTCGTCGTCGTCGTCGTCGTCGTCGTCGTCGTCGTCGTCGTCGTCGCCGCTGCCGCCAGCACCGCCGCCTAACCCCAGTTTTCCGCAGCTTGGGGAATGTTCACAGGAGATCAAAGAGATATGATAGAGCTACAGTAACTACGGCACTCTCCATGTTGGCGACGGGAGAACATGCACCTAGCTCTGAAATTTCAGCCGGAGTGTGTATAAAGGCAATCCAGACTTTGCTTTTTGTTGGTGATTGGCGAAGTTACAGCGACACCACCTGCTCCCTCACTCGTTGCTGCCTGCAAATACAGTTCATATGTAAGTGAAAGCCTAGTAGAGTTTGGTGATTGGGAAATATTATCGTCATGTCAGTAAGAGAATAAGACATCTAAGTATCATATTTTTTATAATTAATTATCAATTTTCTATTTTTAAAACGCTACACACCTAAAAAAAAATTCGCAACGTTAATGATGTTTTCTCCTCCCCTTTAGAAAAACAAAACAAAACATGGAAATCAAAACAAAGGAATGTAAACTATTCCACAGTTTACCAATAAAGGGAGATAATACCCAACTGACAATTTATTGGAAAGATGAATGCAATGGAAATGAAAGTGAGCAAAAAGTATTGTGCAACACAGCGACAGGTGGCTGGCCGGGGACTGCGTTCAATCAAAACGCACAAATCAGTAATAGCCATGGACTGGAACAATGCAAAATAAGAGGCGCCGTAAAATAGCATACATCCAGGAGCTAAATGAGTGTACAGTCGTACAGTCCAGAGCAAAATGTGAATGAATTTGAAGTTTTTAATGCTTTCTTTCTATTTTATGTTGGTCGTTTTGCTGAACATCTCATTGCATATCATGAGGGAAAAAAACACCTTATGAAAGCATACTTTAATGATTAAGAAGATATGCACAATATCATTGAGTACAACATGTTATTTCATTATTAATGATAACTATACTTAATCAAGGAAGCTATTAATTTCTTCCTTTCTTTCACGGCAGCTACCATATATTCGCGAATAAGAAATAGATATTGGTATAAATTTAAGTAAAAGAAATGTTAAAATATTCCATAAGTTGGCATCACACTGCAGGCACCAGTGAAAATCAAGCAGCTGCTAAGATGAATATTATTTTCCAACAGCTGTCTTGGTATCGTGAGGTGGGTTGTACTGATGAAAGAATGGGGCTCTAGAAGCACCCATGCAGAGGCACCCAATCATACCATCCCTTCCACAGAGGTAGTTAAGTGCGGTGAGTGTCAAGTATGTTAATGCACAGCCTGCCGTCACTCTATTCACATCCGTAACCATCTTCATTCCCACCCATATAGCACATGAAACACTGAGCCATTACACTTTCATACCGGTCTTCTTTATTTTTCCAGAGCAGATCGACAGTGCAGGACATGCCAGACCACACAAGGCCTCCCAACAGCAGCTGTAGATCTACAGAAGCCGCCTCCTCATTCATTACATACATTTATCACAATAAAGCAGCACCAATCCCACACCCTTCTCACAATAAAGTTCCCATCATCCCGCATTATCAGTATCCTTTCTTCTACTATCTGTGATTCGGAACCCACACTAGACTGTATGTCCCTTCTTTTTTTTCTTCTTTTTATATGTAGAAGGGAGGTGGCCTAGGGCAACAAAAATAAAACAGAAAAGCCCACTGAAGTGCCGGTCTCTGGGAAAATTCAGATTCATTAGCCAAAAGAATGGGATAAGTGTCTTGATACCTCCCTCTTGAAAGAGTTCGAGTCATAGGCAGATAGAAATGCAGAAGCAGGGAGAGAGTTCCAGAGTTTACCAGAGAAAGGGATGAAACTCTTGCATTAGAGAGGTGGACAGAATAGGGGTGAGAGGAAGAGGCAAGTCTTGTGATGTGAGGCCGCGGAGAGCAGGGGAGGCATGCAGTTAGCAAGATCAGAAGAGCAGTTAGCATGAAAAAAGCGATAAAAGATATCAAGAGAGTCAAAACTGCGGCGATGAGAAAGAGGCTGAGGACAGTCAGTCAGAGGACAGGAGTTGATAAGACGAAGCCTTTCATTCCACCCTGTTTAGTGGAGCTGTATGAGACAGTTGAAGCATACTCTATACATAGACGGATAGGGCCCCTGTATAGTTAGCAGTTGGGTAGATGAGAGAGAGAGAGAGAGAGAGAGAGAGAGAGAGAGAGAGAGAGAGAGAGAGAGAGAGAGAGAGAGAGAGAGAGAGAGAGAGAGAGAGAGAGAGAGAGAGAGAGAGAGAGAAACTGGTGGAGATGGCTCAGAATAGTTAACTTCATAGAAGCTGTTTTAGCTAGAGAGGAGATGTGAAGTTTCCAGTTTAGATTATAAGTAAAGGATAGACCGATAATGTTTAGTGTACGTAGAAGAAGGAGACAGTTGAGTGGCATTGAAGAAGAGAGGATAGTTATTTGGAAAGTAGTGTCGAGCTGATAGGTGGACAAATTAAGTTTTTGAGGCATTGAAAAACACGAAGTTTGCTTTGCCGCAATCAGACATTTTAGAAAGATCAGAACTTAGGCGTTCTGAGGCTTTCCTGCGTGAGCTGTATACTTCCTGAAGGTTTGGTCGTCTGTGAAAAGACGTAGAGAAGTGTAAGGTGGTATCATCAGCATAGGAGTGGATAGGGCAAGAAGTTTAGTTTTAGATCATTGATGTATAATAGGAAGAGAGTGGTTGACAGGAGAGAACCCTGAGGAACACCAATATTAATAGATTTAGGGGAAGAACAGTAACCGTTTACCACAGCAGCAATAGAACGATCAGAAAGGAGACTCGAGATGAAGTTACAGAGAGAAGGATAGAAGCCGTAGGAGAGTAGTTTGAAAATTAAAGCTTTGTGCCAGACTCTATCAAAAGCTTTTAATATGTTTAGAGCTACAGCAAAAGTTTCACCAAAGTCTCTGAAAGAGGATGACCAAGACTCAGTAAGGAAAGCCAGATGATCACCAGTAAAGCGGCCTTGACGGAAGCATACTGGCGATCAGAGAGAAGATTGTGAAGTGAGAGATGTTTAAGAGTCATCTTGTTAAGAATAGATTAAAAAACTTTAAATAAGCAGGAGATTAAAGCAATAGGACGGTAGTTTGAAGGATTAGAATGGTTTTCGGAACAGATTGAATGTAGGCAAACTTCCAGCAAGGAGGAATGGTAGATGTAGATAGACAGAGTTGAAAGAATTCGACTAGACAATGTGCAAGCATGGAGGCACAGTTTCGGAGAACAAGAGGAGGGACCCCATCGGGTTTATAAGCATTCCGAGAGTTTAGACCAGTGAGGGCATGGAAAACATCATTGCGAAGGATTCTAATAGGTAGCATGAAGTAGTCAGAGGGGAGAGGAGAATCATCCAAGATAGAGTTTTCAGCAAAGGTTTGACCGAAGAGTTCAGCTTTAGAGATAGATGAGGTGACATTGGTGTCATCAGGTTGAACTAAACAGGGAAAGATGAAGAAGTAAAGTTGTTGGAGATGTTTTTTGGCTGGATGAAATAAGTTTCGAGGGGAGTTAGATCTGGAAAGATGTTGACACTTTCTATGAATGAAGAAGTTTTTGGATAGTTGAAGAACAGACTTAGCATGATTCCGGGCAGAAATATAGAGCGCATGAGACTCAATTGATGGAAGGCTCAAGTACCTTTTCTGGGCCACTTCTCTATCGTGGATAGCACGAGAGCAAGCTGTGTTAAACCAGGGTTTGGAAGGTTTAGATCGAGAGAAAGAACGAGGAATGTACGCCTCAATGCCAGACACTATCACTTCTGTTATGCGCTAAGCACACAGAGACGGGTCCCTGACACGGAAGCAGTAATCATTCCAAGGAAAATCAGCATAATACCTCCTCAGGTCTCCTCAACTAGCAGAGAGAAAACGCCAAAGGCACCTCCGCTTTGGAGGATCCTAAGGAGGAATTGGAGAGATAGGACAAGATACAGATATGAGATTGTGATCGAAGGAACCCAACGGAGAAGAAAGGGTGACAGCACAAGCAAAATTATTAGAAGTTAGGAAAAGATTAAGAATGTTGCATGTGTCTCGAAGACGGTCAGGAATACGAGTATGGTGTTGCACCAGTTGCTCTAGGTCATTAAGGATAGCAAAGTTAAAGGCAAGTTCACCAGGATGGTTAGTGATGGGAGATCAAAGCCAAAGCTAGTGGTGGTCATTGAAGTCTCCAAGAATGGAGGTCTTCGCAAAAGGAAAGAGAGTCCATAATGCGCACCACATTAAAAGTTAGGTAGTCGAAGAATTTTCTATAGGAAGAGGAGTTAGATGAGAGATATACAGCACAGAAACATTTAGTTAGAGAGTGACTCTGAAGTCGAAGCCAGATGGTGGAAAACTCAAATGATTCAAGAGCAGTCCGATCTGGGGACATTTGTGCGTTGCACGTATTCTATTGGTGAAAGGAGCACTACCAGACAGAAACAGCAGTAATGATAATGCGAAGAGATAAATCAAACCAAATAAAGCAAACTGAACTTCCCTTGCCAAAAACAAGAGTGATTTTCATCCATAGGATGCTCTATTTATTCAAATATAATAATATAAATTATCTAAGTAGTTTATAAGACATCACTATATAAGAGAAAATAATGTACTTGAGAACTGAGGCATCAGACACACACACCCATCCCTGCATCACAGAACCCACTCCCGGAGTCAGCAGTATCCGAGGCGGGCCGCACCAGAAGCAGGAGAGAAGAAAACGAGCTGCGATGAGAGGCGGTTGGGGTCACCCAACAGGGCCGCCACTGGTCGTCTACTGGAGAAAGCAGAAGAAGAAGAAGAAGAAGAAGAAGAAGAAAGGTAGCCGGCTCAAGGGGTGGACCAGGGTGAAGAAACAGGGTGTGTCGTGTGCCATGAAAGTGTGTGATCTAAGGACTCAATAGTGTTCTCTAAGTTATCTCTTAAGAGATAAACTAAACATTTCTCAGAGAAAAGACAATGACATTACGTTTTAACCGTGTGTCATGAAATCATTGTAAATATCACACATGATATATTAACTTTTGTAAACTGAGTTTTCCTACAAACCTGGGTGTGAAAGAATATTATATATATATATATATATATATATATTATTATATATATATATATATATATATATATATATATATATATATATATATACCTTGACTTCAGCCAATGATTTCCTTGAGCTGCTCAGGAATTCCCCAGAAGCCGACGACCACATTATCACCTCACTTGATGTAGAAAGCCTTTTCACAAACGTCCCAATCGATCGCACCATGAATTTCATCCTGGACAGAGTATCTAGATGTGAAGAGACTCCTACCCTCAACATCCCAAAAGACAAGCTCAAGACGCTCCTAGAAATCTGCACCAAACAAGCCCCCTTCACCTGCCCACGCGGGAAGATGTACTGCCAAGTCGACGGTGTAGCAATGGTAGCCCACTTGGGGTACTCTTTGCTAACTTCTTCATGGGTACAATAGAAGCTACAGCACTGCAACAAAAATCGCCGCTCCATCTACTGCCGCTACATAGATGATATCTTCGTGAGAGTCAGGAACTTGGACGATGTACAAGCCCTCAAGAAACGACTCACAGACGCATCAGGCCTCAATTTCACCTATGAAGATTCCAGAAACGGCAGCCTGCCCTTCCTAGACGTCCTAGTTACCGCACGTGATGCAGGATTTACCACGACCGTCTACATCAAACAAACAAACCAAGGACTCTGCCTGAATAGAGACAACGAGTGCCCTCAGCGCTACCCTCCCTCAACTATCAACGCGTATGTGCGTCGTGCCCTTTCCCACTGTACATCATGGGAAAGCACACACCAGGAATTAGAAAGGCTGACTCAAGTCCTCGTCAACAACGGATACAAGAACAGTGACGTACAAAAAGCCATCAATACCGCCATCAACAAGGAACACACCGACAAGCAAACACTTCAAGAGGACAACGAAAAGATAAAGATATTTTACAAAAACAACATGTCTACACAACACGCAATAGAAGAAAAAGCCATCAGAAACATAATTCACCGTAACGTCAAACCCACAAATCCCAAACAAACCATCAACCTAGTCATCTACTACAAGACCAGGAAAACCTCACAACTCATCATGAGAAACAAAACTATAAAGAAACCGGCGCCTACACAGGAAACAAACGTCATCTACCAACACAACTACACTGCTGAGGACTGTGGGCCTCACTCCTATATTGGGATGACGAGAACTACACTGTCTAGATGCCTGACATGCCACCTGCAAAATGGGTCTTTTAGAGACCACTACCACGTAAAACACCAAACCAAACTGACCCGGCAACAACTTGAAGAAAACACCACAATTATAGACAGAGAAACAGACCCAAGACGGCTGATGTTCCTGTAAGCCATCTATATAGAAGACATGACACCTACCATCAACCAACAAACGAGGGACTTGCAAATTCTCCCGACAAGGAGGCTGAGAAAACAGAACGCTCAGACAAGCCTCAGCCAATAACAGCACGCCACACCGCCGCCCGCTACCAGCCAATCATTGCGCTCCCTCACCTCACCTGTTCCACGGGAGGTGTATATATAGACCGCCTCTACCAACAAGAGAGGGACTTTTCGCCAGACCTCCGCAGCAGACAGTCCTCTCCACCTCTCCCTCCACCGCCAAGAGTACCAGCTCGCCGGTCCACCCGTCGCTGAGCTGCTCTGCTCTTCTGGCTAGTCTGCCTGCCAGTCTGCCGTTGTCTTACGGCCTCGCTCTTACGAGCTGCCTTACGGTGCACTGCTGTCCGGTTGAGACGCCTGCCCAGTGTTTCCTACTCCCCTTCCTACCCTTTCCTTGCCCTTTTCTCTCGTTGGCAGACTTGTACGTTCTGCTGCCCCACACCAAGGGGAGTAACCCCCCTTGTGCTGCTGGTGGCAGGCGTCCCTGTGTTCCTGCGAGAGAAATTTTGGCTTCCTTCTGTCTCTCTCTCCCTGTTACGTTTCTTTTCGCTTCCGCTTGTGAAGCAGCCAGCGATACCCGCGTGGGGGAGGGGGGGCACTGATAGCTCTGCCTCCTCTTCTCCTGAGTCAGGTGCAGGCATCAGCTTTGCCAGGCGCATGGTTATTTCTGCGAGCACGGGAATTTAAATGCCCTACGTTTAAAGGGATCAGCTGATTCAGAGTGTTGCCATATCATGTAGTGATGTTTTTGGTTTCATTTTATTTTTTAAGATTTTTGTTACTTTATCCAAAAATAAAAATGGTCTGATGGTGGTACGATATGTTCGGCAAGTGATAGTGGCTGGGATCACGGCAGCACACAACGCCAGCACGCCCAGACACGCATGAGATACGAAGGGGACCATATGTCAAATTGTTTACTCTTGGTTTTTCTTTTTATTTTCACCTCCCAATGCCTCGTTTCTCACGAACAAGACTTCGGCTACGTGTCTCAATGTCTAATAAGGCCGTAGCTTACCATCTACAAAGAAGAGAAGTTGCTAGAGGAAGCAGAGAAGAGATTGTAGATGAGAAAACGAAGGCCACCACTCCACCCTTGCCTCCCACCACCATCAATGCTCCGTGTAGTGATGCCGGTGCGTCTACCAGCAATCTTATGTCAAATCCATCTACTGCTGATCCACCTCACGAAAGCTTAGCTGCACTTAGGAAGAGGTTGCTAGAAAGTAAATTACCAATTCCTACAGCAGTCAGCCATAAGAAAGAAATACTAAGCAGTAGTACTGTGGACGATATGGTCAAATTCATCCATTGCAACATATGTAATGGACACTGTAAGGTGGAGAGACAACAGCAGTTAGTAGATAGAGAATTTACTGTAGAGTGTGAGATTTCTGAAAACATTGTTTACAAGTACACCAAGGAAAAAGTAAAAATTGAAGGTTACAGGGAGTCAGTAGGTCAGACTGCACTGCTACTAGTACATCACTGCATGCTGCATGACCTTGGATATGCAGGTATGCAGTCACTATCAAGTTCTCTTGGCATACCTCTCATGAGTAAAGGTACATATATACTGCATGAAAAGAGAGTAGAAACCTTTTGGGGAAAACCCAGTGAAAAAAAAAACGCAGGTATCAAACCAACCATTGGGTCGTGTGGAAGAGTTTGGGCGAACTAGAACAAAGATTTGGAGTTGTGTTTTAATTAGCATATTGTCTATTACATGATATGGTAACAATACCCATTATTTCAGTAGGTGCCCTAGAAAAAATGTTCTAGATACTTGTATTCAAACGACTGTATCTTTTTTCGTTATCAACACATTTTTAATCCGTTTCATTTTTTGAAAACTACATGAAAAAAGCTATAAAAGCTGTTCAGAAAAAAAATGTGAAATGGATTGTTATAGGAGTAATTTGTGTTCAAACTTTGAGAACAGTTTTCTCGGAATAACTGTTTCGACTGGTTTTCAAACTTCTACAAGTAACTACTTTTTTAATTTCTAACTGATTTTAAATAAGTTTAGTTTAATTTGAAGAGCATGATACACAGAAGATTTTGTCTTTCCATTTTTTTTATAAATCTAAAAACTAATTTTTAAATCAAAATCAATTTTTGTTTTTTTTTGTTTTTTTATGTTTTTTGTATTATTGTGAATTTCCTTAAAAATTTTCAATATTTCCAAATTCTAGAAAGCAGTTTGATAGATATGGAATTCTTCTTTAAAATGAGCTTTGAAAAAATATTGTATGACCAAAACTAAAGGAGGAGATACATTTTTAAAAAAGGTGAAAATATTATATTAAAAATTATAAATTAAAAAAATAATAATCAGAATACCTTGATTTTTGGTATGAAGCATTTTCATGATACTCCTAACACTCTGATAAAATTTCATTAAATTCCACCTATTCTTTCTATATGATGCCTCGAGTCCTATACTCCCCCCATAAGCTTTTAACTGTTTACGAAACTGCTGACGTGATGGGGAAGCCCCGTGTCCCCGTGGCCGCGGACGCTCCCGACCGCCTCCTGAGATGGACGCCGCTTCCTTCTCGATGAAGCGTCACCGCCAATCTTCTGCCTCCAGTGATGACTCTGGTGCTTCTGCCGTCCCGACTGCCGCTCCTCTCCACCAGAAACCTGCCACTGCCGCTGCCTCTGCCTCCTCCAGCCGCTCTGCTTCTGCCACTGCTCCTGACTCCCTCGCCCGCAATGCTTCTGCCACCAGTTCCACACTCACAAGTCCCGTTCCTGCCTCTGCTGCTACGTCTGCCACCGAGGGTCCTGATGACGGGTTCACGGTGGTTTAAAGCAAACGCTCTCGCCAACGCTCGAACCTCCCTCCCTCTGCTGCGCCCACTGGCTCGGGAAACGATTCTCGCCCGCTACCCCGCAGCACCCCTCTGCTCCGGCCAGCGGTGAGTGTTGCCCGGCAGTTGCCCCCGACGTCGGAGTTTCCTGCGTTCCGGGTGCCAGAGCAGAACGGCTTCCCCACGTCCTACGATGCGGTGGCGGCGCTGGAGACGGAGTTGCCGCACCTACGGATGCGGAACATCATCGGCAAGGACGGGAGTACCGTACTTCTCCCGGCGACCGAGGAGTGCTTCGAGACGCTCGCGGGGCTGGTTGCCGATCCTGGTGCCTGGCTGACTCTCGTCAGGCTGGACCCAGGTACACAAACTACGAAGGGCATTGTCATGGGCTACCCTACGAGGATGCCTGTCACTCTCCTGAAGAGGCATCTGCAGGTGGAGGAGGCGACCCGTTGCACCACAACCAGGCTGCAGGAGGAGACGCGGCAGGTGCGCGTGACCGTAAGGGGCCCGCTCCCGCCCCATCTCGATCTCGGGAGCTGGGGCACCTTCTACCTCCGCCCGTACGTCCCAGAGCCTCTCCGTTGCTTCCGCTGCCAGCGTTACGGTCACCACAAGGACCACTGCTCCTGGCCTGCGGCTTGCGGCATTTGCAGCGGGCAGCATTGGACCGAAACGTGCCTGGCCCGCTACAAACAAGCTCGAGGTGGTTCACCGCTGTGTGAATTGTCGGCAGGAGCACCACGCGTGGAACCTGGCCTGTCCGGTCAGGTTGCGTCTGGCTGGGCAAGGCCGGGAAATGCAGGCTCGGTGGGTAGAGACCCAGCAACTCAAGACATTTGTGTGGGGGACTCTGGCCACGGGAAATACATCGCCGCCGATCTGTCAGAACGAGTTCCCTCCTCTCTCCAGCCGAAACGTCCAGTTTTCAGTGTTTGAATGGTCTGGTCTGTTTCTGTCATGCTAAGTGCCAGGGCTTTTACAATAGTGCTCACTATTGCTTTGCCCTCCTGAGAGAGTGTCTCAAGATCGCCAGAGATGAGGTCCATTATAGTGCTCTGATGTTGCTGTGTTGATACTGCTTGGTCCCTGCACTGCCAGACTATTTGCCCCAGTGCTCTCTTCATTAGTGGGTTTATTTCTGGTGCTCATTACCATCATGAAGATATGTGTAAATAGGTGCAGGCTAGTAAGAATTTGCACCAGTAAAGCTAGACAGCGAGTGGATCTGGGTTTGTTTACGTTTGGGTAGCTGAAATATTATTGGAACAGTCTCGCGACAAGGCCAGGTGGACTTATTCTGTCTTATTCACTGGTCATATACGCAGTAAATACCTTTTGAATATTGTAGTTTAGGTCAGTGGCATACCTGGAACAGCCGGTGATAGGTCCTAAGCTGCAATAATTCCTATGGCACTTAAAAAAACAGGGAAGTAATACAGAGCTCGTGTGTAGCGTCTCTCTCTCTCTCTCTCTCTCTCTCTCTCTCTCTCTCTCTCTCTCTCTCTCTCTCTCTCTCTCTGAGAATTGTCTAGTTTCTCTTGGGAGATAACTTAGAGAACACTATTGAGTCCCGAGATCACACACTTTCACGGCACACGACACACTGTTTCATCACCTTGGGTTACCACTTGAGCCGGCTACCTTTCTTCCTTTGCCTTCGGCAGACGACCGGCGACGGCCCTGTTGGGTCACCTTTCACCGCCGCTCGTTTTTTCTCTAGCCACTAGTGCGGCCCGCCGCGCCTCACACCTCGGAAACTGCTGACCCCGGGCGTGGGTCATATAATGCAGGGATGGATGTGCGTGTCTGATGCCTCAGTTTTTAAGTACATAATTTTTCTCATATAGTGATGTCTTATAAACTACATCCTACTTTGAGAGGTTATATTACTATACTCCAATAAATGGAACATCCTGTGGATACAATAATAATTGAAATACGTAGAAATATATTTAAACACATGCAACTCATTATAGAGGGTTAAGCTGTGTCAGCATTTCTGTATTGCACTAACTTATAGAGGTGTTACATCAGATTATATTTGGATATATAAATACAATGAATTCCTACTTATTTGTCGCTAACATCGCTCGGTCACATAGCCCATTGCATCCTCGCGATGTCATGATGACATGTACTTATCCATGTTAAACTTGTGTATTTTCATTGTCTCCTGGCTGTTGCTGGATCTTTACTGTAAATTCATTATACAATGACGTAGCTCGCTTAAAACATAAGTACAAGGTCACGAAGACAATGCAGAAGATAAGAGTAGGTACGATCACAGTAGGAAAATGCACATAGGGACTGAGATATATAGGTAGAGACTTTTATATTGAATTGTTTTAATTTTATATGGTGCCCTGCTGTATCAGTTGCACCTAACAGTTCACTGAGTAAGACAAAAACATCATGGTGACTTTTCAGCAACTGGATCCGTGTGCTACTTAACTCGGAATCTAGCAAAAACCATTTGTTTTATGTCTCTCTCGCACTGCACAAAGTGTGGGTTCCACTGTTTGTCTTTGCCATTTTCATGTTGGCTAGAACCTTCTATGCAGATGTCAAAACTTTAACCCCCTTTAACTCGGAATCTAGCAAAAAACGTTTGTTTTATGTCTCCTGCACTGCACAAAGTGTGGGTTCTACTGCTTGTCTTTGCCATTTTCATGTTGGCTAGAACCATCTATGCAGATGTCAGAACTTACACGTGTGTTTTGGACTTACACGGGGGCGTGCATAACTGTACGGTCAGGAATGATATGACTTACCGTAGCCTTTGCAACTGTCCACATTTAGTTTATTTCTATAACGGGTAAGCGTTCTGTCACCCTATGCTGCAGATAAGCCCCGACTAATAGAAAAAATTTGGGCAAGAACATTCTCACCAACTGGTGCTTTTCGCCTTTATTTCTTTCCCATAGGGATGGGGAAGAGAGGCTCCTGGAACTACCCATAGCCAAAAAGCTTTCCATTATTTTATTATACTTGTTTATTTATTTGTTTTATCTATTTATTTAATGATTTTTTTATGGTTAAGCGTGTATCAGTTTCATCTTTCCATTATTTAGGCTAGTTTAAGGTCATTTCCGACGCCTTGAAGAAGATTAAAGAAAAGAGAAATACATAAAGATCCACACAAATAACATTATTATTATTATAATTATATTTGATTTAGGTAAATATAGATCGAAACATATAACATAATAGAGAGCTACAAATTACACTACTAAATTTGAAGGCTCATACTACGTCATTGTATAATGAATTTACAGTAAAGATCCAGCAACAGCCAGGAGACAATGAAAATACACAAGTTTAACATGGATAAGTACATGTCATCATGACATCGCGAGGATGCAATGGGCTATGTGACCGAGCGATGTTAGCGACAAATAAGTAGGAATTCATTGTATTTATATATCCAAATATAATCTGATGTAACACCTCTATAAGTTAGTGCAATACAGAAATGCTGACACAGCTTAACCCTCTATAATGAGTTGCATGTGTTTAAATATATTTCTACGTATTTCAATTATTATTGTATCCACGTGATGTTCCATTTATTGGAGTATAGTAATATAACCTCTCAAAGTAGGATGTAGTTTATAAGACATCACTATATGAGAAAAATTATGTATTTAAAAACTGAGGCATCAGACACACACATCCATCCCTGCATTATATGACCCACGCCCGGGGTCAGCAGTTTCCGAGGTGTGAGGCGCGGCGGGCCGCACTAGTGGCTAGAGAAAAAACGAGCGGCGGTGAAAGGTGACCCAACAGGGCCGTCGCCGGTCGTCTGCCGAAGGCAAAGGAAGAAAGGTAGCCGGCTCAAGTGGTAACCCAAGGTGATGAAACAGTGTGTCGTGTGCCGTGAAAGTGTGTGATCTCGGGACTCAATAGTGTTCTCTAAGTTATCTCCCAAGAGAAACTAGACAATTCTCAGAGAGAGAGAGAGAGAGAGAGAGAGAGAGAGAGAGAGAGAGAGAGAGAGAGAGAGAGAGAGAGACGCTACACACGAGCTCTGTATTACTTCCCTGTTTTTTTTAAGTGCCATAGGAATTATTGCAGCTTAGGACCTATCACTGGCTGTTCCAGGTATGCCACTGACCTAAACTACAATATTCAAAAGGTATTTACTGCGTATATGACCAGTGAATAAGACAGAATAAGTCCACCTGGCCTTGTCGCGAGACTGTTCCAATAATATTTCAGCTACCCAAACGTAAACAAACCCAGATCCACTCGCTGTCTAGCTTTACTGGTGCAAATTCTTACTAGCCTGCACCTATTTACACATATCTTCATGATGGTAATGAGCACCAGAAATAAACCCACTAATGAAGAGAGCACTGGGGCAAATAGTCTGGCAGTGCAGGGACCAAGCAGTATCAACACAGCAACATCAGAGCACTATAATGGACCTCATCTCTGGCGATCTTGAGACACTCTCTCAGGAGGGCAAAGCAATAGTGAGCACTATTGTAAAAGCCCTGGCACTTAGCATGACAGAAACAGACCAGACCATTCAAACACTGAAAAATAAAGTTTCCTCTCTTGAAAAACAGATGGCCCAACTACAGGACCAGTTAGATGATACTGATCAGTATGAAAGGAGGGATACTATAATAATTAGTGGTCCTGCACTACCAGAGGAACAAGCAATGGAAAACGCAACTGACATAACTGTAAAAACTTTCAAAGATAATCTACATATCAACATCGAACACAAAGATATAAATATCTCACACAGGTTGGGGGCTGTAATGATAATGGTGATTGGTGATTGTGTGATTATTTTCAGTCAGTCTTGTTATAGATTAACTAGTTGTTAGATACTTGTGGGTTTCGGATTTAGTTGATATTTCAGATACTTGTGGGTTTCGGATTTAGTTGATATCTCATTCTTTGGGTCGTTATACTAATATCAGGTTTGGCAACACTGTCATAGTTATCTTGAGAGCCACCCTACCGGTGTGGAGGTAGACCAGGAGCGGAAGGCAACCAGAACAGGTGTGTAGTCTTTGTCTTGCTATATACGTGTGATATACGTGTGTACCAGCTTTTGTTATACTACATAATTATAATCTGAGTGATGTTACTGTGTACTCGCATTATGATAGTTTACTTTGTTTCAGACTTGTCTTGCTCTTAATGTTGAGTAAAGCCTACACATGGGTCTTGGTGTGTTATGATTATCACATCATTTTACTCAACATTAAAAATCTCCGGGGGTTGCTACCACGATGGATCGTCTGCTGAAGCCTGAACGACTTGACACTGACCCCAGCTCACCGTCGGCGGCACAGGAATGGAAGCATTGGCGACGGACGTTCGAGAACTTCCTGGAGGCAGTTCCGGTTGAGGACGTGAACGAGCTTAGACTCCTTACTAACTTTGTGTCCCCGAGAGTGTATGAAACCATATCTGAGTGTACTACCTAAAACGATGCTCTCAGTGTACTAGAGGCTCGCTATGTGGAACCTAAAAATAAAGTGTTTGCGCGTCACAGGCTTGCAACCCGGCACCAAACTAGTGAGTCTGGATGAATATCTCAGTGCTCTCAAGTTATTAGCTAAAGACTAATTTCAAGGCTGTGAGTGCTTCGCTTCATTGTAAGGAATCCATCCGTGACTCTTTCATCAGTGGTCTTCAGTCACCGGCGATTAGACAACGGTTGTTAGAAAACAAAACTCTCGACCTCGCGACTATGTACGATCAGGCGCGTGCTCTCGAATCCGCCCAAAAAGGATTCAGAATCCTATAATGGTGGTCAGGCCTCTAGCCTGATAAGTGCAGCGTGTGAGCAGGGTAGTGAATCTAAGTCCGAGGTAGTTCCGTCGGTAGCCGGCGCCAGTGTGAAGTGTTTCTTTTGTGGCCTTTCGAGGCATCCTCGTGGGAAGTGTCCTGCGCGTGAGGCTGTTTGTCACAAATGTAAGAAACAGGGTCACTATGCAAAAGTTTGTCGATCTACCAGTGTTAGTGCCTCTGTTGCCCCTGCCGACCATGCTACCCTAGCTAGCGTGACTGCAGCAGCCACTCCCAGTGCCTTATCCAAAGCTGTTGTTGAAGTATCCATTAATGGAACTAGAACTGATGGACTTATCGACAGTGGCAGCTCCGAAAGCTTCATTCACCCGGACCTAGTTGAACGCCACTCGCTAAGGGTGCTCGAGTCACACAGTACTGTGACTATGGCGAAAATTTCTCTCTCTTCTCAGACCTCCGGCTATTGTAAAGTTAATATTAAAGTGGTATGAGGCTGAGAGTATGACAATGTACACCTAACTGTACTCCCCGAGTTGTGCTGTGACATAGTTTTGGGTCAGGACTTCCAGATGAGACACGAGAATGTTACACTGACCTATGGTGGTGACTTGCCCCCTCTGGTTATCTGTGGACTCAGTATGATAAACATTGACCCTCCAGAACTATTCGCAAACTTAACGACTGACTGTCACCCAGTTGCTGCTCGATCACGACGTTACTCCTCTGAAGATCGCGAGTTCATAGGAAATGAAGTAGAGAGATTGCTCAGGGAAGGTATTATTGAACAGAGCAACTCCCCTTGGCGAGCTCAAGTGGTGGTTGTGAAGAGTGAATTGCGCAAGAAGCGCCTGGCGATTGATTACTCGGAAACCATCAACAGGTTCACGCTACTTGACGGGTATCCTTTGCCTCGTATTGACGACACGGTAAACAAGATCGCCCAGTATCGTGTGTTTAGTACGATTGATCTCAGCAGTGCTTACCACCAAGTGCCCATTAAAGATAAAGATAAGTCATACACTGCCTTTGAAGCATGTGGTAAGCTATACCACTTCATCCGTGTACCCTTTGGTGTTACAAATGGGGTAGCATGTTTCCAGAGAATCATGGACTCCTTCATCAAGGAAGAGGGACTTGTCGGAACCTTCGCGTACCTGGATGATGTCATCATATGCGGGATGAATCAGGAAGAACACGATGAAAATCTCCAAAGGTTCCTGGAAGCTGCTAGGAGACGGAACTTAGTTTACAACAAGAACAAGTGTGTTTTTCAACCCGACGCCTCAGTATCCTTGGTTACAGAGTAGAGGAGGGAGTGATTCGCCCAGATCCGGATCGGCTGGAGCCGCTTCGGAACTTGCCTCTACCGTGGAACACAAAGTCTCTCCGCCGCACTCTCGGACTCTTCGCTTACTACTTTCGGTGGATTTACGACTACTCTAGTAAGATTCGCCCACTGAGTACCACAACAACCTTCTCTGTGGGCGAGGAAGCAAGGAAATCTTTCTTTCAAATAAAGAAAGATATTGAGCTATCGGTGGTTAAGGCGATTGATGAGTCTGTACCCTTCCAAGTAGAGACAAATGCTTCAAACACAGTTTTTGCAGCTGTTCTCACTCACAGTGAACGTCCAGTCGCCTTCTTTTCACGCACTCTACACGGACCAGAGACTCGTATCCCTGCTCTAGAAAAGGAGGCTCAAGCTATCATCGAGGCAGTCCGTCATTGGAGGCACTACTTATCTGGTAAGCATTTCACTATCAAAACTGACCAACGCTCGGTGAAATACATGTTTGATAAGCAACACAGAAATAAGATTAAGAATGACAAGATCTTAAGGTGGCGAATGGAATTATCCTGTTATGATTCTGACATTGTCTACAGACCACGTAAAGAAAATATACCATCTGACGCATTTTCTAGGTCTTATTGTGGAGCAACATGCCATGACCAACAATCCTTGTCTTCCATTCATGATGCTCTATGCCATCCAGGTGTTACACGTTTGCTGCATTTTGTTAAGTCTAAGAATCTCCCTTATTCTGTTGAAGATGTTACAAATGTTGTACGTTCTTGTCGAGTATGTGCAGAATGCAAACCCAACTTTCATACCCCTGATAGCACTCGCCTTGTAAAGGCTACTCAGCCTTTCGAGCGGCTGAATTTGGACTTCAAAGGACCCCTACCAAGCACTGATAAGAACCAGTATTTCCTGAATGTTACTGATGAGTATTCACGGTTCCCTTTCGTATTCCCATGTACTAATATGACTGCTTCGACAATAATTAAGTGTCTCTCTCAATTATTCTCCATTTTTGGCATGCCAGCTTATGTCCACTCGGACAGAGGTACTTCCTTCATGAGCCAGGAACTACGAGAATACCTCACCAGCAAAGGAGTGGCTTGCAGCAGAACAAGAAGTTATAACCCCCAAGGCAACGGACAAGCTGAGCGCTTCAATGGAACCATATGGAAGGCCATCACTACTGCTCTGAGGTCTCGTAATCTACCAACACAGTATTGGCAGTGTGCACTTGGCTCCAACCGGCAATGAACTCAAAACTCGAATCCCGAACACTGATGCAGCCCCGGACCCGACTTCTCCTAAAGTCGTGGCTGTTGATGCTGAGGGTTCCGATGCAGAAGCTTCACGTCCAGGTCACCAACCGGAATTAGAGAATGCGCCAGTTCTGAGGAGGTCAGATCGTATCGGGCATCCACCTATTCGTTTTGAGGCATCGTAGTTTCCGTATGACTTTTGTAGACGGGGGTGAATGTAATGATAATGGTGATTGGTGATTATTTTCAGTCAGTCTTGTTATAGATTAACTAGTTGTTAGATACTTGTGGATTTCGGATTTAGTTGATATCTCATTCTTTGGGTCGTTATACTAATATCAGGTTTGGCAACACTGTCATAGTTAACTTGAGAGCCACCCTACCGGTGTGGAGGTAGACCAGGAGCAGAGGGCAACCAGAACAGGTGTGTAGTCTTTGTCTTGCTATATACGTGTGATATATGTGTGTACCAGCTTTTGTTATACTACATAATTATACAACAACAGAACAAGGCCAGACCTATAATTGCTATATAAGTTAATAGATCAAAAAAATCTGAAATCATGGAAGCCTGTGTAACAGTAAAGCCATAGATCTATGTTAATGAGAGCCTCACACCAAAACGCCGCAGTATTTACTCCACAATCCTAGAAATCAGGAAAAAGAACCGTAGCGTCTTCCAACAATGCTACACGAGAGATGGAAGGATCTTTGTAAAGCTCAGAAACTCTAATCAGAAACATACCATCACTAATGAGCACTCCCTAAACTCCTGGACAAATTCCGCATCTTTAACCACGTATAAAAGAGTTGTTCCCAAAATATTCCTGTTTTTCTGCAATATTGTCCTTAATCCCATCTTTTCACTTACACTATCATTATGACACACAAATATTTTCTGCCTGTTCTAATTATTTACCCCATTCTAACTCTGATGTGCAATCTTCTTTACAATATAATTTGCCTTTCTATATATATATCTACCATCTTACCTGGCAAGCCACTCTAGCAATTCTTTCTTTTACTTAAATTTTCTTTCTCTTATCTTTTTTCTTTATTTCTGAATCATTTTTATCAAATATCATTTTATTATTGTATTTATGAATGTAAACAACATAAATATTTTTCATACAGTTGTTAATGATTTAGAAGAGGAAAGCAACCACTCAAGTACTGATAATGACTTGAATATTATAAGCTCCATGTATGGATCCCTTAACATTAATGATATCTGTAATTATCATGACCTCAATTCTTACATATGAACAATCCCAAAATACTGTAAAGACTACTTAAATGTTCTCCATATCAATGCCCGTTCCTTGAAGAAAAATTATGACCTAGTGATCTCCCTCATCAAATCCGTACCTAAATTACCTGATGTCCTCTGTATATGTGAAACTTGGTTGAACTCCACTAATGAACACCTTCATGAAATGGATGGATTTAATGCATATTATGTACATAGACCTGTAGGCTCAACAGGAGGAGTAGCAGCAATTTATGTAAAAAATAACCTGCAAAGTACAAAAATTCATGACTTCTGTATTTGTGATACTTATGCTGAACTTTGTAGTGTTAAGATTACCCTTCCAAATACTTCCTTTAATATTACTTGCTTATACAGGCCATACAGTAAACACACAAATGTTAATTAATTTAATACCTACATTGATGGATTTCTCTCTAATAGTTTCTTTAGTAATAACAGAAATATCCTCGTGGGTGATTTTAATATAAATCTTCTTGAACATGAAACACACTCTCCCACAAACGCATTCATCGCAACCATGCAATCAAACAATTACTTTCCCCAAATATATCGTCCAACTAGATTCCCTGACACAAACACTACTGCGTCTCCATCTCTACTGGATCAGATCTGGAGAAATTTCCATGAGTCTTCCTCTTCTGGCATACTTCACTTTCCTCTCAGTGATCATCTTCCCATTTTTATCAACATTCCAGTCCTGAGCCAATCATTAAATGACATACACAAGTTAACTTTCAGATTACACAACATTGCCTACAGAACAAATTTCACAGATAAACTTTCACATACAGACTGGAACACTTACCTCACTGCAGATAACATAGATTCAAACTGTAACATCTTTCTTGACAAACTATACAACATGTACTATTCTAGTTCTCCAAAAATAACTAAGACATTAACTTCCAAAAGACTTCAGAAGCCATGGTAACTCAGAGTATCATTAACTCTATCAAACACAAGTTTTACCTATATAAACAATGCAAATTAGGCATCACCACATATCATTACTACAAAGTATATAGAAAATATTTAAATAGCTTGATAAAGGAAGTAAAATCTAACTTTTATCAGCGGAAATTTATCAACTTCAGAAATAACACCAAAAAACTTTGGGAAATCATTAATGAAATAGAAAATAGTAAAGGGAAACTAAAAACATCCCCCCAAACAGTGTGCCACAATGGTACGGAATACAGTAATCCCCAGGAAATTGCAAATGCCTTCAACATCTATTTTTCTCAAATTGCCTCAGAACTTAGCAACAAATTGCCTAGAGCTCCAAGATCACACTTATAATTTCTACAGGGTAACTTTCTACATTCCATGAGTATCCCTCTTGTTATAGTCACTAAGATAATGAATACCATCACAACCCTAAAAAATATAAAAAATAAATGTCATGTTGATGATATACCCCGTTAAAATCATTAAAGAAAACAAAGAGCTACTCGGCATACTACTTTCAAAACTTTTTAATGATTCTATCACAGATAGAGTTTTCCCCAATCAATTCACAGTAGCAAAAATCATCCCTATCCACAAATTTGGAAACGAAGCTAATATTTCTAACTACCGTCCTATTTCAATTCTTTATATTTTTTCCAAAATTTTTGAATTGTTAATGAAAAAATTCTTTTGAACTATCTCAACAAACACAACATTTTAAATAATAGTCAATTTGGTTTTCGTCCAGGGCTAAACACTTTTGATGCCATAACTAAATTTACTTCATACTTATACTCTGCTCTAGATGACCATAAATCCATCATCTCTATTTTCTTTGACTTTAGTAAAGCTTTTGACACAGTTCACAATAACATTCTCCTAGATAAATTACAGCATTACGGCATCCGAGGATGTGTGCACAAATGGTTCAGATCTTATTTATTAAACAGATTCCAATACACATTACTTAACAAAGCCACCTCCAGCACCAAACCCATACATCTCGGTGTGCCGCAAGGAAGTATTCTTGGCCCTATACTATTCCTACTATATATAAATGACATGAGCAGTTTTTCTACTTCCCTCAACACAATACAGTTTGCTGATGACTCCACACTATACATGCAAGGTAACAACCCCACTGATCTCATTCATAAAGCTAACTCAGAACTTGTGAAATTTTCTGAATGGTGCCTAGCTAATCGCCTCACTGTTAACACAACCAAATCTTACTACATATCATTTACAAACGTTAATATGAAATACCAACCATTACCCAGACTGACTATTTTAAATAAAGACATACTTCAGGTTTACAAAATTAAGTTCCTAGGCATCACTATTGATAAAAATCTCACTTTTAAGCACCACATA
>CM035198.1:4169062-4179062 GCA_020233015.1 Callinectes sapidus | reverse complement strand
CCTTTGGATCCCCGAGCGCATGGGTTCGAATCCTGGCTACGGTCTGAGTGGACATTGGGCGTCCCCTCGGGGTAACGGTTCCCAAGTGGGTGGGCTTTTAGATTGGAGATCTCCATTAGGTGGTTTCCTTAAAAAAACTCAGATTGTTTATATATATAACGATATATAGATATTATATATATATACTATATATATATATCTATATATATATATATATATATATATATATATATATATATATAATGCAACAGTAATGTCCGAATCGTTATTTTTGCACGATATAAATACACACACACGCACACACACACACACACACACACACACACACACACACACACACACACACACACACATACATACCTATATGATTTTGTCCACAAGGTTAAAAAATTAGTTCGATTAACCTTAATGAGCAAACCAATAACGTTAATGGCAAGCAACATTTTGAAGAAATACTCAATGAGGGTAACGTCGCAGACCATAATTTCAAAGTATCGCCTAATGACTTGTACGTCCTAGTGCTGGACGACCTTACGGTTATTAATTGATATGGACAAAAAGAAGGAAATCAAATTATTTATTGTTTTTGCAGATTTTGCCAAAACATATGACAGTAAAAAGGAATGTTTTTTTTTTGCAGTATTAAAGAGACTGGAATGTGAAATGGTAATGGTGAAAGCTATCATCTCAATGTATACCGTAACGAACAGTATTCTCGGCACTGCTCTTATATATTGGCGTGTGTTGGTGTACGCCAGGGTTCCCCAATTTTATGCCTGGTCTTTTATTTGTATGTCAATGATATGAATAGTTTGATAAAAAAAAAAATGTGGCATAGATGGCTTCCTGCACTGGTTACATGCCCTAGCCAGTACGAAAGCGATTGTGAGGATGTGGTGAAATACAGACTGAGGAACATGTATTCCCGCAGTGGCGCAGTGGCGGTATTTATAGAAATGTACTTAGCACTTCTCAAAATATTAACTAAACCAAGTAATTTTCCTTAAGATTAACTTAGCAGGTTTCTAGATTTGTACTTAGGACCTGCCAAGTCAATCTTCGCTAGGACGTATGAGAAGGCGTGATGGCAAAACATCAAATAACATAAAACTAATTTTCCCTACATGAATATACCATAGAAAGCTTATATAAATGTAAATTATGGCATAACTATGAATATCTGTATTTTCTACATAGTTATAATAAGTAGAAACAAGTGCAAATTCATGGACGAAAGCCGGATCTCCCGCGAAATTTGAATCAAAACAAACAGTACCACGTAGAGTCGCTCACCATAGAGCCCACCGCTACCACCAAGGATTCTTAATTATAATATCCTTGGCTACCACTACACACAAGGGAGGCCAGAATTGAGCCAAGGACGCGGTCTTGATGCTGGAAAGGCTTGTAACAGAGAAAAGGGAAGTTCTCAAAGGCAGTTTTGCCCAGAATATACAGGCAGCTGGCAAACAGCACAAATGGAATAGGTAAGTAAAATAATTCCTACTAAGGTTATGTTGAATCTTGTTCAAAATTTTATAGTCTATATTTACTCATACAAACAGTATTATTAAGGCTGAGTAAGTCTTGCGTTTCATATGTGGATAAACACCTAAGGAATTTAGATTATGCCTGTTAGTGTTTGTAAATTCACCTAAATCAATCTTACAAAGTTTATGTTGACTTGTTTTTTATTGCCTTTAGTTACTTTAGTTAAACCTGAGAAGTCTTGCAATTCATATGTGGATAAGCATTTATTGAATCTAGTTATCAAGTCTAAAATACCATTTAAGATCATTCTTGTTAGTGTTTGTAAATTCAATCATATAAATCATATCAATCTTATAAAGTTTATGTTGACAAATATTTATTGCTTATGGTTGCTTATCATTATTTAAGCTGAGCTACTCTTGCATTGTACAGTATACTTGGATAAACTAACATTTGAGATTATTTTCGTTTGTGTTTTGTAAATTGCTCTGTTTAAACCAATGCTAGGTTGTGTGTATATATCACACACACACGCACACACACACACACACACACACACACACACACACACACACACACACACACACACACACACACACACACACACACACCACACACACACACAACATATATATAATTAATATATATATATCTATATATTCTATTATCTATATATATCTAATATATATATATATATATATATATATATATATATATATTGTTACGAAACCATGAATGGAGGGGGGGAGGGGCGTGGCCGTGAGTATGTGTGTATGTATGTGCGTGGTGGGCTTGAGAGTAGACAAAGAAGCAACGGATGTGGGACGGGAAGGAGAGAGAGACGCGTGTCGGAGCGAGACGGATGGAATGTTGACGAGTCAGCAGATAACTGCTGCCGCCGGCCCGGCCGCAGGCAGTGAAAGGCGGAGAGGAGAGTCGGGGCCCAGTGAGGAGGACAGAGGGAAGAGCCGCGTGAGAGTGCTGCCTCGCTTCCCCTCGTTCCTGGACAGATATATTAAACTGCCATGTAATAGTGCCTGTGTGTTGGCAGTGTGTGTGCCAGGACTGTGTGTGCCTAGTTGACATTGTGGAAACCTGCTGTGAGCCTATAAAAGACGTGTGAGGTGGCCCAAGCTGCCGCCTTGCTGTGTGTCGCCTTGACGAGCGCGCTTTTCCCCTTGTGTGAGGCGTGTCACGGTTCCCCCGTGTTACGTGTACTGCTTGCTGAGTAAACTAGCCAAAGTGAACTCTGTGTTTCTGCTTTGTCCCCCATTTTGAGCTGCTATAGGTACACTTCGCTACACTTGCCCATCCGAACCGTGAGGAAGTTACGCAACTCCCCTGTGCCCTGTGCCCTGTTTGTGCACCCGGGAGGCCTGTGTGAACCCTGTGGCCTGAGACGTGCTACTGGGGGCAGAGAGAGGGTGTGAAGAAAGTAAAATTAACATAGTCTTGAACCTGTAAGTTACTAACTTATTTCCTCTCTTCCAAAAGAAACAAAATCTATTTTGGTCTACTTCATCCTTTAATTTGATCATTAGAAAGGGTTGTTTGACATCACTTAACATGACCAATTTATTGGTTCGAAAATAAAAAAGTAATTGAAGAATGCTGTTCATAAGATCAACACCTGGGTAAGCAGCCTCATTCAAGGATGGTAAATCTTTGTTTGTTTTCAAAGAGCAATTGAAGACAGGCCTGATCTTAGTGGTAACCTGTTCTTCCTTTTCAGCATGTCGGGGTGGATTATACAGGCCATTTTTGGGTCAGAGATGAAAATAGTGGTCACTCGGTTAAGGTTTATGTCCTGATTTTCACATACCTTAACATTAGAGCTGTCCACTTCGAATTATTACCCGACATGTCCACTAAGAATTTTTTGTTAACCTTCCATAGATTTTGCAACCGCTACTCTATTCCACATTACTTGTACAGTGATAATGCCAAAGCTTTTCTGAAGGGTGGCAATATATTAGAAAGTTCCCTTCAGTCCAAAGAAGTACAGGAAGAACTGGAAAAGATTAATATCAAGCATGTGAAAATTCCCTTGTACTCTGCATGGATTGGTGCTGCATGGGAAAGATTAATAAGGGTGCTTAAGACCTGTCTTTATAAGGTAGTAGGAAGGGCTAAGTTAACATATTTTGAGATGTTGACTTCTCTATCTAACATCCAACTAGCCATAAATTCTAGACCTTTAACATACCGGTCCAGTTCTGAGAGCTTGGAGTTCATAACACCTAACTCCTTCATGAAACTTCATGGGGACTCATCTCTGGTACTGAGGGGGGGTAATGGTGAAATATGGGTGGATGACCAAAGCCAGCCCTCCTTAGAAAAGACCATAGAGGAACAAGAACTAGTCCTTGAAAGTTTAAAAAATTGTGGTACGAAAGTTATCTCCTCAGCCTGAGAGAACACAGCAGAAACCTATACCAGTGCTCTTGGGAAAATAAAATTAAAGAAGGGGATATCGTACTAATAAGATCATTAAATAAACCCAGACCCTTCTGGATAATGGGCAGAGTATTGCAAACAATGAAAGGGCTTGATGGCAAAATAAGAACAGTTCAACTTAAACAAAGTAATGGTGCAGTAGAATTTCACTCAATATGTAATCTCTATCCCCTTCAACTTACCATAACTCATGCTGGTAGAGATTCAAATAGGGCCAAAGAAGACACCCCTAATGATGTAACCCCAGTCCGGAACGGCGGTGACAATCTCAGGGGGGCCAGGCCAAAAAGGAAGGCTACTGATAGATTTAATAAGATGCTTAGGGATGATTTAGAGTACTTGTAAATATAAATTTCTGCTAAACCCATGAAGGTGAGGACTTCTAGGATTTAAGTTCAAGTGTTAGTAAAAAATGCTACACCTTCACTGAAGGTGAGGATGTTAGGAAAAAATGCTACACCTTCACTGAAGGGGAGGATATGAGGAAAATGCAACACCTTCACTAAAGGTGATGCAATTAATAGTATTAAGGTATTAGCTTAAGGTGGGGATAAGGTTTAAATTTAAGACTAGGTTAAGGTGAGATAAAGTAGGTTAGGATAAAATGCTACACCTTTCCTAAAGGTGAGGATTTTGGTAGGGGCATGACTATTTGGATGAGATGAGCAGCGATCTCAACCTCCCCGAGTTGCATTTCCATCTTTCTCTCTCTCTCTTACTACAGTAAATCCCCATTTCATCTCTTCATTTAAAATAAATAAACAGATAAATTGACCTCCAGAGTAGTTACCTAATTGCGATTTGGGGAATCGCAATCTCCTCTGGGGAATATGTTAGGAATTTAACTAGGAAAAATAAAACAAGTATAATGCTTGTAAATAAAACAAGTATAATGCTTACAAATAAGAATATATACGAATAAATATATTTAATAATAAATAAATAAATAGTAATGTTTCCTTAATAAATGAGACATGTAAAATCAAATAGCTAATTAAGTAGTTGAAGTTTAAGGGAATATAAGACAGAGGGCGTTGGTGGCGCGGTATATAAATCACGACCGGCGTTCCTCACGTGAGTCTCTCGTCAGTTTCACGTCAGTTACCAGTCAGTCTACCTCCACTACACTACCTTTCTGCTCCGAAGTACTATATTCGGGCCGCTCAAGAGAACTTTTGCCTTGAAACCACCAACTTCTGCTACCTCAGCTGAGTAGAATTATATTTTAAAACATAGATGTGCTAGGCAATTTTTGTTGCAACAATTTTGAGCCGTAAGCATTTCTGTGTGGTTGAAATAAGTGCTGCTTGGCTGGTTATGGCAGCCATGTAACCACTGTCAAGTGCAGGTGAGGGTGGTTTCTCCTTTCTGATTCTCTTGGGTGCTAAATCATTGTGAAGGGTCACTGTTTTCTTACCTTTTCACAATAACTTCTAATACATTACTTTTTCTAGAATAAAGGATTAAGACATGAATTCCAAACTTAACTAAGCCAACTTATAAACTCATTGAATTTTGTTAGGACAAAATGACTTGGTGCTAATTACATTTATTTCACTCATTGCAGCTAACAATGGATGCCACTCCTCCAGTGAAGCGTTTAAGGAAGGCCAACTGGGGAGATGATGAAACTTTGTGTCTGGTACAAATGTACCAAGAAAAGGCTCAACAACTTCGAGGGAGCTTTAACAAGCAGGGGATATCAAACCAAAAAAAACATCAAATTTGGGGAGATATGGCCCAAAATTTAAACACAAATTTTGAAAACAACAGAACCTCGAGCGAGGTGAAAAAAAGATGGTTTGCTATAAGTTCACGCTCGAGACAAAACATCCAGAGATTCCGGGAGGCCCAGAGGAGAACAGGTGAGTTCATTTTCTCATTTTCATGTAAATGGTTCTTTGAAAGTAATATACACAAAACAGACTAAACTTAAACTGATACACCTGCAGACAAGCAGGGTTTACAGGAGTGCATTTTTTTCTCTCTCTCACGCTCCTTTTCAATTTAACTTATTACAACACTTGAGATGATGCTCACAACCTAAAGATTTTCAAAACATACCCTAAGCAGTGCAACCTTTTATGTTAAGACGAGTGCAATTTATATGACTATGTGTACATTCTTTTTTCTTTAGGTGGTTGCCCTCCTCCTCCTCCACTGGATATTCTGGACGAGATCGTCAGTTCCATCCTGGGGCCAGACAATAAATGTGTCCTGGGAGAGGAAGCAGCTGTCGACCTCATGGATATCCAGCGTGCTGATATGTGTGTATCTACTTGTTTCCTGTTTTACTATTATATAATTTAGGCCTTCCTTTACTGAACTGAATTTGAATGTTATTATAAGCCTCTAAAATAGTAGGTAAACATTTTAAGGCTAATATTACTGCCATAAGTTCTAGTGTAGGAATACTATGTTCCTTTCCTTTATTTAGTGGAGCTACTTTTGACCTAGAATGTAGGTATGTGCTTTTACCCTCTCCATCTAAAGCATAGGCCACAAACCCATATGCTTCAGCAGAACTATCACAAAATATATGTAGCCCATATGAATTCTGCTCATTTAAGGCTTGTCTTGGGAAAGTCACTTCAGACAGCATTTCTAAATCTCTACTTATTTTTTTCATTTCACTGCAAATTTCATCAGGCAGGGTGTCATCCCAACCTTTTTCTAACTTCCATATTTTTCTCATCAAAAGTTTACCTCTTATGGTCACAGGAAGAGTGAAATTTAAGGGATCAAATAATTTGGATGTTTGAGATAGGATTTTTCTTTTAGTATTTGCTTCAGGATCTATTTTACAAAGAGCAATGTTCATTGAATCTTGCTGGACATTATATCTATATCCTAAAACCTTCTCTTCCTCACTAGTATGTTCTACTAACCTTCCATCATTAGCCATTTGGGTTCTCAATTCAGTTGAATTAGAATTCCAAGATCTCAAGGTAAATCCACCTGCTTTCATTCTCTCATATGCCAGATGATACAACTCTTGCATTTCATTAGTTTAATTTCCTGTCACAATCAAATTGTCCACATAAAAATTATTAGCCAAAATTTTACTCAATTTGTCATCAGGAAAGGTATTAGCATGGTGTCTCATTACATAATGTAACATGAAAGGAGAAGATGTAAATCCAAAAACTATAGTCTTGAACCTGTAAGTTACTAACTTATTTCCTCTCTTCCAAAAGAAACAAAATCTATTTTGGTCTACTTCATCCTTTAATTTGATCATTAGAAAGGCTTGTTTGACATCACTTAACATGACCAACTTATTGGTTCGAAAATAAAAAAGTAATTGAAGAATGCTGTTCATAAGATCAACACCTGGGTAAGCAGCCTCATTCAAGGATGGTAAATCTTTGTTTGTTTTCAAAGAGCAATTGAAGACAGGCCTGATCTTAGTGGTAACCTGTTCTTCCATTTTGATGACTGGTCTATGAGGGATCCAGATCTTTTCATCATACTGTGCAGGTTTTACTTCAATTTCTTCTATTATGCCATCATCCAACTGTTGATCAAATACAGCCTGATAATTTTCCAGTAAATTTTTTCTTTTTAAGAAATCCAAAGTCCTATCCAGCACCTTTAAAGCAACAAAATGATTAGATGGCACAGATTCTATTTTATCTTGATACCATGGCAGTTCCACATTATAATGACCATCTTTGAAAGAAATTCCTTCCTCAAACTTCTTTATTTGCTCACTCTCAAGGGAGACTAAATCTGCTTCCGTGGTTTTTATTCCCATTGATTCGAAGCTGAAAAGGTGTTCTAGTCCGTTTTCTACATCTGTATCCTCTAATAAATGTTCCAATGGGTTATAGTATGACTTTAAAGGATCCATCACTGCATTAACCATGGTCTTAATTTTACTGCATAATTTAGCTTCATCTTTTTTGCATTTCGAGGCAGAAGATAAGGGATGAGCAGCCATCTCTTGCAGGGATAACCACTATCAGCCAGAGATGACATCGTTTTGTGTTGGATGTGAGGGGCCAAATCATTACCACTGCATAATTGCATTTTTACAGTTGCTAGATGTCGGAGAGTTACCAATACCTTCATCTCTGGGGTGACCCCATGGTTACACTCAGTGCGGCTGTGTAGCTTGTTGCTCACCTAATTAATAATAAAAGCAATGCCTTCACTGTCCAATCGGTACCTCTTGATGAGTTCAGCATCATCATAGAGACCAAGAATGTTCTTGCGCTCATGGAAAGTCCTTGGACGTCGTCTTCTTACTTGTTGATGGTTGGCCATGGTGTTATTGTTGACAGTCCCATCGGTGTCAGAAAATGACTTAAGTCCGCTGCAGCCACAGCACTCGCAGCTTAACTTTTGTCGTCTGCTAGGGCAGGAAAAAGCAGGACTTAAGGATTTAAGTAATTTTTTATGATGTGCTTGATCCGCCAAAGTCATTTTTTTTACTTAAGTCACGCTAAGACTTTCTATGAATACCGGCACTTGTGTCTGATGTAACTTTCTTCATTATTACTTGTTTTATTTAATTGAATGGCAATTATTTTTACATTTTCAACACAATGATGTAAACACGAATCCGTATGAAATGGTTCTCTTCCCTTTCGTTGAATTTGTGTCTAATGTAACTTTCTTCATTATTACTTGTTTTATTTAATTCAATGGCAATTTTTTTTACATTTTCAACACAATGTTGTAAACACGAATCCGTATGAAATGGATCTCTTCCCTTTCGTTGAAAACGGTTAAAGCTTGATTCATAAAAAGGTACTAATGCTCCAAATAGTCAGTCAGTTAGTCGGTCGTATTCGTAGTCGTAGTAGTAGTAGTAGTAGTAGTAGTAGTAGTAGTAGTAGTAGTAGTAGTAGTAGTAGTAGTAGCAGTAGTGGTAGTAGTAGTAGTAGTAGTAGTAGTCGTAGGCATAGTAGTAGTAGTAGTAGTAGTAGTAGTAATAGTAGAAGTAGTAGTAGTAGTAGTACTAGTAGTAGTCGTAATCGTCGTCGTCGACGTCGTCGTCGTCGTCGTAGTAGTAGTAATAGTAGTAGTAGTAGTAGTAGCAGTAGTAGTAGTAGTAGTAGTAGTAGTAGTAGTAGTAGTAGAAGAAGAAGAAGAAGATAATAAGTAAAGAGAGGAATGAGAGAATAAGAGGGCAAGAAAGCAGCAGACAGCATCTCTTGGCAAGTTAATTGGCAGACTCCCTCAGATAGCCAGATATGGACGAGGTGGATGAATAGGTCATGTCCAACCTACGCTAGTGAAAAAGCAAGGAATATATTAAATTTTATTGGAATTAATTTTTTTCTCTCAAAATTGCATCAATTATCCCCTTTCCAGCGTTTTTAGGAGAATTAACATCTTATCTAAGAAAGACAAACTTTTTTTTTAGTTCAGAAAAAAAGAATATATGCCATTTCACGAAAAAAGTTTCTTTTCACCGAAATTTTTCCATTATTTTTTTATTATTTCATTGTTTTCATCGAAAAATAAGCAAAAAACACTGAATATTGCAACAATATACTTTTTACTGGAAAAAAAAATCATAAATGACGTGTTTTTCAACGTTTTTAGGAGTATTAACGGCATTTTAAACAAAAACTCCTTTTACAAGTATAATATATGCAATTTGAATAAAGAAGAAAATTCTGCCTAAAAAGTGACTTTTTCAATGTTTTTTTCTTATTTTCATTTGTTGGTGGGAGAAAACCAAAAAAATACTTTTTTTTTTTCTCGACAATATTTTTTTTCTCTAAAACTGCACAAATTACCTATTTTTATGCTTTTATCTTTATTTTACGATAATATATTTTTTTCTCTAACTCTGCATAAATGACCCTTTTTTCAACGTTTTTCGGAAATTTACAACTTTTCAAGGAAATCCATCTCTTTTACGAAAAAATATGATTTTACACCAAAAGTCATTTTTTAATCATTTTCTCTTGATTTCAATATTTTGATTAAAAACAAGAAAATAAACACTATATACATTTTCTTTCTCTGAAACGGTAAAAAGTACCCATTTTTAACCTTTGTGGACGTTTGAAAATATTTTGTAGAAAACAACTTT